>CM046442.1:111486490-112086490 GCA_025506515.1 Flaveria trinervia | reverse complement strand
TGTATCAAAACTATTGAATCTACACGTAATCAAGAGCCAAGGCTCTGATACCACTTGTTAGGATCTGGTATTTGAACGAAACACCAACTGATTAACGTGTAAACCAAACCAAATAGTGCGGAATCCTATTTGATTGGCGATCCAATCAGTGAGAACGCATGTAGACACAATAATGTATTGAATCTAACGTCAAGAATCGATTAGGAATCGATCTACAGTGTTCTATGAACTTGGAGTACGAACTTAGAGGCTTCTGGACGGCTAAGGTACGTCTGGAGTCGAAGTGTATTCAATGTTTTTGTTTTTCCACGATTTAAGTGGCATTTATAGGTTAGGGTTGCTCATTCGGGCGACTGAACCATTAATATGGTTCAGTCGTGTGATTGAGTTATACGGTTGGTCCATTCGCCCGACTGAGTGTTCAGTCGTGCGACTGAGCCAATCTCATGTGACAATCATACGACTGAGCTAGTCTCCTGGTTCAGTCGTGCAACTGAGTCATTTGCATGAAGTTGTTCATGCGTATGGGCCATTAGCATGATAACTTCATGTTGTTAAGTTTGAATGTATTAAATATCATAATGTTATTTATATTAATTCATTCAAACACAAACCTATATAATCAAGTCAATATGCGTTAAACAACTCATTAATGAAATATTAAACAAGACAAATCATAAACAAATATTCTCATTTCATTAAGTACCTTATACTACATAAGTGCAAGACATTCAAAACATATTACATTGAGATCAAGATCTAGGTACATATATGTATCAACACAATAAGGGGTGATGAGCAAAATAAACGCCACAAATGTGTGCGGATGACCATAATATGAGCAAAGCACATGATGAAAAATGTAAAAACAATCAAGCTAATAACCTATGTTGTTGGTGCGATCTATGCAAAAATAATAAAATTGCTCAAACAAGAAGATAGGTTGTGTGACTCTCTACTGTGCGGTGGCACTGACCTGAGGATAAGCATAACCTAGATATTCTAGAATTCATTGTTGTTTGTCGCCTCTCTGCTGTGCGGTGGCACTGACCTGAGCCATGGCTTCTCTTTGAAAGCTCTAAGAATAGTTTCTTCTTGTCAAAATACCCGTAGACCGCTCAAACATCTCCCGAGGAATGTTGATTACCATATAAGTGTGAGATCCACAAATGCTGGTTGAAATAATTAAACCTAATGTATCACCAATCTGTGTCAAAAGTCTGTGTATGGATTTAAGTGGACAAGTATACTGACAATTATCATGGCTGCAATTCTTGAAAGTCCAAATCAATGTGTGCATCTTATGTACTAGTATGATTTCCTAGGCTTGCTAATAACTCTCGATGAATACAAGAATCGAGCATCAAAAGGTGTTGATGACAAGTCCCGAATGATTTCATTTACCTGTATGATTCCAAAATGAATCGTTCCGCTTATGGTCAAAATAACTTGAAGCTGATTGTTCTAGAAATAAATCTGTTACATATCTATCTTAGGGTTTTCACCTCACACAAAACTACAAAATATGTTGTACTTCAGTTTTTCAGTTCTAGTAGTTTCATTTGTTTAATTTTGTCAGTTTAGTTGTTAAAAGTCGGACTACGTAGTGGAATTCTGTTTGGGATCTAATCACTAAAAAGGGTCGCGTCTGAGGTGACCAAAACGGGTTTTCAAATGTTAAAAGGATCACGTCTGAGGTGATAAAAAGTTTTCGAAGTTGAAATGGTCATGTTTGTGACTAAAGAACGCTCAAAATGTTTTATTTATAGTTAAAAGGGTTAAGCATCAAATGATCATAAAGTCAAAATCATAAGTAAAGGCCATTCGCACGACTGGACCATGAGTATGGACCAGTCATACGATTGGACCATACTTATGAACCAGTCAACCGAATGGAGCATGAGTATGAACCATTCACACGACTGGCTTACAAGAATGAGCCAGTCTCCTGAATGGGCTTGACCGAATGAGTTAGTCGCCCGACTGAAACCCAGTCGGCCGACTGAATGTGACCGACTGAACCAATTGCACGATTGAGATCCAATCGCGCGAATGAAAAGAGTGAATGGATCCAGTCGCCCGATTGAAACCAGATTCAGTATAAGTAGGGCTAAAGTCGGTCGCATATGTTCATCACTCCTCATTCGCCCTAAAATCGTCTGATAGTGTCGTTACTCTGCCCGATTTTCTATTGACCTTACTTGACTACAAATGTTGTATTCTGACGATTGCCAGCGTTTATACAGGTACAATGCGGTGCAATCTACTCAAATGTCAATCGATTTGTACCTTAAATAAGTGAATTCAGCCTAAAATAGAACAGAGACTTAGTTTGACTAATAAACTAATAAAACTAAGTATTTTGTGAAATTGAAAGTTATTAGGTGTTATATCGGTCACTTGCGAGACTAATGAGCCAAACCACGACGTCTAACATTAAGTTTTGCTCAAAATTTGAATTTGAATTGAACAGACAGTCTGTCATGCGAATGAACACCCTGATGAACTTCAATCGCACGACTGAGCTGGGTGAATGACTCAGTTGGCCGAATGAATGAGGCGAATGAGCTCAGTCGCCCGACTGAACTCAGTCGCAGGCTCAGTCGCCGACTGAACTCAGTCGCAAGCTCAGTCGCCCAACTGAACCCAGTCGCATGCTAAGTCGCCCGTCTGAAGTCAGTCGCATACCAAATCAACAGACTGAACTCAATCGTATGATTCAATCGCACGATTGAACCAGACTGATCTCAAACAGTTTAAAGTGAAATGATTTCTGTTATGTGCTGATCTAATATGTATGTGTCTTGTGTTACAGATTCATGGCAGATCGGTGGATCATAAACACCAAGTACAATATTTGTGCTCACTTGGATGCCGCCACTCGGAATGCTGCTGAGTTTGCTGGTATTATAGCATTCCTAAAGAGATCGAGGATATATTAAGCGATATCTACACCTTGCACACCCTATAGGTCGATACAGCAGGCCTTCTGGGAAGGTGCTTTCGTTGACCGATCGACTGAGCCCTACAGTATACGTAGCTCCATCTTTGGCCAAGAGATTGAGGTCACAGCAGCTGATTTGAGACGTGTTCTTGATTTGGGTGATGATGCTACTTACCCCACCAGACTACATCCTCTTACCGTAAGGGGATGCTTTCTACGGATGAGGTACACTGGGGACATTAATGCAGGTGTGCTCAATAAAAGTAACATGTGTCCCCAGTTCAAGTATCTAGCTCATGTCATCCTAAAATGCATTGCTTCTCGAAGGTGGATTTGATGATTTATCGGACCAAATCCAGAATGCCTACGTGGCACTGGTGCTGAATCACCCCTTCAGCTTCTCCAACATGATTTTCTCCTACTTGATCAAGAATATAGAGGCAAAAGGCAAAAAGGGCTTCTGCATGTACCCGAGAATTCTGTAGATGATCATTGACGAGAAGCTTCCTTCTTTGCCTAAGGAGAGATATGATGTTGTATCTCTCGAGATCATGGATGATACCACTCTTGGAAGAATGAAGGTATATAGGGTCAAGCAGGTAAAGCCCCCTGTAAAGAGACTATTTGGGCATTTGGCTAGAGAAGACTATGTGGCGCCAGCTCAGCGAAAGTGGCATCACGAGGACATGACTCAAATGTAGATCAGATTGCTCTACCCTCCGATGACTCCGACGGTGATGATCATGATGCTGATCAGGGAGGGGATGGTTAGGGTGGAACCGAACCAGCTCCTATTCACCGTGACTTTCAGATGGAGGAGGAGGAGTCTGAGGAAGAGTCTCTGGTGCGAACGGTGGGGAGCCATGTCGTAGCCACATAGAGAGGTATAAGGGCGGTTGGTGGACGCCAAGGGGAGTTCAGGGATGTTATTGCTGCTGATACAGATCCATCATATACCCCGGATCTACCCTGCAACCAAGGGGGAGCCACAGTACCTAAAGGCACAAGAAAGAAAAGAATGGCTCAACCCTATGGCAAGAAGGGGAAGAGACTAAAGTTTACGTTGACCTCTGCTACAACCACAGCCACCACCTCAGCCACTACTGCTACCACCACCACTACCACACCACCAATCACTACCACACTTCCCTCCACCTCCACCGCAGCTACCTCCACCACTACTACCACTTCACCACCATCACCACTACAGCCACTCCACCACCCATCTACACTACTTCCACTACCACTACAGCCTACCCATCACCACCCACACATATACCACCACCCCAATTCACCACAGCCACCACCACTACCACCAGCCACCAGCCCGGACCATCGTCCCACTAGCCATTCCTACAGGATCCTCCCTACCTTCTGTTGGAGTAGAGGATCAGCTGGCAGCACTTAACAGGATGGTGCTGAAGCTGTGGGCTGCTGACGAGGAAAGAGCTGCACAAATCAGACAGCTTGTGGAGCAGAACGCTGCCCAAGCACAGTAGATCACTCAGCAGGCCCAGCTCATAGAGGATCAGGCTCAGCAGATGGCTGCTTAAATTCAAGAGATTGCCCAACTCCAGGAGCATAAAGCTCTATCAACAAAGAAGATAGAGGAGTTGGAGGGTGCCAAAAAGACCATCATGCTCAAGTTTAAAGGAACAAAGGATGAGCCTCTGAAGATAAGAGAAAGGGATGGTGATGACGATGATGATGAGGATGATGATAAAGAGGATGATGATGAAGATGAAGAGGATGAGGATGAAACAGAGGGAGAAGATGATGAAGGTGCAGGAGATGGAGGAGATGATGAAGAAGAAGGTGATGCATCTGCATCGGGTTCCACACAAGCTAGTGAGAGGTGGACCAAGAAAAATCAAGATCAGGGTGCCTCGACCTCAGCCCCGACAGCAGAGGAGCACATGATTCAGGACAAACGTAATGCCTAGATGCTTATGTAATTTTAAATCATGTGTAATTGAATATTGTATTAAACTCATATACATAATGTTTATATTTAGTTAATATGTTACTGTCTTGATTATTGACTAATGATTGATGTATTTATGTGTTTAAATCAAGCAGATCATTCATCTCAGCAAGATGAGTACGATGTTGCTCCCCTTCAACAAATCAAGTCTCAACTGACAATGATACTTGATTTGCAAGGGATTGTCAGGAGGTCTGTGAGTTATACTCCTAAAGAAGGAGAAATAATTCATGACCTTACTGATGAGCAAGTAGCTGAGATATTCCGACTAAATCCAGATGAAATAGTGAAGGATGCTCCTACAGTTGACATGGATAGTGATGATGAGCTTAATGATGGAGACAAGATAGAGATTGAAGATGTCACAACCCAGCATTATCCATAGTATGCTGACAACAAGTGAAATGTAGTCCCCAATCTAGGTGACACTCTTGTTAGTGATACATTTGAAACACTGGATAAGATGGAGCAAGAGTTGGAAAAGAATAAGGATCAAGCCCAAGCCTCGGACGCCGATGTCAACATCAAAAAGGCTGAATGGGTGGCATGTTTTGCAGAGATCAGAGCCAACACAGTGCTCCAAAGCTGACTGCCTACACCAAACTCTATAAAGTGAAGAAGCATCACAAGGTATCAGGCAAGATTATCGCGTGGGCCGATTTTAAAGATCTTAATGTTTATGCTATCAAGAGGGAGAAGGGAATCGAGAACTTTAGATTCCCACACGATCTGAAGACTCTCCCTGGTTTTGAGCTCAACCAGCTAGCCAAACTGAAGCTGTTATATGCTGACCCAAGAAAGATGTCAGGCTGGTTTGAAGCTACTTTGAAAAGAGAGTACCACACCAGGTGGGTCAACTTCAAACCTCAATAACCGACAAGGTATATCAGAAGGTCTGAAGTTGATGCCATTACTGGAAAGCCAAAAATAGTGCTGAAGTGGAGTCCTCCGCGCACGATATCAAGAATCCCTCTAAGGGAAATGCCACATGACTTCACTCCACACTTCAAGTGGTAGTACTATGACTGGAGAACAGGTGAGGTGGTCATAGTTCTAAACAGAGATGGAAATATGGAAACTATCAGGGTGTTTGACCCAGTGTGGCTAACTAACTTGTCTTCTGACGATGTCTACACTTTATACAAGTGGCCACTGTTCTATGACGCGCAAGACATTGTACACGCCCTCCAGTTCCAAAACATGATAAGACTCTGCTTTGCATTCGAAATACATGCAGGAGTTACAAGGGAGGAGAAGTACAAGAAATATGAAGAGCTGATGAAGAATGTTAGACAATAGAGTAAACTAGGCCCAGGGGAGGTTTGTAGATGCATATGTACCTAGTTTATGAGCTTAATGTAAAATGTCTTCATGTCTTACATATATGTAACAGAATGGGTTTGAATGAAACACAATGTGTGGTTTATGCTTATAATGTTTAATATTTCATTGTTTATTGTGTGTTAACGCATATTGAACTAACTATATAGGTTTGTGGTTGTTTACATAGTTCTTAGTCAATAATGATTGAGAAACGTGTTTAAACTTAATCGTATGAAGTTCTCATGCGAATGGACCATACGCATGAATACTTCATGCTAATGAACCAGTCGCACGACCGAACCATGAGACTGGATCAGTCGCACGACTGTAACATGAGATTGACTCAGTCGCACGACTGAATCTTCGGTCGTGCGGATGGATCAACCGCATGCTTCAATCACACGACTGAACCATGCGAATGGCTCAGTCGCACGAATGGAAAACCCTAACCTATAAATACCACTTAATTCGTGGAAAAACATAACAATTTGAATACCTACGCACTAAATCGTACCCTAGCCGTCCAAAGACCCTACCCGTTCCAAGTTCATAGATCGCAGTAAATCGTCCTACTATCGTTCTTAACGTTTAGTTTCATTCTTGGATTGATTTTACTCGCGTTCTCACTGATTGGATCGCCAATCAAATAGGATTTCGCACTATTTGGTTTGGTACACACGTTAATTAGTTAGTACTCCGTACCAAAAGCGGTCCTAACATTATCATCATCAGTTCTATTTTCGTTTTCACAATCAACAGCCGCCTTGAACTCATCCATATCAACATTATAATCTATAATCATGTTGTCTTCATCTACTGTGAAGTCAGAATCTTCATCATCATCCATACAAGTATTTTTATCGTTAACTTTATGCTCCATATAAACCTCAATAACTTTATGCTTCTTAACATATTTTACCATGTTAGTAACATCCTTATCAGTAGCTAAGGGCCTTAAACCAAATTCCAACTCATCTTCTGGAATTCTAAATTGATATCTCATTACATCTTCTATATCCTAACCAAGTTTCTCAACCATATGGTGAACCTCGATAACAGAGATTAGGTCAGAATCAACCATATCAATAAAATCAATCTTACCAAGATCATATGTTATATCTGGAAAATTACTAAACTCTCCACCATGATGGAGTTCAATAGTGAAGAAGGTAGGGTTTTTACCATAAACATCATTCGAATCAAAGTCTTTCTCATGTCAAACCAACCATTCCCTAATGTTCATTGGTTAGCAGTAGATGAAGTCGAAGATGAACAAAGATGGCAACCTTCGCTGTAGCTCGATCCTATGCTTCTTCGAAGAGGGATTTCTGTTTGACGTGTTCCATGGCATGATAGGCATGTACGTAACTTTGTAGAAAAGTAGGGTTTTGTTATTATATGTATAATTACTTGAATGCCCTTCACTTGGTGTAATTATTATGGATAAAAATAACAACATTTTAAATGTTGAGAAAGCCTATGCAAAAAAAAGTATTTTGAATGTAAATGACGAATGTAAATAAACCACGAGGAGGAAAACTACAACTTACTCTTATTTTATTTATTAAACTCATGATACTAATCTATCTTCTATATTCACATGATTCCATAATATTTACAAATCAATACTTAAAAATCAAGATTTTTAAAGTCATACTCATATTTATTGCATGCAATGCATCCCAAAATAATATCTTCTCATTTTTGTGTGGTCACTATTTACCCGACCCGACCCGATAGGAGTGTGTTGCCGACACCATTCTGTTGATCACAGTCAGTCAAACCTGGTAGCGAAAACCTTTCACCTTCTAAAAACAGCAACTTTATGGTTTCAACCTCCAAAGATTCTGCCCCAATTATTTAGGGCACACCTGTGACCTAAATTCCTTCAATTTTCCCCCTTATCCGGAGCCAAAAATGTCGAATTTCTCTCGCCAGATGCGATTATCGTCGTCGATGATCAGATGCTTACAGCACAGGCTTTCAAGATCCTTCACCACCATCGAAGGTCATCGACCCACCATTGTTCATAAGCAAGGGCTCGATATTCTTCATGATCCCTGGTTCAACAAGGTAAAGTTTTTAGTAAAATCTGCTTGTGATGCGAAATCAGTGGTTGATATTGATGTATCTTGCAGCGTATGATCTGTGTTAGTTCGAGATTTATAGTATTGTAGCTAAATTATCGGGATTAGATATTGATTCAACTGTAGATGTGAACTAAGGATAAAGCCTAATCAAGTGGTGTTGCGTAATGCACATTGATAATGATGTTTAGAATTTGCAGAGTCAACAAGCACGCTTAGAAGTGTTAGTTGACACCTTAGATGCCTAACAATGTTGATTGATATATTGCTCATGGTTAGAAATGGTACTTTCGTTTATTGTGAAGTTGTAGTTGGTAGATGCTAGTGTTTTTTGCGTGTTGAATAGGATGTCTTGCGTGTATATCTTACATTCAAGCTGCAAAGACATGTGTGAATTGCCAGTTGGTTAAATTTGCAATTTTGTTAACAGGGAACGGCGTTCTCCATGACTGAAAGAGATCGTCTTGAACTACGTGGACTTTTACCTCCAAACGTCATGAGCAATGAACAGCAAATTGAACGCTTTAGTAAGTGACTAAACTTCTTTCTTTTAACCAGTTACCCATAGTTGATTAATTTAAACGGTTGTTTTTATACTTTTTATTATGTTATTGCATAAAGTTTGGTCTATGTATGCTAATCTAATATGAATCCCTTGAAACTCAACATTTGTCTATAGGTTCATGCCTTCACATGCTTAAGTCATCAATTACGATAGGTCCTTTTAGCTTGATACATCTAACGGAACTATACTATACATTTATATGAACATATACAATGGGTAACTAGGACTAGGTGGGTAATGTTTCCTTCCCAAGACTTTTAAGTGAATACACAAATTAATCATCAACTTTTTTGTGGTTATAGCTGCTTTAGTGCTCTAATTTATCTTTCTATGAATATGTTATGAACTTAGGATCAATGTTGCGTCCAATCATTAAATAATATGCAGATAAGTTTTTTATAAAAATTCGGATAGTTTGGATTTTCGAACTATCTTAATATAATACTTATAACTATTTTTTGTTAGAATATTGGTCCAGAAAAACAAAGATAATACTCGGTATTTTGTGGGAACTACCACAACTCTTTTATTAATATGAAGAACAAAAGACCACATCTTAAAATCTATACAATGACCATCTTTTATACTACTTTTAACCTTAATTACTATAAAATCACAGCTCAAACACAGCTGGATGACAACCCATTCACAGCCAAAACATTCAATACTTTCCTAATATTTACTTTGACTAACATATTCTACATGCTAACTAAATCCACCGTTATCTTTCTTGGTTCACCCGTATACTCCCTTAAACATCAAGATTAATTTCTAACATTCTCGCCCTTAATCTTGATGTTGTATCACCTTGGTCTTGAATTCCACTCACTTGAACCATGTTTCTTCTAAGTTTGATCAACCATTGATCTTCAAATTTACTTCACATAGCTTTTGTTTAGTCTCACACTGCTTTTGTTTTGTTTTCTTCCTTGCTTACAGCCTTGCAAACCTGCTATCACAGCAGCTCAACAATCTCACTTCCTAGCAAATCACTTGCCAATTGTTTCCTTTGATTCAAACAGCAACAAGCTCTTCTTGCCCCTTGCTTTTCTGAGTTCTTCTCCTCACGACCTGTGTCACACAGATTGTCCCATATATGAATAATCCCTCACAGATTAAATCTTCTCGGTGGTGACCTGAATCGCTCAGGATTTCTTAACTTCTGATCGCAGCTTCACACAACTTTACGTTATGCCTCGCACAGAACCCAATCTGTTTTGCACGGATCAGTTTCTCACTTCTTCACACGGGATTACCCGCTTTCCACACTGATCAATCACAAATCAGTTCTTCTCGAACCCGCTTTCACAGCAAAGTTGGTTCAATCTTTCACAGATTAAACAACTTCTTCTCCACCCCGGTATCACACCTTTGTAACTTGTATCACACATGTCTTCTTCTATTGTAGTCGCGTCACACAACCCGTCTTCAATCGATCTGTCCCAGATCAGTCACTTATCTTCACCCTGTTTTGATTGCTTCTCGCAACCGGCTCTCACAGCCTTTTGATCCTTCAACAGAAATAGAGCAGAAACTTCACAAATATGGTCTGCACTTTGCTGCTCAATTGCTACTCAAATACCCTTTTATTAGAACCTCACAGCAGCCTTCATATTCCAACAACAGCCTTCATATTCCATCAGCAGCCCTTCAATGAATCTATCACAGATGGTTTAAACTTGTCACAGGTTCTTCTTCGGTCAGTCTATCACAAAACTGATCGGGTGGCTTTGTTCTACACGTCTTTGGTTGTTACTTGATCCCCCCTTTACCGCCACATAGGTCTTCTTTGATTGTCTCGCTCTGAAACCAATTGTTAGAATATTGGCCCAGAAAAACAAAGATAATACTCGGTATTTTGTGGGATCTACCACAACTCTTTTATTAATATGAAGAACAAAAGACCACATCTTAAAATCTATACAATGACCCTCTTTTATACTACTTTTAACCTTAATTACTATAAAATCACAGCTCAAACACAGCTGGATGACAACCCATTCACAGCCAAAACATTCAATATTTTCCTAATATTTACTTTGACTAACATATTCTACATGCTAACTAAATCCACCGTTATCTTTCTTGGTTCACCCGTATACTCCCTTAAACATCAAGATTAATTTCTAACATTCTCGCCCTTAATCTTGATGTTGTATCACCTTGGTCTTGAATTCCACTCACTTGAACCATGTTTCTTCTAAGTTTGATCAACCATTGATCTTCAAATTTACTTCACATAGCTTTTGTTTAGTCTCACACTGCTTTTGTTTTGTTTTCTTCCTTGCTTACAGCCTTGCAAACCTGCTATCACAGCAGCTCAACAATCTCACTTCCTAGCAAATCACTTGCCAATTGTTTCCTTTGATTCAAACAGCAACAAGCTCTTCTTGCCCCTTGCTTTTCTGAGTTCTTCTCCTCACGACCTGTGTCACACAGATTGTCCCATATATGAATAATCCCTCACAGATTAAATCTTCTCGGTGGTGACCTGAATCGCTCAGGATTTCTTAACTTCTGATCGCAGCTTCACACAACTTTACGTTATGCCTCGCACAGAACCCAATCTGTTTTGCACGGATCAGTTTCTCACTTCTTCACACGGGATTACCCGCTTTCCCACACTGATCAATCACAAATCAGTTCTTCTCGAACCCGCTTTCACAGCAAAGTTGGTTCAATCTTTCACAGATTAAACAACTTCTTCTCCACCCCGGTATCACACCTTTGTAACTTGTATCACACATGTCTTCTTCTATTGTAGTCGCGTCACACAACCCGTCTTCAATCGATCTGTCCCAGATCAGTCACTTATCTTCACCCTGTTTTGATTGCTTCTCGCAACCGGCTCTCACAGCCTTTTGATCCTTCAACAGAAATAGAGCAGAAACTTCACAAATATGGTCTGCACTTTGCTGCTCAATTGCTACTCAAATAACCCTTTTATTAGAACCTCACAGCAGCCTTCATATTCCAACAGCAGCCTTCATATTCCAACAGCAGCCTTCATATTCCAACAGCAGCCTTCATATTCCATTAGCAGCCCTTCAATGAATCTATCACAGATGGTTTAAACTTGTCACAGGTTCTTCTTCGGTCAGTCTATCACAAAACTGATCGGGTGGCTTTGTTCTACACGTCTTTGGTTGTTACTTGATCCCCCCTTTACCGCCACATAGGTCTTCTTTGATTGTCTCGCTCTGAAACCAATTGTTAGAATATTGGCCCAGAAAAACAAAGATAATACTCGGTATTTTGTGGAAACTACCACAACTCTTTTATTAATATGAAGAACAAAAGACCACATCTTAAAATCTATACAATGACCCTCTTTTATACTACTTTTAACCTTAATTACTATAAAATCACAGCTCAAACACAGCTGGATGACAACCCATTCACAGCCAAAACATTCAATACTTTCCTAATATTTATCTTGACTAACATATTCTACATGCTAACTAAATCCACCCTTATCTTTCTTGGTTCACCCGTATACTCCCTTAAACATCAAGATTAATTTCTAACGTTTTTAATATTAAAAAAGGTGAAATGCATTGAATATTTCACTTTGCACTTTCATTTCCTTTGTCATTTACGAAATATAATATTTGTTGTATTTTTAGAAAATTAAAATGGCAAATATGAATTGAATATCCGACGTATGATATTTATTAATACGTTTTTTAGAATATCACATATTCGTTTCAGTATCTGAATCCGTATTTGAATTTTCGAATATGCGGATATCTAAAATCTCAGTTACGGATTCAGATACCGAAAGCAACCACCTGATATTTCAGATATTCGATTCCGAACACTTTTGCAAGACAGTTGAAAGGGGTCAATGCAACAGTTTCACAATCAGAGACTTAGAACATTTAACAGATCAAATAGGGAATCGGTTAGGATGAAGCATTTAGCACAAGTAACAAGAACAATAAACAAGAACACTCAAATATAGTTTTCAAGAATGATGTGTATTGTTCTCAAGTTCTTACAAGTGTTACAAAGCTTATCTAAATATACAAGTACTTGAGATATTTTATACTACATTCTACAACCGGTCATAAACACTAATCTGGACAACAAGATCAATGTAGAGTCAAAAATGCAGCTTGACTTTTGACATTTGACGACATGCCATAGCTCGCATTCTTATATATTACAAAAAAGCATAAAGGTATAAAACTAGAAAGTTACAGGCTAAAATACATTAATCTACAGTTAGAAAAAAGTATGAACTTTTCACCAACTCATATAAGTTGGTGAGTCATTAGAGGTGGTAGCGGAAAGTTATTCAGCTTTGGTCAAAAGTTGATTTAGAAAAAAAAACTTGTCTTCTTTGTATTCGGAAGAAATCAGTTTTTGGATTCGGAAGACGTTGTCTTTGAAGCGTCGGAAGACTTTGTCTTTGAAGCTTCGGAAGACTTCATTTTTTGGCTTCAGAAGATTTGGTCTTTTGGTTTTGGAGGATTTGATACTTAACATAATTCATTTTGTTGTATCAAATCTTTCAAAATAACTTGTACTTCACATGTGTATGCTAAGAGCTTTAGTTGTTATTTGATTGCATCAGCCTCTAACTGTATTCCTTACAACTTTTATACTTGAGTTAATTAGTTGTTAATGATACATCTTAAACAAAATAAAAACAAATGTACCTAATATAATGTCACTCATATCAATAGTTATTAAATGGGTCTAGGGAGGGTGAGATGTGGACAAATCTTTCCATTATCTCACGAGATAGAAAGGTTGCTTTACTGAGACCCCCAACTCAAGAAACATTATTTGAGAAATCTAAAGTATAAACATACAAATAACATAAAGTGTAGATAAGGAAAATGAAGCAAGAGGTACAAATAACATAAAGTAGCTAGTACTTACCCTAAAGTAGAAGGCAAACAAAGGAGTAGGAGAAGCTAAGACAAATCTATACATTCCCCTATTAATCTATAACCTTTATCAGACGTCTCCACAAAATCCTGTCAACGATCATGTCTTGAGAGAGATACAAGTCTATTAGATCTTGCCTAATATGCTTGCCCCACATCTGTTTGGGCCTAGCTTTGCTTCTTCTTTCTTCAAGTTTCTAGGGTTTTTAGTGTTATCATTTGTCTCCTCTGCACATGCCCACACCATTTTAATCACTCATCTCTTATCTTGTTGAAATGCATACCAACCCTAATTTATCTTGAAAACTTTGTTTTTTAATCCTGTGTAACCTTGTATTCCCTTCACCTCCATTTTAGCATCCTCATCTTAGCTACCTTTAACTTTCATGCTTGAATCTTCTTTGTGGCCTGACAATTGGTTTTGTATACCATAGCTGGATAAACGGGAACACTAAAGTATTTCCGATTTAATCTTGTTAGGAACCTTTTGTAATACCAACTCATTTTGGTGGCTCTTCATCGAGGCTAACCCAATGAGCTACAGCACTATCAATGCCCTCGCCACCTTTGATGATCGACCCTAAATTTTGTTAGGTTCGTAGGCCTAGAATGGAGGGAGCAGTTTAGCCCAGTAGAGGTGAGCATTCATATAGGGGGTCGATATTTTTTTTTTTTAGGGGGGAGGGAAGGGGGGGTCGCCCACGGGTTAGCCGGTCCTATGCCCAGCCCGTATAGTGATTTCTAAATCATGAAGTTATCAACCCTAGATTAGTCTTTACTTTATTCTTATACATTATACGCCATGTACTTGTAACCTAAATTTACACTTAATTAAAGAATTACCTAGTTTCCACCCGTGGACGTAGTTCAGCTTAGACATACTACACTATATCTTGTGTTGTTTATTGCTTTTGGTTGTGTGTGCTTAATCCTAACAAATACTTGAACTTGGTAGTCTGCGTGACAACTTGTCCTTCAATAGTGACTTGAGTGTTCTTGTTGGCATCACTGAATTTACCGTAAAGATACTTGTTATAGAATGACATATTCACAAACCTTTGCGCTCTAAGGCTTCTTGACGATCCATTGGGAAGAGCCACCTCCATAGGGCAGGAGTCTGTACCTCGCGCTCATGCTAGAATGCTTGATATACCTCCAAGGAATCCCCTAACTCAAATCAGTTAACGGAGAACACAGTTGTAAGCCTTTTCAAGGTCGATAAACACCATATGCAAATTCCACTTCCTCTCACTATACTTTCCATAAGTTTGTTTATATTGTGTATCGCTTTTAAATGTGTATAACTTTCGTAGTAGACTGTCGTGGCATAAATTCAAATTGATTCACTGTTACGCGCCTGTCTAATTATTTCCTTCAATAACTCTTCCCCATAACTTCATATATGGCTAAGGGCTTTATCCTCCTGTAGTAACCACCACATTAGGGGTCTCCGTTGTTTATAGTGTAGAGAGAGACTAAGACACGACTTCACCTATCTGGTTTTGAAAATCTCAAACAATAACTACTTATCTGGTGTTGCTTTGTTCAGTGAGTGAAATTAGGTAAGTTAAAAATGTTATGAAGTTTTGTTGAAGTAGTGAAATTTAATTAAACAAACAAAGCAGCTTGTGATTGGTGGGTAAACCATGGTACTTACACAAGAATGTAAATCGCACAAGAAACGATAAAATACCCATCTATTTATGTCTTTATCTGGTCAGGACTACTATTTAGTAATATACTCATAAAGGAACTACTTACATCAAGCCTTGAAATATATTTTGAAAGTAATTTGTTAAATTCACAGTGACTGACCTAAAGAGACTTGAGGTAAATGCTAGGGATGGACCATCCGATACAAATTCTTTGGCCAAGTGGCGAATCCTTAATAGGCTACATGACAGAAATGAGACAATGTACTATAAGGTGAGCGCTTTTTGAGGCTTAAGTATACATGCTTCATTGTAATCACTGGTATTACATTAAACAAATGTACATACATATAAGGCCCCAAGAATTAAAAATGAATGTGTTTTTGAACATGCGTCTTAATGCTTATACGTGCCAGGTTCTAATTGCCAAAATTGAGGAATATGCCCCTATAGTATACACTCCCACAGTGGGACTTGTTTGCCAGAATACAGTGGGTTGTTTAGAAGGCCAAGGGGGATGTATTTTAGTGCTGCTGACCGTGGAGAGATGATGTCAATGGTTTATAATTGGCCTGCTGAGCAGGTCTGTGTTACTTCTGTTTATCTATAATTATTTACTGTTTTTTCAAGTTATTATTATGAAAAGGACTTAACATCAAAATGAATGTGACTCGTCTTATTTTATGTAGGTTGATATGATTGTTGTTACTGATGGAAGCAGAATATTAGGTCTGGGTGATCTTGGAGTTCAGGGTATTGGTATTGCAATTGGAAAATTAGATTTATATGTTGCTGCTGCAGGAATAAACCCTCAAAGAGTAATTATAGCATTTCTTGCTTCTTTTATGATTTTCTCAAGATATTTATATAACTACTTCCATAGTTAACCAGATAAACAAGTGCATCTTTACTTCTATTTTGTCTTTCCCGACATATGTTTCTTCTTTCTAATTTTGACATTTTTTCTGTTGTTACAGGTGCTCCCTATAATGATTGATGTCGGAACCAACAATGAGGCCCTTCTTAAAGACCCCCTATGTATGCTTTTGATATATTCTTATATTTATTGACCAAAAAATTTTAATAAATAATTGGAATAGGATACAAATTTTTTTTAAAAAAAATTGGTACATGTTACCCTATTTGAATAGATTTGGGATTGCAACAACACCGTCTTGATGGTGAGGAGTATCTTGCTGTTATTGATGAGTTTATGGAAGCTGTCTTTACTCGTTGGCCCCATGTGATAGTACAGGTAATCATTTCTTCTAGATTATTTTGTGTTGTGTAAATTTTTTACACGGGATGCATTTACAGGGTGAAATGATCATTTGTATTCAACATTTTTCTCATGAATGTTCAAATTTGATATTAGTTTGAAGATTTTCAAAGCAAGTGGGCCTTCAAGTTACTGCAACGCTATAGAAACAGCTACAGAATGTTTAATGATGACGTGCAGGTAAACAATTGATACAACTCCCATCATCTTGATATGCTTAGTTGAAAGAAAATTGTTAAAATTTTAATTTTGTTGCAGGGAACAGCTGGAGTTGCTATTGCTGGTCTACTTGGAGCTGTGAGAGCACAAGGAAAGCCAATGATCGACTTTCCAAAACAAAAAATTGTTGTTGCTGGTGCTGGAAGGTTTGTATAATTTATTTTGGTATTTTTTTAATTATTTCATCATAAAAACAGTAATATAATAAATATGAGACTGCAAATGTTGCAGTGCAGGAATGGGGTACTGAATGCTGCTAGGAAAACAATGGCAAGAATGTTGGGAAATAATGAATTGGCATATGAGAGTGCGGGGAGTCAGTTTTGGGTTGTTGATGCTAACGTAAACATATACTTAGCTAAATAATTATTTATGATTACAAACATGCACCACATAAATTTTCATACGGTTTATTATTTGGGGATGAATTAGGGTTTGGTAACAGAGGAGCGTGAAAATATTGATGAAGATGCAAAACCGTTTGCAAGAAAGACTAAAGAGATTGGCCGCCAAGGGTTGAAGGAAGGGGCCAGTCTTGTAGAAGTGGTGTGTTTAAATTCTTAATCCCTATTGAATTTATCTTTTTTTGTTAATACTATTTATTGATCAATGTTAGATATTATTGATCAGGTTCGGGAAATAAAACCTGATGTACTCCTTGGGTTGTCTGCAGTTGGAGGTTTATTTTCTAAGGAGGTATTGTTTAAAATTTTATTAATTAATACACTGATTATGCTCTCTTTTGTATACTTTTGTGTTAATTAAATTGCACTCTAAATATAGGTATTGGAAGCACTTAAAGGGTCAACTTCAACAAGACCAGCAATATTTGCAATGTCAAATCCCACAACCAATGGTATGTTGGTATTACATTAACAACTTGACATTTACACATGATTTCTTATATTTACTCTTATTTTTGTTCATGACAGCTGAATGCACCCCTGAAGAAGCATTTTCAATTGTGGGAGAAAATGTTGTTTATGCAAGTGGAAGTCCGTTTCCTGATGTGGATCTCGGTTTGTCTTCTTCTTTTTCATGATTTTACTTTTAGAATTGAAACAATTTCATTTCAAACAAGTTTGTTGGGAAGACTTATCTTTGAACATTCATTTACTTTTATTGCCATAGGAAATGGACATATTGGCCATTGCAATCAGGGAAACAATATGTATCTTTTCCCAGGGTAATTTTCTATTTTCAGTAACTTTTTCCAAACTTCTTATACTTCATGTATGATTTTATTCTAATCTTTACTAAATGCTGCAGCATTGGTCTCGGTACTCTTCTATCTGGCTCTAGAGTAGTCTCAGATGGCATGCTACAGGCTGCAGCTGAGTGGTAATTATCTAAATTTATAAAAGCGGAATCAATTTTGCTAGTTGATTGTTTTTAATATGTCGACTGTCAACATTCTTTAACTTACGTTTTTTCTTGAATTATAACAACAGTCTAGCAGGATATATGAGCGAAGAGGAGGTCCTCAAAGGAATTATATACCCTTCAATATCAAGGTATAGACATGAATTAAATCATGATATAACAAAGAAACAATTATAACAGTTTTATTTGTCATTTTTGTGCCACAGCATTCGTGATATAACAAAGCAAGTAGCTGCTGCTGTAATTAGTGAAGCAATAGAAGAAGATCTAGCAGAAGGTTATCGTGAAATGGATGCTCGCGAGCTTCGTAAGCTAAATAAGGTATTCTCATAACTTAACCAAATACAAGATATTTATTTCAAAAGTCGGTTTACACAACACCATGTATTTTGCAGGATGAACTTATTAACTATGTAGAGAACAATATGTGGAATCCTGAATACCCAACACTAATTTACAAGAAAGATTGAACTAGAAAATGAAAGAACAAGTTAGACCATTGCACTTTTGACTTTCTTTTCATTACATAGCCCTTGTATTATTTCGATAAGATGTTTTTGTTGTGCATATAATCGAGATGATCCATCCCGGACTATATTAAATCTCTAATAAAAGTTATTAAGATGGATTTTCACAGTTTACACAGACAACCTTGGTGTTCTAGAGGAAAACAAGTATGATAACTTAAGTCTTTGAATGTAACAGGGTTTAGAAGAGGCTGTTGGTAGAATGATCATATATATTATATAGTATAGTTATTGAACTTTCACGGATTTTGTTTTGAGTGGTCTATAGATTTAAGCCTATCAATATGGGCGAAAGGTGAGGACAAACGATACGTCAAAAACAACAAACTACTTTTTTATCAAACAGATGGTGGAGGTGTTGGTGGGCATATGATGATAGAGGCGGTGGTGACCTGTAGGTGGTAGCCCATTTTGTTTCGTTCCAGTTAGCAAGTTTAATAAGAGTGATCATTGACATGCTATATAATTTGATTGGTCAAATCAGTCCATTTAACAAACAAAAGCTATCCAAATCAACCAATTCTTGAAGAACAGGTCATGATTATCAGGTGCAACGGATCAAATGTAGATGTAGACTATCCTATAATCTGGAGATCTTCTGATGATATGATTAGGAAGTTGCGATCAAATCATTAACATTGTTGAGAATAACCACTTTATTAGTTCAACATGTGTTGTTCAGGATGTCGTCTTGTGTGAGGCTTGGTTAATTTTGGCATAGTAGTCAAACAAGCTGCCATCAAAGCAGCCCCTAACCGCTTCCTTCGACAGCATACTTTCCTCGTCCTTAGCAAGTGCGTACAAGATAGCCCACTCCAACTTAGCAGCAGTCCTGTGTTACAACCACGTAAAGTTGCCGTTCTTATCAACTAACTATAAAACATAACAAATGATTGCAAAAACTCTTTAATGACGCCGTTGATGTCTTCTCTCATTCTTGTTTTGACCAAAACTTGGCTGTTACGTCTAACAAATCTAGTAAAGTGGTTGTGTTTAGGTTGATTTGTTTATCTTGTTTAATTAAGTGTATTGTGTTCGGTTAACTCATCTAATAAATTATTCTGTTGATTTGTTTATTAAGGTTACGGTTGATATCTTTAACACAAATAAATATCAAAACTGAAGCGACTCTAACTTTGAATCAAGAAATGAATATTGCTCGATGCAATGTTATAGAATAAAAGTTTTAGTCTAAGGGCAACTTGTTTGAACCAACCATCCGAAGATATCAAATGCTAGTCGATTTCCTTCGGTCATGTTCCAAATCTCTGAGAATGTGAGCTTGTCTGGCTTTGTTTTCGCATACTTGCTAAAAATATTCTCAAGCTGCATTGGCATGTACCTGCAATATTAATGTTTTAGCTTGAGCAGAGAAGAGCAATAAACCTTAATTATACCAAATGTATGAACAAGCGATCTTGATATGAAGGTTCAATCATCCACGGCCGTATAAGAAGTTCTAAACCTTCCTTCGGTGTCGTAAGTCCCGGAATCACTTCCATGTTTTGACTTGTGTATGTTATTGATGTATATAGGGAATAAAGGCGAAGGAAACCACCCCTACAAAATCAAATTACATCGAACTAATATTACGTACGGAGGCAACATAAATGCAACGTATAAGGCGTACGTAAGTCCAAAGTTGGCCCGACCCTCTCTAGACCCTGTGCATGTGGAAGCCTCGAACTTTTGGTTTGTCCTTTATATCAAACTAAAATTAACATATGAATGCATATAAGATTGTAGGAAGATGAAGAACGTACGGGAAGAGTGGGATAACTCAACCCCGTATTGATAATAAATGCAGCTAGTAAGGAAATCACAACATTGAACCCGATATTACGCATTCCTACATGTCCCATAGCGCATACAGTTAGAAGATGTCATGCAAGAAAACAAATCATATGTATAACATTGGTTAGTCACCGGTGTAAGTCTCCCAAGGATAAACAATGTCATTCTTGTCTTGATCAAAGAAGGCTACATGTTGTTGAAGGACGCTCATCCCTCAAGCCATGTGTTGTGGTGTACCATCGGGATGTTCCATGTCTGGTGAGGCCATGGCTCTAGCCATGTCTAGGGAATATATAACACTCGTTTAGCCCAATCATAGCACTAATTCACGAATCATGAACGAACAAATCAAGACTTACATGCCTTAGGAATGAAAGATTCGAGGTCTGTCCTAACAGGACGTTGAGCAGTCACTGGCGCCCTCGGTGCCACCGTGGCCATTGCAACTGGCTCCTGGCTCATCTCCATGTTTCTATGAGGAGAAGAGATTGTATTGGTATTTATGGAGGATTAAGAATGTGATTAGGAGATTCATGTAAAGCTTGAGCTGCATGTTTGGTTTTTCTGTTTAGAAAACTTCTAAAGCCTCTTTTATACATTACCTCTTTTATACATTACTCACTCAAACATAATTTTACTTGAAAATTATACTAGTTTCTCAATTTCATTCAATCCATTCCAACTAAATGCCCCCTAAATACGTGTTGTTCAAAGCAGTAAATTCATTACGTACACCCCGTAATGACTTTACCTTATGGGGCGGTAATGAGTTCTACAACCGGAAGTAAGTTTCTTATTTTTTCATCTTTAAATTTAGATTATCTGATTTTTTTATACTATTTTGTTTTTAAACATTTTATCTTATATTAATGTATATGTATTTTTCTCTGTGTTCATTATGTAAGGATAGTCTATTTGGACTAAGATTGAATTTATAAAGTCCAAATTCAAAATTCAAGGAATCGAACATTTTTTTAATAATGATTGCCATAAACTTGGATTTTTTTAGCCAGGTGAGAGTTTCATTTAAAATGAGAGACCCATCAAAGATGTTATGTTTAGCAATAAATATTAATTGATTCTAGTAACGGATGATTGGGTTAAACGATTAGTCAGGACTTTGGAGAAAATCTTTTTCATGCATCCGATTAGGAATATTGGCTAATTGGCTAATTGGCTAATTGGCTAATTTTAATATTTCCTTTTGGAATCATTGTTATAAAAGATGAGCTTCGGGCGCTTTTAGTCTATAGTAATAATTAAAAAGGTTTTGAAAATCTTTCTCAAAGATGCTTCAAAATGTTATTATGTAATAAAGGTAAAAACCATTCAAGAGCCTATGTACCCCTAGAATTTTGTTTTATGTCTTTTAGTTTTTTCGCTTGGATGTTTGTCAATTGCTTCTTGCGTTCCATTCTTTCTATTTTCTCCTTTTCTAATAAGCTTCTTTGCTCGATAATATCATCTAACTCCCTATGTTTGAATTAGATTATTCTGTATTTAATTTGACTCTGTTTTCAAATTCTATTTTCTTGAGCAATTTATTCCCAACTTCACATGTTAAAGCTTTGCGCCCCGAGTCTACCCTCTAAGGAGAAAGTTGTAGGCGGTTTGTACAATCGAGTCAAAACCTTGCTTTGTCAGCCAAAAATTGAAAACTTGGATGGGTTCGGGTCGAAATTTAGAGATATTGTATTGAGCATATTCAGGCTATGATCAAAAAGTTCTTTCAACAAGACTGTGACTGAGGTTCATAAAATTTGAACATACTTGAATTCAATTGATCCAACTCATTTTTTTCGTAGTTGTTGGATATGAAAGTAAAGGCTCGACCACACAAAGAGTATTCAATCAGATTATTGTTGCTAATGATTCATTAAGCTATCTAACACAAGTAGGATTGAAAATTGAATTTTTTTTCTTTCCCTAGCATTTCACCTCACTAAAATCCCCGCACATGATCCATAGATCATCGAAACGCGTTTTTAATTAACTTAACTCTTCCCATGGGATTCTTTTTTTATGAAGATATTATGGCCCGTATATGTTTCAAAGCCATCTAACTAGGTTCACACACAGTCTCATGCTTTAATTGTATCGTACACTTGCTCATCTTCAGAAGGTCTTAGTGTTTGGTATCCTCGATTCCATATGATTATCCATCTCTTTATTGGTTGGATCTGATGATAATGAAATTTGGGTATCAGACTATATGTAGTGGTGTGTTTAATCAAAATGCTACTTAAATGTCATGTAGATAAAAAACCATTTCACTAAAACCTACTAATTAAGTGTAGTGATTAACTACCGTTTGGAGGCTCTATTGATGCCATAATATGAGAAGTTTTGTCTAGAGCCCGTTAAAGGTTTGGCGTCATATAGGTTTGGAGCCCCTTTTAACTGTTTTATAATGGTGATTGAAGTCCCACTTGAGTCTATGTTATCGTGTTTGTCTAGAGCCCGTTAAAGGTTTGGCCTCATATACTTTTTGGATGAATTTTGAGTTTTTAATGTTTTTTTTTGGGTTTTGAATAGAAAACCTATACTTTTTTGTTGTATTATCTTTTCCAAGAAACATAGACCTTTTAGCTCTTGGTTGTGAGTTTCAAAAATGATGACTTTGTAAGAAATGAAGCTAACCTGAATCTAGACAACGCTAGGAATTCCAGTAGGAGGCTTCAGTATGGTTAAAGTTGTTATGTTTCAAGTTTGATTGAAATATGACAGTTTGAGGATGAAATTTGGAGACAAATCTCTTGTGTCTTCAAAGACACAACTTGATATGCCTGATTGTTCCATCTGAGGGTTATTTCTTCTAAGATAATTGTTCCTTTTAAGACTAGTATTCCTATGCATTAATCCTGTGATGGATTTTGGTCCTGGTGGAAGCTTCTGAATCGAACATTACTTGTCTGAGAGATTCTCCACTACGATCAAACACCTTTTATCTCAAATCTGAAATGGAACCCTATCGATGTGAATCGATGCAATTCGTTCATTATGGATAATAATTAATTTTGCCATGAATGATGATATGAATGATATTGCTACATAAAGGCGTCTCATATATTAGATATTAAATTGTAGATATATTCATTTATATATATACTAGTGGGTGAAACCTGCGCCACGCCGCGAGAGTATAAATATTTGTAGGATTATGTTTTTAGCTAACTCTCTCTTATTGTGCTAACTCTCATTTTGCTTTTTTATTTGATTAATGTGAGATATCAAACATATCTATATTATTATAAAGATGAGCAAATTTGTAAATAACAAGTTTTATGTATCATCACTTGTACTAAATGTAACAAAATTGTTATAAAATGTCTTAAAAATGAATTAAAATTACAACGCTATCCAAAAAAGTTATCTTATATAATAGTATAGACATAGATAGATTAAGATAACATTAAAATATAATAGTCATAATTTAAATATAACTAGGAAATGATAGAGTACAAATATTAAAACTTAAAATAGATATAATAAAAATAAATCTTATGACATTACAATTAAAACTTTCAACTATTCATATATCATTTTGAAATTGATGTAAAATTACAAATCTAGTCACATAGGATAAAAATTGTTCTGTAGAAATATTAGCAAGACTTTGGCTAATTTTTTGTGTGTGGCTAATTTTTTGTGTGAATGAAACTTTTTTCTATAAATCTCTATCTTAAAAAATGTATAACAAAAATATGCAAAAATCTAAATCTAGAATAACATAACTAACAAAAATCACTTTGATAAATTCTCTTTTAACTCCACCTTATCATGTGACTCCATAAGATAGGCTTACTCATTCCTATCTCCCAATGATTCAATCCATAAATGATCATTAATTGCTTAATCAATCTTACTTCTAGTTGTTTCATTTTGCTTATGATGGGATATTGAATAAATCCAAAATGATGACTCGATTTATCTTTCTTTATTGCTATGAATGCATCCACCACCTTCTCATGTTGTTAAATTACACCACCAACTCTTTTAAGCTACACCCTTTTGGAAGATTGGTGACAAAAGAGGTTGTATTTGCCTTGCAGGCCCTTGACATGTTTCATTATCCGTTTTCTATCTTCGTCTTGCTCTTCACCCTTCTTGCCATTCGAATTGCTCCTATTTCTTGTTTAGTCCTCCCCCTTATGATTCTACTACGTCTTGTCATTTCTCTCTCCATTTGTTGGCTTGACAATGCATTACTTACTACGTCTGCTTATGGGTTTGATATTTTATTGGTTATGTTTTAAAACTAACTACTTCCTTGACATTTACTATTTTTGAACTTTTTTAATTTTTATTGTCGAGAGAAACAGTTTTGTGTTCCTCACATTGAAATATCCGAGCTTTTATCAATTTGTCGATGAAGGAAACTAAAGTTTTTTTGGTTTCATAAAAAAGAGTGTAACTTCAACATTTAAGTAAGAGTAAATTACAAATTTTGTCCTTTAACTATACCTAAATTTATGAATCTTGTCCTTAAACCTTCATAATTACTGAGCGTCATTTATTTAAAAATTTATCACGCTTTATGTCCTTTCTACTAACTGAAGTTAACTTTTTCAGTTAGTTTTTTGTAAAAGACCATTTTACCCTTACCCATTAAAGGATGAAATATGTAATTTTTAATAATATTTTATTTTTTTCCTTTTTGTTTTTATTTTATTTACTTTATTTATCTCTAAATTTTTTTTCTCTTTTCTAACCACTTTTATTTTAATAAACTTATTTTCTTATAGTCATTTTACCCTTAACCCTAAAATGATGAAATATGTTATTAGTTTAATTTTATTCTATTTTATTTTCTTTACTTTTATTTATTTTCAGACCATTTTGTTTAAAAAAATAATTATAAATGTTATTAATAATTTAGTTTTATTTTTTTATAAAATGTAATTTTATTTATAGATTTTTATTTTCTTATATATATTTTTATTTATTCAATTTGTTCATTACCTTTGTAATAAAACTAATAGATATTAGACAACTAGATTTTTAACTTTTTTGGTACAAGATTTTTTAATCATTTCAAGTTATTTGGTTTAGGGTTTATATTCGAAACCGGTTGGAGAAAGTAAGATTTTGGTTTATGATATGAATTTTTAATTTTTCGTATTCAATCAAATGGTTTGTTTTTAAATATAAATATAGTGTGATAGCGCGTTACTTTAATTTAAAATAAAATATACAAAAAGGTTACTACAGAACTACTTGGAGTTTTTAAATAAACAACCATTCAATTTTTTTATTAAATGTATTTTTATTCATGGTTTTATTTAAACTGTTAATAATAACTTTTTATCAACGAAAATCAAAATCAAACCACTTAAAATTAAAATAAAATCGAACCAAACAATTACTAAGAGTTTGCTTTGGTTTGGTTTTATGATTAAGTTTATTGAATCTTTTTTTCAGTAAAAACACTTAAATACTTCACATATTTATCAATATTTAATTATACATATAGCTCAACTTAGAATAATTATAACCAAGTAAAATATAAAAATCCATATACTATAATCATATGATCTTTGATATGTTTCTAATACAAACCGTAAGTCAAACTATTTAAAATAACTGAAAATTCTTATAACAAAAAATAATAGAAAAACGATGATAAAACAAAATCGATTACTAGTTTAAATTTTGTATCATAAAAAAATATTTTAAACTTTCCATCTTGTTCTCGTATGATTAGAAAGGTAGATAACTAATTTTTAAAAACAAAAAATATAATAAATTAAAAAAAACTATAGATAAATTTATATTTTATAGAAAAATATTTAAGTAATCATATTTCAGATAAGTTTATAAAATAAAAATTAATTAAAAAAGATAAGTAAATAAAATAAACAACAAAATCAAAATAGTAAAAGATTAAGGAAAATTATAGATTTCGTCCTTTAAGGGATAAGGGCAAAATGGTACATTCACACAAAACTAACTGAAAAAGTTAACCACGGTTAGTAGAAAGGACATAAAACGTGATAAAGTTTTAAATAAAGGACGTTTAGTGTAATTATCAAAGTTTAAGGATAAAATCCATAATTTTAACCATACTTAAATGACAAAATTTGTAATTTACTCTTTAAGTAATTTAAGAGTGAAATTTTTACTTATTTAATCAAAACGCAAAAGTGAAAATTTAGTACAAATATATGAAACCAAAATAAATCTTTGATTATTTATCTTTTTTGATAGTTCCACTATTAAATTTATAAAATATAAAAAGTAAATTACAACGATGGTCCCTATCGTTTTAGGTAATTATGGATTTGGTCCCCAAAAAACTTTTCTTATGAATTTGGTCCCTTGTTTTAATAATGTTAAAGTAAGCGGTTAGTTTGATGGACATTTTAGTCATTTCAGGGCAAAATTACATTTTATTTAATTCTATTAATTGCATGCATTGTATTTTTGGAAGGATATGAAAATTATCAGAAGATTTCCCATCTCCCCTCTTCTTCCTTTTCTGCCTTGTGTTTGATTACGGGTTGCTACTATCAATATCATGTAACACCGAAAACCACAATTGAAGTTAGCCTACTTCACACCTATGTCGTCTTCATTCATCAAAAGAAAAAGATGAACTCCACCACTCTCACCTAATAACAAAACCTTTGGTTGTTTCGAATTTTGAAAGTGGGCCTTTTTGTTTTATCCTAATTGATTGCTAAATGATATTGACATAGTTAGAGAAGAAGGAGGGCCATAGGGGATTGTCGATTTGTTCTTGCTAGAGATATATTTAATACCTGAGTGTGGTTATTTTTACAAAAAAATTTATAAGCTAATAACAATTAATTTTAAAAGATATCAAAGAATGTGTCTGTTATGCTTCCTTTTATGATTCACTTTTATGATTCACTTTTGTTCCTCTATTACTAATCTCAAACAAGATGTTTCATGGGTGAATATGTTTCGCTCATGCTAAATTCCATAAATAAAGATGATATAAAATCGATTTTTCTTTTAAATATTGTACACTCATGATAATAAACATAATAATACTTGAAAATTAATTTCTTCTAAGCTTGAACTGATTGAACAAGATGCTCGACTTCATGTCCACAGTATTAGTTTTGTTTGAACAAATAAGCTGGGTTTTTATTTTTCTTTTTAGTATGGATGTTATCAATTAAAGGATATATAAAGGGTAAAATAGTAATTTTATTCAACTTTGCACCACTAACAAACCATTAACAAACACAGGGACCATTCTTGAAAGCAGATATTGCATGTGGGGACTAAATCCGCAAAAAAAGTTGTTTAGGGACCAAATTCATAATTTATCCCCAACCACAAGGACCATTCATGTAATTTACTCAAAAATAAACTTTCACTCTTTAGTTTTATAAAAGATTAAACTATCAATTATGAAACACTTAATTACTTTTACTTGCAATTTTTTTATCACTTTTATTTTAATTATTATTTTTCCAATAGAAAATCTAAACTTTGATTATTTTTAGGGTTATTGGATTTTAATAATCCCGAGTTTCATTTATTGTCGGGATTAATCCCAACTTAGTAAATGTTTACAGATGCTTCTAACTTTAAGTTTATTTTTCTTCAACGATCCCTTACTAACTGAGAATTAACCCTGTTAGTTTTTTTATGATGTGGCCTATTTTTGTGGCCAAAACACTAAACCGAAAGTTAAAATTTATCATCAAGTCTGTCAATTTAAAACTTCCGCATTCAAAAATCCGTCAATCTCCACTTCCTGATTTGAATCACCGAACTTGTTGGAGCTAGATTTTTGGTGATGATGGAGGTTAGACAATGGAAAACAAACCTAATTGAGACTAGGTGGTGGTGGAGTTGAAAAATGGCTCAAATTTAGTCTCATTTTATAAAAAAAACTAACGATGGTTAACTCCCAGTTAGTAAGGGATCATTGGAGGAAAATAATGTTAAAGTTAGGAGTACATGTAAATATTTTTTGAGTTGGGATTAATCCGCCCAATAAATAAAAATTGGGATTATTAAAATCCAATAACCCTTTTTTTACATTAGACAAATATATAAGATGAATACCTGTTAGGCCACATGAACTAGGAGTCAGTAAATCACTCAAAAAGTCTTGTCAAAATTGGTTACCGATCGGTAACACCATTCTGTCAAAATCAAGGCTTTAAATCGGCATCCAGTTCGGTGTATCTCCACTGAACTTCTCATTGAGCCACATAGCCACTCTTTTTTTAGCCAATAAAAACGAATGGTTTGAGGTAAATAGTCTACTATTTCCTCTAAAATGGAGAAACCAAGAAGATAGAAGAAAAATGGGGTGAGTGGTGATATACACTAATGTATGATATGATAAATTTAGGAAATTGGTATAACACTAAAACTCTCACCCACTTAAAAAGAAACACTTTTATACAAATCATGATATCAATGGTCCCTAAGTTTTTTCGTATCTAATTTTTAAATATGTTTGCAATTATTTTTTTCTGATAAACATACACCCTTAAATCCACATGTTGTCTAGTTGTGAGACTTGACTCGCATAAATTTAATAAAGATAAACACTAGTAAGGGTGTTAGATAGACCTAAAAACGAAAAAAACCCTTAAATCCGAATGTATTTGAAACCGCTCGACATTTTGTTTGCATGTTCAGAATAGTTTATATCATATTCAAATTCCACTATTAGTTTTGGATCTAATATCAGATATACATAACTTTCTTTATTCGAATATCCAAACCGAATTCAACCGAACAAACTCAGGTAATTTTGTTTATCTGGTTATACAAAATCATGTTTAGTCAATTTATTCAGATTGATTAAGCATATTTTCATTTTGAATTGTTTTAAAATTAATAAAGTCCTATAGCCAATAACCAAATGTAAATAAATTAGATAAATGTTCATTTGAACCGATAGAAATCTTAAATCTTTTTTTAAACGACAAATGTGTGATCCTATTTTAGATGAAAGATGTTACCTTAATTAGGTCAGCTATTCGTTTCCAATCAGAACCGCACCCCCAACCCTATCTGAAGAAAACTCATTGCTAAAAAAACCCTCTTTATTCAACGTTGAGCATTTTAATTAGATTGAGTCTTAAACCTATAACATCATTTATTTACATATTATGAGTACCTCACATTAGTCGGTGGGATTAATGTTCATTGAAAATCTCAAATGTAAACACAAGGTGTCATAATTGAGCCTTCGGTGATTACAATAACATAATGGGAAAATTACAAAACTAGCCAATTGACCAACCTAATTTACCCAAATAACCATTGACCAAAAAAAATTACAAAAAAGAACAGTAGTCATAATACCTCGCCCACGTCAATTAACCTCCCCTCGCCAACGTGTAACTATCTCGCCCACATGTAAATTGAAAAAAAAAAACATTTCTAGTCGCCATGTCAGCGAGGGCTTCATTGGCTTAGGCGAGGGATTTGACCCTCCCCTCGCCGAGTCAACAAGGGCCCAAGAAAAAAGGCAAGGGACATGACCTCTACCTCGTCCACGCCAACGAGGGACACATCTACTTAGGTGAGGGACACATACAACGAGGTGAGGGGCACATGTACTAGGCGAGGGACACAATAACCCGGGCGAGGGATTTGACAACACCCTCGTCGAGTCAAAGAAGAAAGTCAACAAGGGGCACGACGATCTAGGCGAGGGATATGACATTTACCTCGCCACGTCGGCGAGGGACATGACAATGTAGGCGAGGGTCGAGGAGATCTAAAGGGTTCCGGAGGGTGGGGAACCATGTGGGTTTCCAAATTTTTAAGAAAATTGCTCTCATTTTTTTTCCGAAATCTTCTAACTTTATAAAAATCATGGTGATCGAGCACGAGGTTAGTTTTTTTTCTTAATTTCTTCTATTATTTTTATTTTCATTGCTTTTATATATAATGTTGAAATTGTTTATTATTTTTATAGGGTTTTTATGCATCCAATAATATTACTGTTAGATGTAATTTGAAAGTTACTAAACAAATTTATAATAAATTAAAAGGCAATCCTAATCAACTTGTTATGTTTAACAGCACCTGTTTTGCAAATTGGTTATTATATGAATGTATTATTAATGATGAATCACTTACTCATTTAATATTACAAACACAAGTTCATACCAAAAATCCGAAGAACAGTATCAACTTTTTCAATCAATGGACAAAATCTCCAATTTGGTCGTACAGAATTTTGTATTATTACTGGGTTTAAATTTGGTGAAATGACGCGTCAAATTCACCCATACACAACAAGTTTTATCGATACATTTTTTTCATAAAAATGGAATATTTAAACCTACGTGAGATGATTTAAGAGAAGTTTTTGAAAACATTTACACATGTTAGATAATGTAACTATTATAAAAAGTTTGTTCATTATTATTTGTTTAACAAGGTTTTCTGGGAATAGAAGAAAAAAAATTTGAACAGTCAACTTTTAGATTTAGTTAATGATTTAGAGGCATAGAATGAATTTCCACGGGGTACATATCTTTGAAATCATACTTACCCTCATATCTATAATGTTCTTTATAAAAACAAAGGAGAAAAACAAAAGAAAAAGCTAAGATATAGTATTAAAGGATTTGTTTAGGCATTTAAGGTAAATTTTAAATTTGATAATTATAATTATATTGATTATTTTTATTATATATTGAATTAAAATATTTTATTTGTTATAGAAAAATTTTAATTTATGAAGTGTTTCCGATAATGAATAATTATGGGAAACGACGTGGTTACGTGCCAAGGGCTATTGATTAGCCTCGTATGAGTTTAATAACGTTGGAACAAACATTATCTATTTTAAACAACTCAAAAGAGGTAAGTTATTATTTTTAATAAATTACAGTAATTAATTACCAGAGATGAAATATGTCCAGTTGAAGATGTACATGTGACTGCTTAAAACTTCCGAGAGAAATTAGCAACTTTATTGTATCAAAATTTAACTAATAGATATAAGGATAAATAAATTGTATATATTTTGTATTGTAGATAAATTGTATATAATTAGGATTAATGAAAACAATTTAAAAAATTATTCGTGTACGTTTTTACTATAAATATCACACCAACACTATCATACCAACACTATCATACCAACACATTTTCATCATCATATTTTTCATATATACACACCAAGACTTCCTCTCTGAATAATATTATGTTTTTTCATAAAAAATTCCCTATTCTAAACATCCTTATGTTATTAAACTATAAATTCTTTTTACCTACATAAAATTCAAAAAATTACGTGATATTGTTCTTGTTTTCTTTACCTACATTACAAAAATCATATAAGAAAACAAAAACAAATGTCAGTAAATATTTATTTAACTATAAACGGATTTCAATTTGTTTTTATATATCGTTTATATACTACCTTTTTTTAAACAAGCGGAATTACCAAACTTGTAATGTCATGTAGTTATACTAATTATAAATAACTTATATTTTCCATATCTCAAAATTATATTTATTAAAATTAAATTATATTCTTCATTTCGCGTTGTTATAGTTATTATTACTGATGTTTTCCATATCGTAAAAACAAGTTTTGTTATAGGTGTTACCGAGATTAAGATTATTGTAAATGATAAAATATCAAGTATTCGTTATAAATGGAATCATATCAAGAAAATATTGTAAACATGTTGTATAATTAATGTTGTATTGTATTTATGTTATAATTATCTATTTCTATATATGAAATAATAATTGTTGTATGACAAAATAATAAAATATTTTATAAAAAACGACATTATATTATACGCATTGCGTATAACTCATCAGCCATAAAACATCTATACCTAAGATAAACATCTTGCAAATTTACTTCTTCCCACGTTAACGACCTGTTTTGAACCAACCTACGTAATAACATACAAATAACTTCAGAATCTCGACCAATGTGACCACCATTATAAGGCCTAACAGTTTCTTCAAATATTTCTAAATCGAGAACTTCTTGTCCCGATAAATCAAAATACGATATATGTTGTAGAAACTATATAAAATAAGATGCAAATTCAACAACAATTTGATATATGTCACAATGAATGCATAATAAATCAAAACAAGTATTTGGACGATATTCATATGGAACAAATATTTTTAGTTGTAGTGTGTTCATAGCAATCTGAAAAAAGATACTAGTTTTTATTGTTGTTATGTATTGGTATATATACCTGCAAGAATAATGTAAAGTTATTTTTTATTTTTAAAATATGTATTTTTTTAAAATCATGTAAAAATAAATATAATTTTTACCGTATCAACCTCCCACAATGGAGGATATAACTCATTCATGTCATTGCCATATTTGTTTGCATCAGGCGATCCTTGAAATATTAGTTCGACAACCTCATACGGAAGAATGGTCCAACGATTCGGGTCTGGTATCTCGCCAGTTCTTCGAATCTCATTAATCCGCCAAGCTAAAAGTCTATTTGTCCAAGCACGAACATGTTGTAAAAAATTAAGTATTATTATTATATGAACTTAAATAACATAACATGAAAATTTATATTTAAAACTTACAATACATGAATAAAACCATTGCCACAATAACCTATAAGGCTACCTCAAAATTCTTTATCAGTATTGATACCCTATAGAAAGATACATCTTCGTTGTATAAAAACTGGATAACATTCAAAGACCAGTCAGAATTATCAAATGATGATTCTCTGTAGGTGTTGAATTGAAATCAATATATACTGCTGGATTAGAACATGACTCGTTTCTTTGTCTTTCCCTTATTCGATTTCCCCTATTTCTTCTGTTAGATGACATTTTAAGTTATGAAAATATAGAACTTACAATTACACCTTATATAGTAGGTTCAAAGAATCACATGTCGTATCAAAGAAAAAAAAATTATTGTGAAGTCGCTGGATCGATTGACATCCGAGCGTGTTCTTGACGAAAGGAAACAAAAACCAAAACCAAGAGACAAACAATAGAGTGAACAATAATATAATGGTTTCATTGATAAAACCTAATGATTACAAGATCGTTAAACATAAGAATCAAGACTCTTGGCAAAAGGAGATCGAGCATGATCTCCCCTCTCATCCAACAACACCTAGGCCCTGGGCACACTCCTTTCTTGACCTTGAGCAGGGGCTGATGCAGCCGCATCACCTTCTTCATCATCATCTCCTTTCTTCTTTCCCCTTGATCCTTCATCATCACTATCATCTTCGTCATCAGACTCATCATCATCACCCGCATCATCATCATCATCATCACCATCACCATCATCACCTTCCCTGATCGTCAGAAGCTCATCTTTTTATCCTTCAGTCTAAGCATGATCTTCTTATTCTTGGCCTCCAACTCCTTAATCCTCTTAACTAATTGATCATTTTGCTCCTAAGCTGGGTAATCTGCTGTGCTTGAGCAGCATTGAGCTCCACAAGCTGACTTAGCTGTGTAGCTCTTTGCTCATGAGCAGCTAACAACTTTAGCACCATCTGGTTTAGTGCAACTAGCTGTTTCTCTACCCCAATAAAGGGTAGAGTGGGTCTAGTGGTGAAGGTAGAGTGGGTTGAGGGATCTGCTTGGTGGCTGGTGGTGGTAGTGGTGGTAGTGGTGGATGTGGTGAATATGGGTGGTAGGATAGGAGTGGATGGTGAAGGGGTGGTTGTAGTAGTGGTGGTTGGGAATGTGGTAGTAATGGTGGGGGTGTGGTAGTGGTGGTAGCTGTGGTAGTGGTGGTGGCTGTGGCAGTGGTGGTGGCTGTGGTAGTGGTGGTAGATGTGATCAAAGTAATCTTGGCCTCTTACCCTTTTTTCCGTAAGGGTGAGCCATCCTCTTCTTCCTGGAGCCCTTAGAGATAGAAGCTCCCCCTTGGCTGCTGGGCTGGTCCGGGGTGTAAGATGGATCGGTATCAATAGTAAAAGCATCCTCAGACTCATCCTGGCATCCACCAACCGCCCTGAGCCCTCTTTCAGTGGTCATAACCCAGCTCCCCACCGTCCGTACCAATGGCTCCTCGTCCGACTCCTCCTTATCATCCATTTGAAAGTCGGGGTGTATTGAAGCCGGTTCGGATCCACCCAGAGCCTCACCTCCTTGACCGTCACCTTGGTCATCGTTGTCATCATCAGAATCATCTGTGGGTAGCTCAATAGGCTCTACATCAGATTCACTGTCATCGTGACGCCACTTCCTCCTAGCGGGCGCCACATACTCAGCATTGGCCAAATGGCTGAACAATCTCCTCACAGGAGGCTTTACATGCTTCCCCCTATACACCTTCATCCTGCCTAGAGTGGTGTCATCCATCACCTCTAGCATCACTGCATCGTCCTTCTCCTTGGGCAGTAAGGGGAGCTTCTCATCTATGATCATCTGCAAGAACCTTGGATACATGCAGAAGCTCTCTTTACCCTTGGCCTCAAGGTTCTCAATCATGTAAGTGAAGATCATGTTGGAGAAGCTGAAGGGGTGATTCAGTACCAGTGCCACGTAGGCATTCTGGATTTGGTCAGAAAGATAATCAAATCCACCCTTCCGTGAAGCAATGCACTTGAGAATGACGTGTGCTAAGTACTTGAACTGGGGACACAGGTTGCTTTTGTTGAGCACACCTGCATTGATGTCCCCAGTGTACTTCATCCTCAAAAAACATCCCCTTACAGTCAGAGATGTAACCTGGTTGGGTGGGCAGCATCATCACCCAGGTCTAGTACTCGTCGAATGTTTGCTGCCGTCACCTTAATCTTTTTTCCAAAAATGGTAATCTGAATACAGTAGGGCTCAGTAGACCTGTCAACAGATGCACCCTCCTAGAAGGCCTGCTGTAATGACCGGTAGGGTGTGCATGGAGCAGATATGGCTCTGTAGATCCTTGATCGCCTCAAAAATGCAATAATACCCACAAACTCAACAACATTCCTAGTGATGGCATCCAAGTGAGCACAAATGTTGTGCTTGGTGTTGATGATCCACCTATCTACCATGTTTCTGTAACACAAGACACATAAACATGAGATTTGTCCATAACAAAAACTATTGATAATTTAAACTGTTCTGAAATCAGTCTGGTTCAATCGTGCGATTGAACCATACGATTGAGTTCAGTCGGGCAACTGAGCATGCGGCTGAGTTCAATCGGGCGAATTAGCATGCGTTTGAGTTCAATCGGGCGATTCAGCTTGCGGCTGAGTTCATTCGTGTGATTGAGCTCATACGCCTTGTTCATTCGGCCGATTGAGTCATTCGCTCAGCTCAATCATGCAATTGAAGTTCAGTCGGAGTGTCTAGTCGCATAACTCTCTGTTTGACACTCTAACCCCGAATCTAGGTCAAAACTTGACGATAAACATTGTGTTTAGACTCTTTAGATTCATAGGGACCCTAACTATCACTGTATGTCCTTCATTTTAACCATTAATCACATTTACATGGTCTATTTGAAAGTTTTTACAGATTTCTTGAATTTAGTCAAATTGGGTCTATTAGGGTTTGATTACACCGCATATTTTGTGTGATTTCGATCACTAACTACCTGTAGAAGATGAGAGTACACGTTAGTAACACAATCTTAGTGAGAAATCAACTAAATCAGATTTTGGCAGAGTAACTTTGCACTCGTGCGGTTTGGGAGCGATTGAAGGGTGGTGAGAATGTGCGACTGACTTTCACCCTATTTATACTGATTTTATTTTCATTCGAGCAATTAGACCTATTCACTCGTTCATTCGGGCGACTGGGTCTCATTCGTGCGACTGGCTCAGTCGGTCACATCCATTCGTGCAACTGGGTGTCAGTCGTGTGATTGACTCAGTCGGTCTCCTTCATTTGTGCCATTGGTTCATTCTGGTGATCCAATCGTATGGATTCACCCATGCTTATGGTCCAATCGTACGTCTGGTCCTTACGTATGCTTCAGTCGTGCAATTGGGCTCATACGTATGATCCAATCGTGCGACTAATCCATACTTATGGTCCAATCATGCGAATAGCTCATACTTATGAGTTTCACCTCATGTAATTTCAAACACTTAATTTGTTAGTTATTGATAAGACATTATGATCGTTGATCATCTCAGACATGATCCCTTTTAATTTGAAAAAAAACTATTGATCACCTCAGACGTGATCCTTTTAACAAAACTGTTGATCACCTCAGACGTGATCCTTTTAACTTAAAAACCCGATTGGTCACCTCAGACGTGACCTCTTTTAAGTGTGTGATTCACAGATTGAATCCAAATGCATAGTCCGACTTTTACCTACCAAATGACTAAAAATAAATAAATAAGTAAAAACAACTAGAAATTTAAAACAAAACCAACACATATTTTTGTATTTTTGTATGGAGATGGATTTAAACCTATTAGAGTACTTCTAATCGATTTAATTCTTGGATAGCACAACTTCAATTCTAGTTTATCATTTCTGGTATGATTCATTATGGAATCATACAGGTATACAAGAATCATTTGGAACATTTTAATAAACTATTTTAATACTAGATCCTTGTTTTCACTGAGAGTCAATAGCAATTTTAGGAAATCATACCAGAGCCACAAGATGCACACAATGATTTTGACTTTCAAGAACTGTAGCTCATGATGATTGTCAGTATACTTGTCCTCTTAAATCCATACACAGATTTTTGACACACATTGGTGAAGAGTTAGGTTTAATTATTTCAACAAACATTTATGGATCCCATACTTATATGGTAATCAATATTCCTTAGGAGATTTTTGAGCGGTCTACGTTTATATTTCAAGAAGAACTATTCTAAGAGCTTTCAAAGAGATTCCAAGCCTCAGGTCAGTGCCATTGCATAGCAGAGAGGCGCAAACAATAATGAATTCTAGAATATTTAGGTTATGCTTATCCTCAGGTCAGTGCCACTGCACAACAGAGAGACACACAACCTATCGTCTTGTTCGAGCATTTATTTTCTTTTTGCATATATCGCACCAACAACATAAGTTATTAGCTTGATTTCATTTTGCATTTTTCATGTGCTTTGCTCATATTTTTATGGTCGTCCACACATATTTGTGGCGTTTATTTTGCTCCTCACCCCTTATTGGAACAACGTTGATTGTGTTAACTAGGGATAAGATGAGAACCCACAGCAAGTTGAACAACTTAGTTTGCAATTGAAACCACCAATGAGGTCTACTCATCTATTGTGTTGAATCTACTGACACATCATATAATGAACTAGCAACCTCTAGGTCTACTTTCTCTATGTTACCTTGGTAGCCTACTAGTTTTACTATTATTTTTCCTTTTATCTTGCTTAGACTTTTCAGACTTAAACTTTGAATTTTACATCTTAATCAGTTAAACTCTTTCGAAGTCCCAAAAAATCTGTTCCCTGTGTACTATCATTTTCCATATACGTTGAATCAGTATCACAGATTTGATTTCTTTCCTTTTAGCTAAGCTATCCTCCTCCCTCATTTTTTAAGTAATTAAATAAAATAACAACTAATTTAATACTAATCTAACATATTCTCCCCCTAAAATTCTAAAACCGAAAATATTTTTGAGTTTTTGGATTTTATATAAACAGGAAAATAAAATAAGACAAAATAAAAGAAAATAAAAAATTGTTGGACTAAGTATTTTCTTCCTCTGTGATCACATCACTTTTCTTTTTCATGCCATTAACCTCTAATAGATATAAAAACCTCGGTTTATCAAATGCTTTTATGTAGAGGTTGATGCGTTGAAAATCCATATTTATTTTAACCACATCGATTAATTGCTTTTCAAAATAATCACGTATAAAGTGATAGTTAATGCCGATGTGTTTAGTTTTAGGATGTTGGATTGGATTTTTTGTTACGGCGATAGCAGCAAAATTATCAACATAGATAGGAGTGTTAGAGAATTGCAAACCGTAGTCCCGCATTTGCTGTTGAATCCAAATGATCTGCGAATAGCAACTTGCAGCAGCAACATATTTAGCTTCACAAGTTGACAGAGCAATCGATGTCTACTTCTTACACTGCCAGGTGACTAATCTTCTCCCAAAAAATTGGCATCTTGCAGACGTTAACTTGTAGTTCATTTTGCAGCCGTCATAATCTGAGTCACTATATGCTGTAAGCTCAAAATCATCATCATGAGAATACCACAGCCCGGGTGTTGGAGCACCCTTCAAATAACAGAAAATCTGTTTAACACCAATTAGATGGTTGACTTTTGGTTTCGCCTGATATCTAGAACACAGTCACGTCGCATACATGATATCAGGACGAGACGCTGTGAGATACATTAGGGATCCAGTCATTCTCTATACATTGTAGCATCAACCAGATCACCATTTTCGTCGGGTGCCACATCATGGTTCGTGGCAAGTGGAGTTCCTGCGGCTAAGGTGTTCTCCATGTCAAACCGACTTAGGATGTCCCCTACATATTTAGTCTGATGAAGGAAAATTCCTTTTGGTGTCTGATCCACCTGTAATCCTAGGAAGAACTTCATCTCCCCCATTGCACTCATCTCAAATTCTGCTTTCATTACAGATTCAAATTCTTTACATAACTCTTCATTTTTGGATTTGAAGATTATGTCATCAACATAAATCTATACTAGTAGTAAGTCGCCATCCTTTTCTTTGATGAATAATGTGCAGTCAATAACTCCTCTGCGAAAGCCGTGTTTCACCAGATGAGTTAAGAGTTTCTCATACCATGCTCTCGGGGCTTGATGGAGCCCGTAGAGAGCCTTATCTAGCTTGTAAACTCTGCCCCGATGGTAAGAATCCTCAAATCGTTCGGGTTGACTGACATACACTGTCTCACGAATTTCTCTATGAAGGAATGCACTCTCGACATCTAGTTGATAAACTTTGATCTTCATGTAAGATGCATAGGCTAGGAAGATACAGATTGCTTCCATTCTAGCCATAGGTGAAAATACTTCATTGTAATCGATTCCTTTGACTTGTCTAAAACCTTGAACGACAAGTCGAGCCTTGTTTCTTATAGTGACTCCTTGGTCATCTTTCATGCACTTCAAGACCCATTTGATTCCAATTACTTTAGCACCTTTTGGCCTATCCACCAGTGTCCATACTCCTAGTTTCTTGAATTGAAGAAGTTCTTCTTGCATGGCACACACCCATGCCTCATCGTTTAAGGCTTCACTTACATATTTTGGCTCAAATTGAGCCATAAAACATCGATAAGCACCGTCGTAAAGATAGCCTTTTTCCATGACTGAGGCATAATCAACCGAGTATAGCTGATTTCTTGTCTGTACTCCCGATTGTACATCCCCTATGACATTGTCCAGAGGATGATAGACATGTAGTCGAGATCCAGGAGTGGTAAGCACGACTACTTCCTGATCCAGATTTTGAATTGCTGGTTCAGTATCTCCAGCTATTGGAATGCGAGGTTCCAAAGTGTCAAAGGCATCAACATCTAATGCTTGTGTACTTTAGTAGCAAGAACCTGTTCCTCTTGATCCACCTGATCATTCTCCACTTCTTCATCATCAGAGGAGGAGTCACTTACCTCCAGTGCTCCCCCTGAATGACTAGAAGACTCACATTTTGAACTTGATATTGTCGAGTCTAGTGACGGTGTGTTTAAGACATCGTACATCATTTTGGTTGATAACTCATCATCAGGAGGGGAGAGAAGGATGTTGAAGGACTTAAAGAATCCATCATAATCGAAGAAGAATGCGGGGCCTTTTCCAGCAGGGGGTGGTGTATCTCTGAACATCAACGTTGCACCACACTTCTACTTGACCCGTTGAGTTGTAAACTCTCTTACTCGGTATGTTGTATCCTAGAAAAATCCCTTCTTCAGCCTTTTCACTGAACTTCCCTGACCGACTTTTCTTAGCAGCGTACATGGTGCGCCAAATGGTTCAAGGTACGCCAGATTAGGCCTACGTCGTTGGAGCAACTCGTAACACATTTTACCATGACGTTTAACCACTAGGACTCGATTTAGGGTGTAACATGCATTGGCAACTGCCTCATTCCAAAATTGGATGGGCGGAGTCTGCTAGCATTGTTCTTGTTGTCTCTATCAAGCTTCTATTCTTTCGTTCAACAACCCCATTCATTGTGGAGTGTAAGCAGATGTGAACTGATGTACAATTCCTTTCTCTTTGCAGAATGCCTCCATCCACTGGTTCTTGAATTCCATGCCGTTGTCTGAGCGAATTTATCACACTTTCAGGTTGTAAAGAGATTCCAATGTCGTCACCAGCTGTTTGAACGATTCAAATGTCTATGATTTGGATTTCAAAAACATTACCCAAGAGAATCTGGAGTAGTCATCAGTGACTACATAACAGTACAAATCACCAGCGATGCTCTTGGTGCTCACAGGACCAAACAGATCCATGTGTAGAAGTTCGAGAGGCAAGTCAATTGAGTTTACTTTCTTTGCCTTGTGAGACTTCTTGGTCTGTTTACCTTTCTTACACGCTACACATAAATCCGGAAGTTGGAAATTCTTGACGTTTACTCCATTCACTAAATCATTCTAGATCAGATGATTCATCTTTGGTGGATTTATGTGTCCCATTCTCCTATGCCAGGAGATCGAGTCTTTCTCAGTTGCCTTTGATAAGAAGCATTGAACTTGATGATCGGTTATGGAGGCCTTTGATAGATTCAAGACATACAAGTCATTATATCTTGAAGCTGACATTAAGATCTGGTCCTCCGGGATAATGTAATCCTTCTTCAATACATAGCACTTCTTGTTGTCAAAAACAACCTTGAATCCTTTGTCACATATCTGGGATATTGAAAGCAAGTTATTCTGTAATTACTGAATGTAGTTGACCTTATCAAACTTTACTTTCTGGTTTCCCACTTTGCCTTGAGCAGTGATGTATCCTCCTTTGTTTCCAGCAAATGATACATGTCCCCCTTTAATTTGTTTGACATTTGAAAGGAGAGACAGGTTTCCGGTCATGTGCCTAGACGCCCCACTATAAACAATCCAGGTGTTTGTGATAGCACTGTAACGAACACCCTGCACATTCAGAGGAAATTATTAGTTTAGGTTTGGGACCCAAGCCTTAACTGGCTTGGGTGACCCAAAGGAATCACACATCATGAACTTGACCCACTGTCCATTTGAGGGTGAGGGCATATTATTCTTCTTCTTGTTCTTATTATCAGACACTGGACTTGACTTTTCTTTCCATAAGCCAGTTTTGTGTAAGGCCTGTTTGTGATAAACAGACGACTAGCTTACGGTTTGAACTTTAGGTTTATTACTTCTTTTTGGTGGAGTAATAGAACTCCTTTTCAAAGAAATTGTTTAGTATTATAAAGTTCAATTTTCTTTCTTGGTGTCTGATAATAAGAACAATTAGAAGAAACATGTCCTCTCTTTCCACAACTGTAGCATGATCTCCCTTCTACATGTTGAGGAAACTGTTTATGTGGGGTTGAGTATGTTACTGGGGTGACTAGTGTCTAGTTGGGTTTGGATGCTTCTTGGTTAGATGTTTTAGCTTCTTTAACAAAATTCATTGTTTGAACTTTTTTAACATCTTTAACCTTTTGTTTATTTGGATTATGACGTGGAGCACATTGTTGGTTAACTGGTTTGGTCGTTTTGGGTTTAGAAATAGACATGCTTGAACCTGAATTTACATTAACCTTTTCAATTTTTTCATCCAAATTCACAATAGGCATCTTACCTTTAGATTTCAAAGTAGCCTCCTTCTGTTTAGTGACAGAATTTACCGGTTTACCCGTGGAATCCGGATCACTAACTAGAGGAGTGGACACCACATGATCCTTAATTGGATTATTATTTACTGGTCTACATTTAGTATTTAACATGATCTCATGTGATGGTGGAACCACTTTATAACCCAAGCCCTCCCCGTTATTTCATTCTTTCATTAAGTGTTGAACTATGTGAGAAGAACTAGTCCAACTGTGCAGTTTTTGTTTTAATGAGTTGACTTCGACTTCTAAAACTGCTTTTTCTTTCCTAGTTTCTTCGAGGAAGTTTAAATAGAACTTTATATCATTGGCTTGATTAAAATCAACAACCTCGGTTTCCTATAGTTGTTTAATTAAAAGTTCTATTTTCTCTTTTGTGCTTATTTTGTTTTAAAATCCGATTAGCTTCTGTGCGCAGTTGTAAGTCATTTACTAAGCTATCATTATGGTCTAATAACCTAGCAAATTTTAAATCTATGATTTCTCTAAATTTGTTACATTCATTACAAGCATGATTTTCAAAGAGTTGGTCTTTTGTACTTACCTGTAAAGACTCGGTTGAATAAGCCATTAACGCAGAGTTTGACTCTTCGGATGTTGGAGATTCTAAACATGTTGTTCTGAGATCTTCTTCAATCAGGTGATTGACCACATTCGCAGTATCTTCATTATCGAACATCACTAGTTCAACTGCGATTTCACCTTCACTTGCAGTGTCATCATCCAAACCCTTGACATGGGTAATGTTCGATTCACCCGGAGACACAAAACTAAAGGTCCAATCCTGTCCTTCGTCACCTTAAGTAGTCAAGGCCTTTATCTCTTTGCTTGACGAGGTAGTTCCACTCGTGGGTTTGTCTTGATGGTTAAAAGATGACAATGGATTCCCATTACCTGTCTTCTTGGGCTTTACACAGTCACGTTTGAAATGCCCCTTTTCTCCACAGTTAAAATAGGTAACTTTGGTTTTGTCAAAACTAAGGTAGTATCTTTTGTGGCTATCAAGTTCTGTCCAGTCTTCTTTACAAACTTTTTCACTCTCCTGACAACACTGGCCAAAGCCCACATTATATCCATTCTCTCTAGTTCATTCTCGTCCACCTGCTCGTAGTCTTCATCAGCCAGATGGCAATTACCAATTTTCCCTGCAACTAGACCATCATAAGAATGAACAACTGCTGCTAGAAGGTCCATATGCTCCTTTGCAACCTCCACATTAATTTTCCGAGATTCTCGATCTTCAACTTAGTATCATTTGCTTCAGGTGCGATATATTGGGTACTAGATGACCCTAACAATTCAGATCCTAAAGCTGCAGTTTGAGAAGGCGTGGTTGAACTAGACACAAACGTTGTTTGAAGAGGTGCTCCTGAACTGGTTGGAGTGGGGTCAGGACCGTGTACATACGGAGTACTAACTGATAATGCGTGAAACCAGATCAAATAGTGCGAAATCCTATTTGATTGGTGATCCAATCAGTGAGAACGCAGTTCAGATCAATCTAACGATTAGATAAATGTTAAGAACGATTAGAACAAGATCAATTGTGAACTATGAAGTTGGAACAGGCTTTCTGGAGTCTCTAGACGGCTAGGGTAATAATACGTGTCAAAAGTCTTCAAGTGTTTCGAATTCTTATGTTTTCCATGAATTAAGTGGTATTTATAGGTTAGCATTTTCCAATCGTACGACTAAACCATTAGCATGGTTCAGTCGTGCGACTGAATCATGCGATTGATCCATACGCACGACTGAAGGTTCAGTCGTGCGATTGAGTCAATCTTGTGTCTCAATCGTGCGACTGATCCAGTCTCCTAGTTCAGTCGTGCGACTGGTCCATTAGCATGATGTATTCAAGCATATGGTCCATTAGCATGGTCCATTCGCATGAATACTTCATACGATTAAGTTTGAACATGTTTCTCAATCATTATTGACTAAGAACTATGCACAATAACCTCAAACCTATATAGTTAGCTCAATATACTTTATCACACAATAAACAATGAAACATTAAACATATAAGCATCAATCACATATTGTATTTCATTCAACTCATTCATTACACATATGTAAGACATGACAGACATTTACATTAAGCTTCTAAACTTGGTACATATGTATCAACAAACTCCCCCTTGGACCTAGTTTACATTAACATCTGACATTCTTCATAAGCTCCTCAAAGCTCCTTTACTTCTCCTCTCTAGTAACTCCTGCATGTATTTCAAATGCAAAACAGAGTCGTATAACGTTCTGGAACTGGAGAGCTTGTACTATATCTTGTGCATCATAGAATAGTGGCCACTTGTACAATGTGTAAACATCTTTTGCAGACAAGTTTGTAAGCCACATAGGGTCGAATACCTGGATAATTTCCATTTTTCCTTCTTTATTTAGTACTATGACCACTTTGCCTGTTCTCCAATCATAATACCACCATTTGAGGTGTGGAGTGCAGTCCTGTGGCATTTCCTGTAAGGGAATCTTGGACATTGTGTGCGGGGGACTCCACTTTAGCACCACCTTAGGCTTTCCAGAAATGGGATCCACTTCAGACCTACGAATGTACCTCTTTGGTTGTCGAGGTCTAAAGTTGACCCATCTGGTGTGGTATTCCTTCTTTAGAGCATCCTCGAACCAGCCTGACATCTTTCTGGAATCAGCATATAGCAGATTTAAGCGTGCCATCTGGTGAGCTCAAAACCTGGGAGAGTCTTCAGATCATGTGGGTATCTGAAGTACTTTATTCCCTTCTCGCTCTTAACAACATATACATTAAGATCCTCAAAATACGCCTATGCAATAATCTTGCCTGACACCTTTAGATGTTTACTTGACCTTATAGAGCTTGGTGTAGGCATTTTGCTTTTGAGCAGTGCGTTGGGCTCGTATCTCAGCAAAACAAGCTACCCATTCAGCCTTCTTTATATCAACATCAGCGTCCGAGGCTTGGGCTTGGCTTTCTTTTTTTCTGTTTCTTTTTCCATCTCATCCAGTTTGTCAAATGTAGCACTGTTGAGAGTGTCACCCATATCGGGGATCATATTGCCCTCTCGGTCAGTGTACTCTGGATAGTGCTCAACTGTGACATCCTCAATCTCTATTTCTTTGACATCATTTAGCTCATCATCACTTGTCACATCAACTGTAGGAGCATCTTTGACTAGCTTATCTAGATTTAGCCTGAACATATCCACAAGTTGCTCATTAGTCAGGTCATGTATGATTTCTCCTTCTTTAGGAGTGTAGCTCACCGATCTTCTGAGAATCCCTTGCAAATCAAGAATCATTGTGAATTGAGACTTGATTTGCTGAAGGGGAGCAATATCATATTCATCTTGCTGAGATGTTTGATTTTTGTCTTTATCTGTCAGCTCTTCAACAGCAGGGGATGAGGATGATGCTCCTTGGTCTTGTGCTCTCTTTGTCCTCCTTTCTTGACCTTGAGCAGAGGCTGATGCAGCAGCATCACCTTCTTCATCATTATCATCACCTCTCTTCTTTCCCCTTCGAAGAGAAGTTATCAAACTCCTTCTTCAGAGCCTTTGCCTTTAGAGCTTTCAATGTTGCATTCCCGTCATATCGTTTCTTCAAAGCTTCCCATAATTTCTTTGCCTGTTTGTTCCAAAAAAACTGATGGAATATGTCTTTTGGTATTGACTGAGTCAATAGGGAATACACCTTCTTTTTAGCATTATACTTCGCCTTTTGGCTGTTAGTCATACCACCCAAGGTTAATTTAACACCATCAGCACCAACCAGCATACTATAACCTATCTCAATATATTCCCAAAGGTTGGGATCAACTCTTTTAAGATAGATCTCCAATCGCTGCTTCCATTGTGGGTAATCATCTAACGTTATAAGTTTAGGTGGTTTATTGTGATTCCCATTTCGTTTTCCAGAAGCAAAAGAATCTGGATCCGTGAGTCCCACCGGCAGTAAACACAAAGAACTGATCTTCCATCTCTTTAAACTTTGAACTTTAAAACTCAACTGATTCACTTGTGCGAATGGACATATGCGAATGAGTCAATCGTGTGATTGGACAAATGCGGATGAGTCAATCGTACGAGATGACAAATGCGGATGGCCAATGCGGATGACTCAATCGTGCGAATGAAGGGTGCGAATGAATTCAATCGTGCAATTGGATTCAGTCATACGTATGGAGTGTGCGATTAGAGACAAGCGAAAGGGGTTGTTCAGTCGTACGAATGAGTAAGCGACTGAGGTCAATCATGCGAATGGGAGGTGCGATTGAGTTCAGTCGTGCGATTGGGCCAATCGTGCGACTAAAGGCTGAAAAATCGAAGGTTTGTGACACTTTGACACAAAAACACGAATTTTCAAAAACCCTAATATGCCGTATACCGAAAAACATAGACTTTGAGACCTGGAGACGTCAAAAACACTGTTTTACTCAAAAAGGTGACTCTTTTAAATAAAACAAGTGATTTTTACGCCGAAACTAATCGAAGCACACGCAAAATCAAGAGCCAATGCTCTGATACCACTTGTCAGGACCGTGTACGTACGGAGCACTAACTGATAATGCATGAAACCAGATCAAATAGTGCGGAATCCTATTTTATTTGTGATCCAATCAGTGAGAACGCAGTTCAGGTCAATCTAACGATTAGAGAAACGTTAAGAATGATTAGAACAAGATCAACTGCGAACTATGAAGTTGGAACAGGCTTTCTGGAGTCTCTGGACGACTAGGGTAAAAATATGTGTCAAAAGTCTTCAAGTGTTTCGAATTCTTATGTTTTCCACGAATTAAGTGGTATTTATAGGTTAGGGTTTTCCAACCTTACGACTGAACCATTAGCATGGTTCAGTGTAATGCCCAGATATTTTCTTTGAAGCCGACGAGAGAAGAAAAGAAATAAAGTCCAAAGTCGAGGGACCAAACTCGCCAACGAGAGAAAGTTGGGTGAATTGGAGTATTTGAAGGGAGAGGGCAGCCCTTACCCTCTCCCCACACCCAAAATTCAGCAAAGAAAAGAGAGGAGAAGAAGAAGAAAAGGAGAAAAGAGAGAAAAGGTTGATTCGGGTGGATTCAAGAGTGCAAAATCATCGTGTAGCGGGTCCAAACGAAGCCCTACTTCTCGGTGTGATTTGTGTGAGTTCTAGGACCCCTCTTTTAAAATATTTTGGTCAATTTTAGGGCTGGAACACATCTGAAAACCCGTTTTTGTATATGTGTGTGTTTGACCCATTTATATGTGTTTACGTGTGATGTGTTTGGAGTTGTTTTCGGGCTTGTACATGCTTGAATGGTGTTATGGTATGCATTCCTATGGTCTAAGATGGTTGATTTGGGCTTAGAATGGGTTTGGATGAGCTTGGAGGTCGAAAATGGTAGATTGGGTTCGGGATGAACTGCATTCTGCATCAGCTATGGCTAGGCGACCGAATGGAGGCCATACGGCCGAATGAGGTGCAATTGAGGTTCATTCGCACGATTGAGGTTCGTTCGCACAATTGGGGGCTAGTCGCATGGGGAGTCATGCGACTGAGAGCCCATTCGCATAGGTGCTCATCCGCATTAGTTCCATTCGCACGGGACTCATCCGCATTGAGTTCATCTGAATGAGGTCTATTCGCATGGGTGTTCATTCGCATAGGTGTCCATCTACATTGGTCCACTCGCATGATGTTTAGTTGCCTGGAGGCCATGCGACTGAAAGGTATCCATACGCCCAAGTAGGGCTGGTGTACCCGAGGAAAACGTAGTTTATGTACTGACTTTTGGGGGAAAGTGCAGATGTAAGTTTTGACGTGGAAGGTTCCCGTAAGTTCATGTAAGATGACGTTTGAGGCCTTACAAGTTATGTCGGGCATGATGATGTATAATGTTGCATGTTTATGCATGATGTATGTTTATCTTTCACGTGACTGTACGTTGAATGTTAATGAATGAAATGAAAGTATTAGGTAACGTAAAGTGAAAGATAATAAAAAGAGGAACATGATGAATGAATGCATACATTAATGAATGATGAAAGTAATGAAAGTCTTGCAAGCCTTGTATGTTGGGACATGCCCCTTTGTAAGGTGTTAGCCCAACAGTGTGCGGGTTCGCTACCCCGTGAGGATGCACATCGGGGTCTTTCTTTGTGATTGACCATTTTTATGGAACTATTTTCTCTTGCCTTAGGTACTGTGGCCAGGAGGTGATATGCACCGTAATGGAAGGTCTATGATAGGCTTAGGCCCAGTACCACAAGGAATGAAAGGCATAGCACATGACAATGGTACACCTGAACTTATCTTAGGTACTGTGGCCAGGAGGTGTTGTGCACCATAATGGAAGGTCTATGATAGGCTTAGGCCCAGTACCACGAGGACTGAAGGGTAAAGTTCGTGGTATTGACGGAAAGAAAAGATGTAATGATGAACGAATGAATGAAAGTAAGAATGTATGAATGAACGGAAGATAACTAATGAATGATGAAGATAATAATGATATTATCTATGTGTACGTATGATGTATGATCGCATGAAAGTAAAGAACGATTTTAACGAAAGAAAAGTATGTTTTATTATAAAACTAGAACTCACTCAGCAACTCTGACTTTTATGTGTTTCTAGTTGGCAGGTAATGACTGCTGAGGATGGCACGAGGTGGCTACTCAGTTCTTTTGGATGACATTCTTTTGATTAATGTTTTTGCATTGTAATGCAAACGAATGATGTTTTGAAATGAACACTTGTATTAACTACAAAAGCATTTGTAATGATATGAAAAGCCATTTTTATGCTTCCGCTACAACGTTCTATGAATGATTAAATGTAATTATATGTTTTATGTGCAATGATTTACCAGCTGTAAGCGTCCCAGGAACGGGCCTTACAAGTTGGTATCAAAGCCAAAGTTTAAGTGAAATGGGTAAATTTTCAAAATAAACCTTAACTTAAACTGAGAATGGGACAAAAAAGGAAGGGATGCCAGTCTGAGTAGCTGCGTGCCATCAAGTATTTTCATAATGTTAACCGGCATTATGTGCGCATGTTATGTGGTTATGTGTTGTATGTAGATTTAAATACTGATGTAGTTAGGGCAGGTAATGCTTGGGGTATGAAGAGTAAAGTAAGTGGCTAATCACAACTGTCCACTGTAATTAGGGATTTACTATACTTGACATAAACTGAGTTGTTCCCTAGAATGACCGTGTTAGTGTTTGAATCTTTCAGTGTGCGTGTGATGGCCGGTGGTAGATCTTCGAAAGCCTCTCGTGATGGTGGTCGTGATGGGCTTGGTGCTGAGCCGCGACCCAAGAGAGGAAGAACGAGAATGGAAAAGGTGGTTCATGAAGAACCCGAGACCCCTTATCCAGAGGGTGGTGATGAGAGTGCAAACTTAAGGGCCTCGGTGAAAGAGGCGGTGGTTGAAGAGGTGCACCAGGTCATGCAAAAAATCTTACCATCTGTAATGATTGAAGTTATCAAGGCGGTACGAGAAGAGGAGAGACACGAGAGGAATAGGTCCTCAGGAGGACGAGAGCAACCGGAGGGTGAAACGGTTCTCTCTGATGAAGAAGAAGAAGAAGAAGAAGAGCCTGCGCCAGAGGCGGCACGAGGTTGTAATTATGGGTGTTTCAACGATGCAAGCCCCCTAATTTTGATGGTAACGGCACTGCTGCTGCTGCTCACCGGTGGGTGAGAGATATAGAAGTCATCTTAATATCAGCGAGTGCCGGGAGGACCAAAAAGTAAAGTTTGCTGCCCATTCTTTTGTGGACTCAGCTCTGTGCTGGTAGGACAATATAGTCCAAGCCGAGGGTAGCAAGGCCATTGGGAGAATGAGATGGTCTGAACTGAAAAAGTTGGTGATCGAGGAGTTCTGTCCTCATAGAGAAATGGATAAAGTTGAGAGAGATTTCCTGCAATTGGAGGCGGGAACCATGACACATCAGCAGTACACCACGAAGTTCAACGAGATGGCACATCTGGTGCCGGATCAGGTGACGCCTCTGTCATGGAAGATTAAGAGGTACATCCAGGGTTTGCCAGCGGATATTCACAGGCATATGATCGCTGCCCGACCGAGCACGTTTAGGTCGACGGTGGATTTGGCAGGGAGACTGTATGATGAGAGAACGGTGGTGGTGACTGAAGGTAGTAAGAGGGGTGGTGGTGATCAGAACTGGCATGGGAATAGGTTTGGTCGGGGTGATGCCTTGATGGGTAATAAGAAGGCACGGGTGGACGACAGTCGTGTTATCGCATCGGGTGTGGGTTTGAAGAAGTGTGGTAGGTGTGGAAAAGAGCATAGTGGGGAGTGTAGGTTGGGGTCAAACTTGTGCTTCAAATGTGGGAAGGTGGGGCACATGGCAAGGACTGTCGTAAGGTCCGGTGCTTCAACTGTGGCGTGGAGGGCCACATAAGTAGGTGTTAGGATATGGTATTTGAACGAAATACCAACTGATTAATGTGTAACCAAACCAAATAATGCAGAAGCCTATTTGATTGGGGATCCAATCAGTGAGAACGCACGTAGAAACAATTATGTGATTGCATCTAACGTTAAGAATCAATTAAGAATCGACCTACTACGATCTATGAACTTGGAGTACGAGCTTAGAGGCTTCTGGACAGCTAGGGTACATCTGGAGTCGAAGTGTATTCAATGCTTTTTATTTTTCCACAAATTAAGCGGTATTTATAGGTTAGGGTTGCTAATTCGGGCGACTGAACTATTAACATGGTTCAATCGTGCGATTGAGTCATACGGTTGGTCCATTCGCACGACTGAGTGTTCAGTCGCGCGACTGATCCATTCTTATGTGACAATCATACGATTGATCCAGTCTCCTGGTTCAGTCATGCGACTGAGTCATTCGCATGAAGTTGTTCATGCGTATGGTCCATTAGCATGGGCCATTCGCATGATAACTTCATGTTATTAAGTTTGAATGTATTAAATGTCATAACATTATTTATATTAATTCAAACAACCACAACCTATATGATCAAGTCAATATGCGTTACACAATTCATTAATGAAATGTTAAACATTATAAAGCACAACCAGATATTCTCATTTCATTAAACACCCAAGCATTACATAAGTGTAAGACATTCAAGACATATTACATTAAGATCCGAATCTAGGTACATATGTATCAACAAACTCCCCCTTGGACCTAGATCTATCTATTTTCTTACATCTTTTATCATCTCTTCATACTTTTTGTACTTCTCTTCTCTTGTGACTCCTGCGTGTATCTCGAACGCAAAGCAGAGTCGTATAACGTTCTGAAACTATAGAGCTTGTACAATATCATGAGAGTCATAGAACAGTGGCCACTTGTATAATGTATAAACATCATTTGCTGACAAGTTGGTGAGCCACATTGGGTCAAACACCCTTATGGTTTCCATTGTACCATTTCTGTTCAAGACTATCACGGCCTCTCCCATTTCCTTCCATAGTAGTACCACCATTGAAGTGTGGAGTGAAGTCCTGTGACATCTCCCGTAGTGGGATCTTTGACATTGTACGTGGTGGACTCCACTTCAACACTATTTTTGATTTGCCAGTTATGGCATCAACCTCAGATCGTCTGATGTACCTCGTTGGTTGTTGAGGTTTGAAGTTGACCCATCTGGTGTGGTACTCCCTCTTTAGAGCTGCTTCAAACTAGCTTGACATCTTACGAGGGTCAACGTATAGCAATTTTAACTTTGCTAACTGGTTAAGCTCAAAACCTGGAAGAGTCTTCAAATCGTGTGGGAATCTAAAGTACTCAATTCCCGTCAATGTCAGTGTACTCTGGATAATGTTGATCTGTGACGTCTTCTATCTCGATCTCATCAATGTCATTGAGTTCGTCGTCACTTTCACCATGGACTGTTGGAGCGTTTTTCACGATCTCATCGGCATTTAGTTTGAACATTTCGGCCAACTGCTCGTCATTGAAGTCGTGAATTATCTCCCCTTCTTCTGGGGTGTAACTCACAGATCTCCTTACGATCCCTTGCAGATCAAGAATCATGGTTAATTGAGTCTTGACCTACTGAAGGGGATCTACATCATATTCATCCTACTGAAAGTTTGGATTCTTATCCTGTATCATATGCTCTTCTGCTGCCGGGGCGGATGTGGAGGAACCTTGATCTTGTGCTCTCTTCATCCTCCTTTCACTGGCAGGTGTGGCACCCGCAGCAGGTGTGTCGTCTTCATCATCATCAACCTCATCATCTCCAGCATCACCACCAACATCAGTATCATCATCACCATCATCATCCTCGTCATCACTGTCATCATCACTATCATCTCCATCTCCTTCCTTGATCTTTAGGGGCTCTTCCTTGGATCCCTTGAGCCGCAGCATGATGGTCTTATTGGTGGACTCCAACTGCTCGATCCTCTTAGCTGATTGGGCATGCTGCTCCCGAAGTTGGGACATCTCTACACGCTGAGCATCCATCAGCTGGGCCTGCCGAGATATCTGCAGAGACTGGGCAACAGTAAGGTCTACTAGCTGTCGTATCTAAGTAGTCTTCTCTTAGTCTGCAGCTAACAGCCTCAGCACCATACGGTTAAGTGCCGAGAGCTGTTCCTCTACCCTACTGGGAGGTAAAGGTGATCCTGATGTATAGAAGGGTATGATGAAGGACCGACATGGTGGCTAGTGGTGGTGGTTGTGGAAGTGTGTGAAAAGTGGGGGTGGTATAGGTATAACTGGTGGAGGTATGGTGGTAGTAGTGGAGGTGAGGTAATGATGGTGGGTGGTATGGTAGTGGTGGTAGAGGGTGTGGTGTAGTGATAGTGGGTGGTATGGTAGTAGTGGTAAAGATGGGGGTAATATAGATGAAGGTGGTGGTGGTGTGGGTGTGGAGGATGTGGTGGCAGATGGTGTGGCTGTAAAGGTGGTAGGTGGAGTAGTGGTGGTGGATGTAGTAGTGGTGGTAGGTGGAGTAGTGGTGGTGGTGATGAAGGTTAGTCTTCTCTTCTTCTTCTTCATGCCGTGGGGCTGAGCCATCCTTTTCTTCCTCGATCCTTTCGAGGAGGATGCTCCCCCTAGAACACGGCTTGGCTGATCGGGAGCAAATGTGGGATCAGTGTCAGTCTCTCCCGACCCGCCAGGGCATTCACCAACCGCCCGGAGCCCTCGTTATGTGGCAACAACTTTACTACCAACAGTCTGAGTCAGAGGCTCCTCATCTGTATCCTCCTCTTCATCAGGTATGAAATCCTAATGGAATCCTGCAGTCTCTGCTCTATCATGGGCAGATGCCGGAGATGCTATATCAGCAGTGGGGGCCCTTGGTTGAGTGGGCCTTGCATCTCCACCATCATCGTTGTCATCATCGTCGGAGTCGTTCTCCGGGAGCTGTAACTGCTCATCATCTGAGTCACTGTCTACGTGATGCCATTTTCACCTCCCCGACGCCATGTAGTCCACCTTGGCCAGATGGCCTATAAGTCTCTTTACCGGGGGCTTGACCTGCTTTCCCAGGTAAACCCTCATATGACCTAATGTCGTATCATCCATAGTCTCTAAAGCCACAGTGTCGTGGCTCTCCTTTGGCATCGATGGCAGCTTCTCATCAAAAATCATCTGTAAGAACCTAGGGTACATGTAGAAACCCTCTTTGCCCTTCGCCTCCAAGTTCTCTATAAGGTAAGAGAAAATCATGCTCGAAAAGCTGAAGGGGTGGTTCAGCACCAGTGCCATGTAGGCATTTTGTATCTGGTCTGAGAGGTCGTCAAACCCACCCCTCGTGAAGCTATGCACTTCAGGATGATGTGTGCCAAGTTCTTATACTGGGGGCACAGGTTGCTCTTGTTGAGCACACCTGAGTTTATGTCCCCAGAGTACTTAATCCTCATGAAACACCCTCTCACCGTCAGTCAGTGAAGTCTGGTGGGGTGGCCAGTATCATCTCCTAACCCAAGTACACGCTGAATGTCTTCAGCTGTAATCTCTATGTCCATACCAAAGATGGAGCTCCGAATGTTGTATGTCTCTCGTGATCTATCCACTGATGCATTATCCCAGAAGGTCTGTTGAATAGACCTGTAAGGGGTGCCGGTGTAGAAATAACTCGATGGATCCTGGATCGCTTAAGAAAGGCGATGATCCCTGCAAACTTGGCCCCATTCCAAGTTGTGTGGTCTAAGTGAGCACATATGTTGTGCTTAGGGTTGATAGACCATCTATCAGCCATAGATCTGTAACACAAGATACATAAACATTAGATACTCACATGACACAAATCAGTTCTAAGTAACTTGATAGAATTCATTCTGGTTCATTCATGCGAATGAACTATGCGACTGTGTTCCGTCGGTTGTCCTATCATGCGACTGGACTCATTCGGGTGAATGAATAGGCGACTGAGTTCAATTAGTTTGCTAAGCCTACGATTGGTTCAGTCGGCCGATTGAGCTCATTCGTATGATACATTCGGCCGATTGAGCTATTCGGCCAGCTCAATCGTGCGATTGGAGTTCATCCAGACGACCAGTCGCATGACCCACTGTTCGGTCGACTGAGGTTCGAATCTTGACCGATTCGTGAAATTAAACGTTGTGCATTGGTTCTTTAGACTCGCAATCTCTTAACTAAAGACCTAATAACATTAGTTTTAACATTTTACTTAGTTTCAGTAGGTCATTAGTACATTTAGTGGTTTGGTTCTTGTTTAAATCGAACATCACAAATTAGGGCACCATTTCTCCTGATTCCTATGAGATTTCATCTTATTATACCTGTATAAATGCACACACACATCAGAAGATCAACAGGGATGTATAATCGTGGTCTGATGAAATTTGGACAGCGTAATAGGAGGCTATGCGATATGAGGGCGATTAGGGGTGATGAGTTGAATGCGATCGACTGTGGCCCTATTTATACTAAATCTGAGTTCAGTCGGTCGACTGGACCCATTCGCTTGATTCATTCGGGCGAATGGACCTTAGTCGGGCGATTGGCTCAGTCGATCACTTTTAGTCGGCTGACTAGAGCTCAGTCGGTCGACTGACTCATTCGCACACTCTCATTCGGTCGAATGGGTCATTCTAATAAGCCATTTGGGTGAATGGTTCATACTCATGTCCATTCGGCTATTTAATGCTTGAGTATGGTCCATTCGTAAGATTGGTCCATACTCATGGTCCATTCGTGCGAATGGGTCAGACTCATGAATTTGACTTTATGACCATTCCACATATTCTAAGTTTAACTTTGAATAAACGTTATGAGCATTTGATCATCTCAGACATGATTACTTTATCTTGAAAAACCTTTGATCACCTCGGACGTGATCCTTTTAAAAACTTTTTTCACCTCAGACGTGACCCATTTTTGTTTGAAAGTACGTGTGGTCACCTCAGACATGACCTTTTGGATAATAAGGTTCCTTATCAACTTCCATGACATAGTCCGATATTAAACACTCTGAAATTGACAAAATTTAAACAAAAATAAGAGAAATAACACTAAAACTTAAAACTAATACATGTTTTTGTGTTTTTATGAGGGTTAAATCCTAAGATGTAAATCTAAGGAGTTCTTTTTCTGAAAAAGATAGCTTCAATTTATTTGAACCATACATGGACCAATTCAATTGGAATCATACAGGATATTCAAATCGTTCGGGACAAGTTATCTAAAACCTTTGATGCTCTATTCTTGTTTTTCATCTAGAGTCATTTAGCAAATTTAGGAAATCATACTAGTACTATTAGGTCCCCACTCTGATTTGAACTTTCAAGAATTGTAGCCACAATGATTGTCAGTATACTTGTCCTCTTAAATCCATACACAGACTTTCAACATAGATTGGTGATGTTTTAACGTTTGTTTATTTCAACAAGCATTTGTGGATCCCACACTTATATGGTAATCAACATTCCTCAGGAGATTTTGAGCGGTCTCAGGGTAGTATTCAAGAAGAAACTATTCATAGAACTTTCAAAGAGAAGCCAAGCCTCAGGTCAGTGCCACTGCACAACAGAGAGGCGGAAAACAACAATGAATTCTAGAATATATAGGTTATGCTTATCCTCAGGTCAGTGCCACCGCACAGTAGAGAGGCACATAACCTATCTTCTTGTTGAGCAATTTCACTCTTTTTACACAGATCTCACCAACAACATAGGTTATCAGTTTGATTGTATTTGCATTTTTTATGTGCTTTTGCCCATGCTTTGGTCTTACGCACACATTCGTGGGGTTTATTTTGCTCGTCACCCCTTATTAGAATCTTGTTGATTGTGTTAACCAGGGATAAGGTGTTACCCACAGCTAGTCAAACATTTTAGTTTAATCTTGAAATCACCAAAAAGGTCTAGTCATCTATTGTGTTGAATCTACCGACATATCATATGTGGTCTACAAACCTCTAGGTCTACTTTCGTTGTGTTACCTTAGTAGTAGCTAGTTTATCTATCATATTTCCTTTTATTTTGCTCAGACTACACAAATTTATACTTGAGCTTTGCAGCATCATTTTCAATTTAAATTTTAAAATCCTAAATGATTTGCTCCTGTGTACTATCATATTCCAAATATTGAATCGATATCACACATACGATCTTATTTTTATCAGCTACCTCTCCTCCTCCCTCATTTTTGAATACTGTCTAAACCTATTCTCCCCCTAAAATTTTAAAACTGTAATGAATTAGCATTTTAGGATTTTAATAGGCAAAAAAATCAGACCAATTTTAATTAACCAACTTAAAATTAAGCAAACAAATTAAAAATTAAAAAATAAAAGAAAATTTATATGATACATCGAACTACACATGGTCATCTTCAGGAATGGCCTCACTTTTCTTTTTAACGTCGTTAACCTCTAACAGATATAGAAAACATGGTTTGTCAAAAGCCTTTGTATAGAGGTTAGCGCGTTGAAAATCTGTGTTTATTTTTTACCACATCGATTAAGTTCTTTTCAAGGAATCACGTATAAAGTGATATTTAATTCCGATGTGTTTGGTCTTAGGATATTGGACCGGGTTTTTAGTGACTGCAATTGTAGTAGAGTTATCAACAAAGATAGGAGTAGAAGAGAAATTCAAACCTAATCCCACATTTGTTGTTGAATCCATATGATTTGAGAATAGCAGCTTGCAGCAACGTATTCGGCTTCACAGGTTGACAGTGCAACCGAGGTCTGCTTCTTGCACTGTCAGGTTACTAATCTTCTCCCAAAGAACTGACACCCTGCTGATGTAGACTTGTAGTTCATCTTGCAACCACCGTAATCCGAGTCAATATATGTTGTAAGCTCAAAGTCATCATCATGAGGATACTATAACCCAAGTGTGGTGTGCCTTTCAGATAACGAAAAATCCTTTTGACCCTAATAAGATGGTTCACTTTAGGCTTTGCTTGATATCGTGAGCATAAACATGTAGCATACATGATATCAGGTCATGAGGCAGTGAGATACATGAGAGATCCAATCATCCCTCGGTACATAGTGGCATCAACCAGATCACCATTCTCATTGGGTGCTACATCATGGTTTGTGGCAAGTGGAGTGCCAGCTGCAGAAGCATTCTCCATGTCAAACCGACTGAGAATATCAAATACATACTTGGTCTGATATAGGAAAATCCTATTTGGTGTCTGATCCACGTGTAACCCGAGAAAGAACTTCATCTCTCCCATTGCACTCATCTCAAATTCCGCCTTCATTACTGCTTCAAACTCTTTTCATAATTATTCGTTCTTTGAACCGAAGATTATGTCATCGACATAGATCTATACCAGCAGTAAGTCTCCATCTTATTCTTTGATAAACAATGTACAGTCAATGACTCCCCTGCGAAAACCTTGTTTCACAAGATGAGTCGAGAGTTTCTCATACCAGGCCCTTGGAGCTTGGTGAAGTCCGTATAGCACCTTGTCAAGTTTGTAAACTCTATCCCGATGATATGGATCCTCAAATCCCTCGGGTTGACTCATGTACATTATCTCTCTAATCTCACCATGAAGGAACGCACTCTTCACATTTAGTTGATAAACTTTGATTTTCATATAAGATGCATAGGCAAGGAAGATGCGGATGGCTTCTATCCTTGCCACGGGTGCAAACACTTCATTGTAGTCAATACCCTCAACTTGTCGGAAACCCTGAACAACAAGCCGAGCCTTGTTTCTGATGATCATTCCCTGATCATCTTTCTTGCATTTCAAGACCCATTTGGTTCCAATGACCTTAGCACCTTTAGGTCTATCCACTAGAGTCCAGACACCCAACTTCTTAAACTGAAGAAGTTCTTCTTGCATGGCACTCACCCAAGCTTCATCATTCAGTGTTTCACTAACATAGTTTGGCTCAAAATGAGACACAAAGCAACGATAGGCACCGTCGTGAAGGTATCCCTTTTCCATCACAGAGGCATAATTAGCTTAGTACAACTGATTTCTAGTCTGAACCCCTAACCTCACATCTCCTATAACATTATCCAAAGGATGATAGATGTTTAGACGTGAGCTAGGAGTTATTGGAACAACTACCTCAGAATCAAGATTGCGAACATTTGGTTCTGGATCTGAGGTAATAGGAGTTTGAGGTTTCAAAGGCTCAGAAGCATCACTATCAGATGCGTGTGGACTTGTGATTGGCGGAACCTGTACATCCTGGTTGTTTTGATCATTTTCCTTATTTTCTTCATCAAGGAAGAGTCACTCACATCAAGTGCTCCCCCTGAGTTGGTAGATAATTTACTTTGTGAACTAAATGGTGTTGAATCTTGAGACGGAGTGTTCAAGACATCGTACATCATCTTGTTTTCCAACTCGTCTTCTGAAGCAGAAAGAGGTATGTTGAAGGACTTGAAGAATCCATCATAGTCGAAGAAGTAAGCATGCCCTTTTCCAGCAGGTGGTGTGATGTATCTCTGAACATCAATGTTACACCACACCTCTACTTGACCCGTTAAGTTGTTGTAAACTCTCTTGTTCGGTATTTTGAATCCTAGAAAGATCCCTTTATCAACCTTCTCACTGAATTTTCCCTCCTGAGTCTTTTTCAGCAGGGTGCACGGAGCGCCAAACGGCTCGAGATACTCTAAGTTAGGTTTACGTCATTGCAGTAACTCATAGCACGTTTTTCCATGGGGTTTAACTACCATAACTCGATTAAGTGTATAGCATGCATTTGCCACTGCTTCATTCTAGAATTGAATAGGCAGTTTCGAGTCTACGAGCATAGTCCATGCTGTCTCTATCAAGCTGCGATTCTTCCGTTCAGCAACCCTGTTCATCTGAGGAGTGTAAGCAGAGGTAAATTGATGCACAATTCCCTTTTCCTTGCAATAGACCTCCATCCACTGATTCTTGAACTCGGTTCCGTTGTCTGAGCGCACTTGTCGTACCTTCAGCTTGTATAGGGATTCTAGTGTAGTTACCAATTCCTTGAAGGATTCAAATGTTTCTGATTTGGATTTCAGAAACATTACCCAAGAGAATCTTGAGTAGTCACCAGTAACTACATAGCAATACAGGTCACCTGCGATGCCTCTTGTACTGACTGGACTAAACAGATCCATGTGAAGGAGCTCAAGAGGAAGTTCTATAGAATGAACTTTCTTTTCCTTATGAGACTTCTTCGTCTGTTTGCCCTTTTTGCACGCAACACAGAAATCCGGGAGTTGGAAATTTTTGACATTTACTCCTCTCACAAGATCATTCTGTATCAAGTGATTTATTTTTCTCGGATTTATATGTCCCATTCTCCTATGCCAGGAGATGGAGTCCTTCTCAATAGCTTTGGAAAAGAAGCATTGGACTTCACGATCTGTTGTGGAGGCCTTTGACAGATCCAAGACATAAAGATCATTATATCTTGAAGCTGACATTAGGACTTGGTCCTCCGGGATCACGTAGTCCTTCTTCAGAACGTAGCACTTCTTGTTGTCAAAGACTACTTTGAAGGCTTTATCACATATTTGAGAAACAGAAAGTAAGTTATTTTGTAATTGTTGGACATAGTTTACCTTCTCAAACTTTACTTTCTCATTTCCCACTTCCCCTTGGGCTGTGATGTACCCCCTTTGTTTCCAACAAATGAAACATGCCCTCCTTTGATTTGTCTCATGTTTGATAAGAGAGCTCTGTTCCCTGTCATGTGCCTGGATGCTCCGCTATCTACAATCCATGTGTTGGTCTCAGCACTATAGCGAACACCCCGCACATTCAATAAAAACATTAGTTCACATTAGGAACCCAAGCCTTCACTGGCTTGGGTTTCCCCGAGGCATCACACATCATAAACTCAACCCATTGACCATTCGAGGTTGAGGGAAGCTTAGATTTTTGTTTGTTCTCATTTTTGACATTGAGGCAGATTTTTCTTTCCATAGTCCAGTTTTGTGTAGGGGCTGTTTGTGATAAACAGACGACTGGTTGATGGGTTGAACTTTGGGTTCACTATCCCTTTTAGGAGGCGTCACTGAGTTCCTCTTAAAAGAGCTAGTTTTAGATGCAGGAAGTTCAACTTTCCTTCTCGGTGTCTGATAATAAGGACAATGAGACGTAATGTGACCGTACTCTCCACAATTGTAGCAAGATCTGCTTTCAACTCTATGATTTATATGTTTTGGTGGAGATATAGATGTCACACGGTCGACCTTATTATGTTTAGATTAAGACACTTCTTTGTTAGATGTATGATTGGGTTTTACAAACTTAATTGCTTTACCTGGTTTTACATCTTGTATTTATTGTTTACCTAGACTTTGACATGACGCTCGTGACTGATTAGGTTTAATAGTCTTTTTGGGTTCTGATTTTACTTTGTTTGACCCTGACTTTAAATTAACCTTTTCAAACTCCATTTCTAGGTTAACACAAGGCATCTTTCCTTTTGCCTTTGAAGTGGGCTCCTTTTGTTTAGTGTCAGATTCATTGGATTCACTTATGGAATCTGGGTCACTAATAAGAGGAGTGGACACCATATGATCCTTGATGGGGTTATTGTTAAGCGTTTACTTTTGGTGTTCATAAAGGTCTTAGGTGGTGGGGGAACCACTTTGTATCCTAATCCCTCCCCATTGTTTCTCTCTCTCATTAAGTGTTGGACAATGTGAGATGAGCTTGTCCAACTATGCAGTTTTTGTTTTAAGGAGTTGACTTGTACTTCTAAAACTGCTTTCTGCTTCTTAGTGTCCTCTAGGGAGTTCAGATAGTACCTAATTTCATTTGCTTGGTTAAAGGAAACTACTTCTGTTCCCCTAAGTTGTTTATTCAATAGGTCTATCTTTTCCTTGTAAATGTGCTCATTTTGTTTTAATACTCCATTTGCCTCAGTGCACAGTTCCAGATCCTTTACTAAGCTATCATTATGATCTAATAACCTAGTAAATTTCAAATCTATACTTTCTCTAAATTTATTGCAATCTAAACAAGCATGATTATTAAACAACTGGTCAGTAGTACTTACCTGAGATTTTGAAGATGAATCAGCCATGAGCGTAGAATCTTTTGTCTCTGGTTCTAGTGATTCTGATGTTGATGCAGATTTATCTTCTTTAGGCAGGTGGTTGACCACATGTGCAGTGTCTTCAGAATTTGACATTGCGAGCTCTACTGCTATATCTCCCTCACTGGCGGAATCATCATCAATGTCCTCTACACGGGCTATGTTGGACTCTCCCGGTGGGATGAATCGAAAGCTCCAGTCCTGTCCTTCATCCTCATTAGCAGTCAAGGCTTTGGGGTCCTTGCTTGATGAAGTAGAACTGCTAGATATAGCCTTGTCCTGACGATTAAAGGACGAGAAGGGATTGCCATTACCAGTCTTCTTTGGCTTCACACACTCCCACTTGAAGTGCCCTTTCTCGCCACAGTTGAAACAAGTTACCTTTGACTTGTCGAAGCCAAAGGTTGTGTCCTTGGTTGCAACTAAGTTCTGTCCGGTCTTTTTGACAAACTTTTTAGCTCGTCGGACAGCACTTGCCAAAGCCCATATTATGTCCATCGTTCCAACTCCATCTCGTCCACCTGTTCATAATCCTCATCTGCCAGGTGACAATTTCCTATCTTTCCAGCAACTAGTCCATCATAGGAGTGGACTACAGTAGCTAAAAGGTCCATGTGTTCTTTGGCCACCTCAACAGTCACGTTACCGAAGTTATCGGTTTTTAATTTTGTTGCATTAGCTTCAGGTATAATATACTGGGTTCCAGATGACCCTGACGTTTCGGACACTGAAGTAGAAGTTTGTGCTGGAACTGCTGAGCTTGAGACGAAGGCAGTCTGCAGTGGTGCTCCAGATGTCTTGGCCTGAGGAGTCGCATTGTAGAGTGCTGGATTCTGGTCATAGTTGGACTTTTGAGCTCTGTACTTCATCCTAAGCTCCTCTTCTCTCAGTTTCAGAATGAAGTCATTTATATCTAACTTCAAGAGCATCCCATTCTGTCTGAGATTTGAAATGAAAGAAGCCCATTTCTCCGGTAGACCATCAGCAAAGTTGGATACCTTATCCTCCATCGACGTAGTTACTCCATGAGTGTGCATCTCACTCATCAAGTGGAAGAGTCTGTCGATCACATCATCCAGGCCTTCCTTACCTATTGAAGATAAGTTGTCGAACTCCTTCTTCAAAGCTTTGGCCTTAATGGCCTTGAGTGAGGCATTTCTGTCATACCTCTTCTCCAACGCATCCCATAGTTTCTTTGCCTGAGTATATTCCGAATACTGATGGAAGATATCCTTCGGAATAGACTGAGTGAGCAAAGCATAGACTTTCTTCTTAGCGTTGTGTTTTACCTTTTCCGCATCTGACATGCCACTTAATGTAAGTTTGACTCCGTCAGCTCCTACTGGCATGTTGTACCCCGACTCTATTGCCTCCCACAAATTTTTATCTACTCCATTTAGTAGATTTCGAAACGTTCCTTCTGAAAGGATCAGATCTAGTTTGATCAATTTGATTAAGATTTGTAGCAGAAACGAAATTTAAGCAAGAATAATATGAATATTCAATCAAACTATGACGGTTATAGAGAGAGACAGTTTTCTACAAAGAGAATATTTTTATTCACGCACAAGCTTTGGCTACTAAGAAAATAGGTCAACATTCCTTTTATAAAGGAATGTGACATCAGCTGATGTCACTTGATAGTGATAGCTAACTGATTTATACAAACAACTAAAAGTAGACTAAACTACTGAAGATGTCCACAACGACTGAGAACACCTTCACAAAAAGCTAAGTACAAGCTAAAATTACAACTTCTGAAGTCATAACATCTGAAGTGTAAGAACTTCAGATGTTTTACATAAAATAAAACTACTGATTACAAACTACTGAAAAGTAAACCATCACAACTACTGAAAAGAACTACTTCAGTTGTTGTGACAACTTCTGAGAACTTGGTCTTCAGACTTTGTCTTCAGCAGTTGTCTTCAGACTTTGTCTTCAGACTTTGTCTTCAGACTTGTCTTCAGACTTTGTCTTCAGCTGTTGTCTTCAGACTTTGTCTTCAGCTGTTGTCTTCAGACTTTGTCTTCAGCAGTTGTCTTCAGACTTTGTCTTCAGCTGTTGTCTTCAGACTTTGTCTTCAGCTGTTGTAGACCACTTCAGTTGTTATGATGTCTATAGGACTTAAAGGTTTTTCTGATCTGGCTCATTGGTTCTTTTGATCCAACAAACTCCCCCTGAACCAATGCAGCCAAAACCTTTAAGATTATTGAAGTCCCATTTATTGGCAGAAACATTTTCTAGATCAGCTCAGAAATCACCAAATTAAGCTCAGGCCAGGGAAGAGGTTTCAGAAAGTTTGATTGGCAAAGGATGAATGGGAACTCTGTCTTGGGGAATTAGACACAGAGCTGTTACCTCATCCATAAGACCTACTTCCCAATGATGAGTCTGTAAGACTCTCTAACATAGGCCTCAAGGAATACAACTTGTTCTTCCATTGTGAGTTCTTCAGCTTCACTTTCAAAGAAGAACTTAGGCCCATAGTACTCTGATAAGTATTTAACATTCTTTCCATTCTTTAGCTCCACACTAGTTATTTCTCTGTATGCAAACTCATCAGGATGAGTACCTTCAAGTAACAACTAGAGCTCATTTCTTCTTATTTCTTCATGCTTCTTGTAGATCAACCCCTTCTTCACCATTTTGTTTTCTAGTAAAGTTTGTGGAGTCATCTTAGACTTGTAAGCTCTCTTGAAGTCTTCAAGGATTTCCCAGGGTGACACTACAATGGCCAGCATTATCACAGCATATACAGTCTTCTTTACTTGGCCATTGTATCGACTTGGAATATTCTTTTTATGAATTCTGTCACTTACTCTGGGGTCAGGCCAAATTCTCACTCTCTCTTTCTAATATTGAAATGTGAATCTGAGAGCATACAACCTCTGAGCATGTTTCTTCATAGCTTGTATGGATGAAGACTTAGGAAACTCTTTATCAACCATCCTTAACAGCTGCTCATCATGTTGTTTGTGCTGTTCTTCTTCTTCAAGTTTGACTTTTACCATTTGCCTTTGGAAGTCAGGTGTGATTGTTGTTGGTTGACTCCTGGGCTCAGGCATCTTTGTTTTAAGAATAGCAGAGATTGGCAGACTATCATCCTCATCTTCTTCTTCTTCTTCTTCATCCATCCTCAACACCCTTCTCTTCCTCTTGGGTGCATCATGGGTAGTGGTTTGAGTAGGTTTCTTGGGTAAAGGAGTTGGTTTTGAGGGTTGTGAAGTTGGTTATTTTGGTGTGGGAGATTGTACAGGCTACTCTAGCATCTTGGTTGTGAGTGAGGCTTTGGATAACTTTGCCATATCAGACCTTTTCCCAGCACCAGCTTCATCAAGAGCTTCTATGATCAATCCTTTGTTGAATACTTCAAAAGAACAAATTCTGGTGGTTATCTCCAAAATACTATCTCTGGACCATGACTTCACTTCAATGATTGATCTTCCCAAATGCTTTGATATGAATCTTGTCATAGCTTCCAGCCTTTCCCTCTCTTTCTCACTACAACTTGCCCATCTATGCTCATTCTCTTGAATCTCTAGCCTTCTAATTTCAGAGTCAAGTTTGCCTGTGTCAAAACTTTGTCTGAAGAGTTGATCAATGATCGTATCCATAGATCTGCTATGTTGCTCATCAGCTTCTTTGATCAGTTCTTCTAACTTTTTCTCATCTTCTGTCTGTTCAGCATTCTTCTTTCTCTTGTATGTGATCATCTCCTTTTCTTTCTTCTCTTTTTCTTCTTCCTCTTCAACTCTCTTTCTTTTGTCTGCTTTCACTGACTTAGACTCCCCCTTTTTGGTTGCATGGGGTTCAGGGGTTTGAATGTCAGAAAGTCTCTTAGAAACAACATCATCAACTAAGGTTTGAAAATTTGAGGAAAGCCTCTCATCAATGGCTTGATGCACAATGTTAGTGATGATGGAAGTGATGAGAGGTAAGGAGGATTGAAAGGCAGCAACCATTTGCTCAGAGGGGTTCTGTCCCTGAGAAATGGTGCCTGAATCAAGGCTGGTGGCACAGTTGTTGGGAGTGGCTCAGTGTTTGGGAGACCTTCAGAAGAAGCTGCCATCTGTGGGTGAATTTGGGCAGATGGACTTGATTCTTGTGACAATTTGGCAAGCAGTTCTTGTAGTCTGCATACCTCAGCCTCAAGAATGGTGTTGTGGGCTAGAACATCAAAGAAAAAGCCCAGGTCATCATCAGTCTTTGCTGAATCATCTGACCTCCTGATTAAATCAGAATGAACATGTGTTGAGTGTAGATCAGTATTCATATGTGCCCCTATTTCTTGGAACTGGGGACTTCCTGCCTCAGGATTATGTCCTTCATTGGCAGTTGCCTCTGGTGAGGTCTTAGAGATGATACCACCTTCATCCTGTTCATGTGCTGAAATAGGAGAAGAGGCAGCCTCACCAGATGTTCAAATCTCCTCCTTTACACAGGGAGAACTCTGTAATCCCTGTGCTGTGGGTTATTAGCCATAATATAATCCTCTCCCTCAACTGTTGAGGGTTTCCTAGTGGTAATAGGTTTCTGGGGAGGGGTAGAGGAATGTAGTTGAGTCAGCACTTGTGCAATAACACAGTTGGGCTTGTAGGGGTGGCTTCAGTAGGAGATAAGTGTGAAGAAGATTGCACCTGGGGTGAATGGTGCTCTTCAATGGCAATCTTCTCAAGTGAGAGAAATTCCAGTAATGTGGTTTCCCTATTTTTGGTTGCATCAGGATCCTGTTGAGAGGATACCTGAGCGGTTTCAGCTGGTAGAGTCTTGGAAACTACAGGGGGATTACTACCAGTAGTTTCATCCTGCCTTTGTGTTGCAGGGGCATCATCAGGGGACTCAACTCCCTGAGTAGCCTTTTTGGTTTGTTTGGATTGTGGTTTGGAAGGGACTTTGGATCTGGAGGATGAGGTTGTGGGTTCCCTCTGCTTGGGTTTTAGCAGTTTGGCAGCCTTTTTGAGTTGTGGGTCAGAGTTGTGCCTGGAGTATACCTCAGGCAAAACTACCATAGCAGGGACTCCAAGGCCAACAGGGCCATCAGATTTTAATTGATTGATGATTATGGCCATAAGAAACCTTGGATATAATATCCATCTGTTAGCCACAGGTTTCATTACCAGATCTTTTAATTCCAAAAATATAACTTCAGAAAAATTTAAGCTTTCGCGTTCAAGGATAGAATACAATACCTGCTGCCACCTGGATGACATTTGATCCCATGAAGAGGATTTGGGGGCAAGGCAGACATTGATCATATGAAAGATTAGGCGTTCAGCATCATGGAAGTGCTTCTTCAGAATGGTGGTAGCACTTAGGTCGCCCTCATACCCATGGTTGATGAATGATAGATCAGTGGTGCTCTTCGGGTATTTGGTGACAAAGGTGGCATCATTCAGATCTAGGGTTTGGCGAATGATAGCAGGAGTGATGACCACCTTCTTCTTGTTTACAAATGACTGGAGAGTGATCGCAACATCATTCTCACCAGTATGGACAGTGACATTTGTCCAGAATTGGCGAAGGGTATCAGGATAGATGGTTGGATTCAGAAGAAAAGTAGTTTGATACGGGGAATCAACCATCATATCAATGGCAGAATCAAACTTAGTCCAAAAGGCCGATTTTGTGAAGTAGGCAACACAGTTGTGTCGTGGTTTGATTTGCATGGTCGCCATTATGGAAGATGAAAGTTCTGAAAACTACTTATGAAAAGTTTGAAGTTAGGTTAGGTATTTATAGGTTATGAAACGGCTGAAAGAAAACAACTGAAAGTTTTGGTGTTAGTCATCAGTTGTTAGAAAACGACTGAAGAAATGGTTTTAACTTTCAGATGTTGTAAACAACTGAAGACTTGGTGTTAGTCATCAGTAGTTTGAAACTATTGAAGACTTGGTTTTGGCTTCAGTTGTTTTGAAATGAAATAGTAGTTGTTTGAAACAATTGAAGAGCAAAATTTCTCATCAGTTGTTGTCGTCAATTCACAGATCTCAGTTGTTTCATTGACCTTAACACTTACTCAGCAGACTATCTGATTTTCAGATGTTTCATTGGTCATCAGTACTTATCTGTTAGAACAGACATCAGTAGTTGTAACCACATCAGTAGTTGTAACTACATCAGTACTTTTCAACAAAAAAAGTACTTCAGTACTTTTAAATTTAGTCTTCAGTAGTTATGAAAACTGCTGAAGATGAAATAACTTATCAGTACTAATTTTTGACAGCTGTATACTAATGCTCATCAGTACTTGTGAACTGAGATCATCGGTAGTTGTCAAATCATTCTAGCTGCAGCATACCAAGCCTTAGCACTCGATTTTGGAAAGTTGCACTATCCAAAGGCTTAGTAAATATATCTGCAAGCTCATCAGCACTAGGAACAAACTTTGGATCAATCGGACCTTTTTCATAACAATCCCTGATAAAATGATGTCTGATTTCAATATGTTTGGTCCTAGAATGCTGGACAGGATTCTTAACAATACAAAGAGCTGAAGCACTGTCCATCAGTAAAGGAGTCTTAGTCTCTGTAATGTCATAATCCAGGAATTGATTCTGAAGCCAGAGTACCTGAGATGTACAACTTGCAGCAGCAATGTACTCTGCTTCAACAGTTGATGTAGCAACTGAAGTTTGTTTCTTACTCTGCCAAGAAACTAAACATTGCCTAGAAATTGGCATCCACCAGAGGTTGATTTTTTGGTTATTTACACCCTGCATAGTCACTATCAGAGAAAGCAACTAATTTGCAAGAGTGCCCAGTGGAATACCAAAGTTCTAGAGATTGAGTTCCTTTTGACTGCAATCATATGGGATACTTTAGGTGCAACTTGAAATCTAGCACATACACAATTTGCAAACATAATGTCTGGTCTAGAAGCTGTAAGGTACATCAAGGAACCAATCATACATATGTAAAGAGTTTCATCAACTGCTTTACCTTTCTGATCAGCATCCAGTTGTGTGGTGCTGCACATGGGAGTAGAACAGGGCTTACAATTTTGTATATCAAACTTTTTCAACAGATCCTTTGTATATTTTGACTGATGAATGAAAGTTTCATCAGCCATTTGTTTGATTTGCAAACCTAGAAAGAACTGTAATTCTCCCATGGCACTCATTTCAAACTTTTGTTGCATCAACTTAGTAAATGCATCACACAACTGTGGATCAGAGGATGCAAAAATAATATCATCTACATAAATTTGAACAAGGAGCTTATGCATGCCTACTTTCTTAATGAACAAAGTTTTATCTATGGAGCCTCTAGTGAAATTGTTTTGAAGAAGAAAGTTAGACAGTGTTTCATACCAGGCTCTGGGAGCTTGTTTTAACCCATAAAGAGCCTTATCAAGCTTATACACCCAATCTGGATGTTTATGATCTTCAAAACCTGATGGTTGACACACATAAACTTCTTCTTTTATTTTACCATATAAGAATGCACTTTTGACATCCATTTGAAAAACTTTATGATTATGGAAAGCAGCATAAGCTAAGAATAATCTGATTGCCTCCAGTCTGGCTACAAGGGCAAAGGTTTCATCATAATCAATACCTTCTTATTGTGAAAACCTTGTACAACCAGTCTGGCCTTGTTCTTGCAAATTTGACCTTTTTCATCAGTTTTATTCCTAAACACCCATTTAGTGCCTATTGCACACTTACCTTGGGGTAGAGGAACCAGTTCCCACACTTGCTGCTTTTGAAACTGAAGAAGCTCAAGTTGCATGGCTTCAACCCATCCATTGTCTCTTAATGCAATATGATAGTTCTTTGGCTCTTGCTGACTGATGAAGAGAGCATAAAAGCAGAAATTGGACAATTGATGCCTAGTTGAAACACCAGCATTGATGTCACCAATGATCTGAGACATGGGGTGATTCTTCAGTTCTTGGTACTCAATAAGATCTGTGCAAGTGTTTGTAGGAGATTCAGCAGCAACAGATGTTGATCCAGACTCTTGAAACCTAGAATGAGATGGCAATTCAAATGAAGTAGAGGATTCAGAGATCTCATCAGTATTTGTTGTGGATGGAACTGCTGAAGCTACAGGAACATCAAGTTTAGTAGACTCAGGCAGGTGATCACTAAACCTTGAATTTGTACCACCAGATGGATGACTAGTTGCAGGAGATGATGGATTCATAGAATCTGCAACAGCTGGAGACTGATAAGGAACATATTGCAGTATGTCCAAATCAAATAACTCCACAGGGTTTTGTGGGATTTTGTCCTTTGGAGATTCATTAAACTTTACATGCAAGGTTTCTTCAACTATCTTTGTTCTGCAATTAAAAACTCTGTATGCCTTGCAACTATCTTTAGTCTCTTTTAAAACAGACTAAAACTCAGCTTTTCTTTTGGAAATCACTTTCTCTAGGTCAAGATTTTGATTAATTAAAGCTACATTTGCTTCTTAAATTGAGGAAAAAATAGCTATGCATGACTCAGAACACAACTTGGCCTTAGCCTTATAAGATACTTGTGGTACCTGTGATGATGAAGCATTTGAGCATGAACCATCAGTAGACTCCAGGGCCATAAGAGCAAGATTTCCAAAAGGATTTTCACCACCATGTTGACCAGCACCAGAAAACAATTGTTCAGGATAACCAGAAAGATAATCTGGTAAGCTACTCCAGTCAACAACTCCAGGTGTGAAAAAGCTTTGATGTGATTGAGATTGAGATTGTTGATTTGATTGAGATGGTTGAGGCTCAGGTAGGGCATGTGGTTGTTGAGCTATGGGTACTAGAACCTGATTGGACTGAGGCATGTAAAAACAGGGATAAGGATATCGCATTGGACCTTGAGGGACAAAATATGCAGGAGATGATTGAATTTGTGAATGATGACCAGAATTGGTAGAATGTTTCCCTTTGTTTTGTGAGCTATTACATGGAAAGGTCACAAAGGGTGCAGAAGAGTTAGATCCAGATGATCTACACTCTCTTGCAAAATGTCCAAGTCTATGGCACTTGTGACACCTCAACTTGCTCTTGTCAAAACCAACTTTGGTTTTTCCAGAGAGACCAGGAAATTTTCTACCTGTCCTTTTGTAAAATTTTTGAGATCTGATATTGATTAATTCCATTTGGCTCAAAATATCCATCTCTTTCAGATCATCATCAGCAATTCCTTTCAAATCATCCATCAAAAAGCACAAATTATCACTACTACACCCTGAATTACTATCAACACCAACAAAAGCAGGATCTCCACTGTTTGAAGAGAAATCTATATGCTCATCATAAGAACTTTCTGATGTAGCATATTCTGACTCATGACCGACCAGAGCAGTATTCCCTAGTACAAAATCATCAGTGAGCTTCCCAGATGAAGCCAGTTTCCTTTTCTGTTCTATCTCTCTTTCAAATGTTAACAGTTTCCCATGAAGTTGGGTGAGAGATAGATTGTCCAGATTTGCATTGGAGCGTAGGACAATAATATATGTGTCCCATCTCTCAGGCAGGGATCTGAGGAATCTGCTGTTCATCTGACTATTTGTATATTCATGTTTAACCATTTTCAGCTCAGATATCAAACAGGAAATCGCTCAAACTGTTGAGTTAGTGACTCACCCTTTCTATGAGAGAATGTCTCATATTGCTGGACAAGGATCTCTCTATTGTTTGCCAAGACCTCATCAGTTCCTCCAAATTGTTCTTTCAGAGCAACCTAGAGGTCATGAGCAGTTCCATGATTCATAAGTCCAGAATAGATTTCATTAGGCAATGCCATGGCCAGAATTCCATGGGCTTTAGCATCAATTTCAAATAGTTTCAGATCTTTATCTGAGTATTGCTCTTTCTTCTTTGGAACCATCTCATTAGTTTCTAGATTACTCACCATAGGCTTATATGGTCCATGAACCACAGATTTCCAACAACCTGAACTGTTGACAGACAGGTGATGGAGCATTCGGCGTTGCCATATGTTATACTCACTCCTAACAAGCATCAGAGGCTTTGTTGAGGAGCCAGTATTGTGAGGATCATTGATTGATGTAGCCATTTTCACCGATTCAAACAGGTTCAATGAAATTTTAACAGATCTAGCTTAAAAACTCAACAACTCAGTTTGAAACAAGACGAATCTCAAATTAATTCACCGGAAGCAACAGAAAATCAAACTCTATAACCAATTCTTGCAAATTTGCTAATTTGATCAAACTTAGATATCAAAAGAGCGGTTTCAATGATCAATTGTTAAATCGATCAATGATTAATCTAGCTTTGATACCATTTGAAAGGATCGGGATCTAGTTTGATCAATTAGATTAAGATTTGCAGCGGAATAGAACAAGAATTAGACGAAATTTAAGCAAGAATAATATGAATATTCAATCAAACAGTGACGGTTATAGAGAGAGACAGTTTTCTGCAAAGAGAATATTTTCATTCACGCACAAGCTTCGGCTACTAAGAAATTAGGTCAACATTCCTTTTATAAAGGAATGTGACATCGGCTGATGTCACTTGATAGTGACAGCTAACTGATTCATACAAACAACTGAAAGTAGACTAAACTACTGAAGATGTCCATAACGACTAAGAACACCTTCACAAAAAGCTAAGTACAAGCTAAAATTACAACTTCTGAAGTCATAACATCTGAAGTGTAAGAACTTCAGATGTTTTACATAAAATAAAACTACTGATTACAAACTACTGAAAAGTAAACCATCACAACTACTGAAAAGAACTACTTCAGTTGTTGTGACAACTTCTGAGAACTTGGTCTTCAGACTTTGTCTTCAGCAGTTGTCTTCAGACTTTGTCTTCAGACTTTGTCTTCAGACTTTGTCTTCAGACTTTGTCTTCGGACTTTGTCTTCGGACTTTGTCTTCAGACTTTGTCTTTGGACTTTGTCTTCGGACTTTGTCTTCAGACTTTGTCTTCGGACTTTGTCTTCGGACTTTGTCTTCGGACTTTGTCTTCAGCTGTTGTCTTCAGACTTTGTCTTCAGACTTTGTCTTCAGACTTTGTCTTCAGACTTTGTCTTCAGCAGTTGTCTTCAGACTTTGTCTTCAGACTTTGTCTTCAGCTGTTGTCTTCAGACTTTGTCTTCAGCTGTTGTGGACCACTTCAGTTATTATGATGTCTGTGGACTTAAAGGTTTTTCTGATCTAGCTCATTGGTTCTTTTGGTCCAACAGCTTCCATTGTGGGTAGTCGTCTAACATGATAAGCTTCGGGGGTTTATTGTGAATTCCCACTTCGTTCTCCAACAGCAGTAGATTCTGAATACGAGTATCTCTACTTGTTGTGTATAATGAAAACTGGTCCTCCATTTCACTTAACTTTACTATTTAACAAACTGCTGATGTATGCGAATGAAGGTATGTGATTGGGCTTATTCAGGCGTTTGAACTAGGCGAATGGTTCAATCGTGCGACTGAACAAATGCGGATGAGTTAGTCGGCCGAATGAACTTATACGGTTGAACAGTCCGAATAGGTATCTCAATCGTACTAATGAGGGTACGAATGAGTCCAATCGTGCGGTTGGAGAATGCGAATGAACTCAGTCATGCGATTAAGCCAATCGTGCGACTGAACCTGCTGAAGTTTGATAATTCGTAGGTTAAACGTGATTTGGCCGTAAAAACTCGAATTTTCACAAACCCTAATCGGCGTATGCCGGAAAAACTAAACTTTATGGTCAGGAAATGTTTAAGACTCCGTTTGACACAAAAGGATTGCATTTTTGAAGAATAAACACAATTTTTGTATCAAAACGATTGAATCAACACGTAATCAAGAGCCAAAGCTCTGATAACACTTGTTAGGATCTTGTATTTGAATGAAATACCAACTGATTAACGTGTAACCAAACCAAATAGTGAGGAATCCTATTTGATTGGGGATCCAATCAGTGAGAATGCATGTAGAAACAATTATGTGATTGAATCTAACGTTAAGAATCGATTAAGAATCGACCTATTGCGATCTATGAACTTGGAGTACGAGCTTAGAGGCTTCTAGACGGCTAGGGTACGTCTGGAGTCGAAGTGTATTTAATGCTTTTTATTTTTCCACGAATTAAGTGGTATTTATAGGTTAGGGTTGCTCATTCGGGCGACTGAACCATTAACATGGTTCAGTCGTGCGATTGAGTCATACGGTTGGTCCATTCACACGACTGAGTGTTCTGTCGTGTGACTGAGCCATTCTTATGTGACAATCATACGATTGATCCAGTCTCCTGGTTCAATCGTGCGACTGAGTCATTCACATGAAGTTGTTCATGCGTTTGGTCCATTAGCATGGGCCATTCGCATGATAACTTCATGTTATTAAGTTTGAATGTATTAATGTCATAACATTATTTATATTAATTCAAACAACCACAACCTATATAACCAAGTTAATATGTGTCACACCCCAACCTTGACGGCGGAAACGTCGAGATGTGAGGGTTAAGATTGTTCACAACCACATAACGCTATATTTAAATGTAAATATTAAAATTATAAGTTTCAAAAGGAAATACAAACATAAGTCTTAAACATGAAATATGTGACATCCGTAAATTTCCGTTATCAAACTCCGTTAGTTCCGTTAAGTCTTGCATGCACGTGTCGTAAACACAAACTAGTTTTCTTTTAACGTTGGTGACCTAATAATAATTAGCAATGTTAAATTATTGATAATTTAACTGATTATGTAATTATTGTATTATGTTTATTTGTTTGTGTGTTTTATATATTAATTGGGAATTAATCGCGTAACGTGGAAACGTGTGTTTTAATTCGTATGTTTGTGTTTTATAAAGATAAAGTATATAATTGTTACCATGAGTTTATATGTTTATTATTGTAGTTAGAAACCATTTAAAAAGTGTTAAAAGAGTGTCTTTTTATAAAACGCAAAACACAAGGGTTAAAGGGTAATTATGCAAAATTAACTAAATTAAAACAAAACCCTAACCCCCCACCCTCAATTTCGGCCGCAACCTTCCCTCTCTTCCCCTCTCCCATTCGAATTCAATAAAGATCAAGCAAGAAAGCTTTGGTTTGTATTTATTTCAAGGCATACAACACATTAGAAGTCTCAATTTTGTTACTTTTCACGGATTATAGGTTAGTTGGTGTTTTGTTTGCATGAAACTTGATGTGGCCGAAACCCTAGTTGCGAAATTGATGTTCTTGGTGTTGAGTTTTGATCAATTGATGATGTTAACATGTTAGTTAGATTGTATACATGTTAGTTAACGTTGATTATGCAAGAAAGTTAGGATTTTGATGCATTGTTCGTAGGTTACTAAGAATAGTAACTTTATTTTGCATGTAATGTTGAATTATTGATGAATTGATGTTATGGATGTGTTCATGGTGATGATTAGATGTTAGATTGTTGTTGTGATTATTAGGAATTCAAGAACACATGTTATAGTTCATACATTACTAAAGATAGTAACTTTTTAGGATATGAATTGATGAGTTATGATGTTTGGATGTTGTTGATCATGCTTAGATGTTGATATGAACTTGAATTGGTATATTATTAATGAATTCATGAATGCATTGGATGTTTGATAGATTTTGGGATGTGCTTTCCCAAAACGGAAACTTTATTTGCACAAAGTTAGAAGGATGATAGTTTGAACATGTTTGGGATGTGAGGAGCATGTTAGTAAGTTCATGGATGAATTCTAATGTGATAGATTATGTTAAATTAGTTGTATGGGATGCTTGGATAATCATGGGTGATGTTGTGTTATAACTAGTGGACATGTTAATGTTCTAGATTCGCATGACTTGTATGATACTTGGTTGTATGATGATCTAAGTGATACACCTGGATAATATAGCATACATATGATCTATTTGAATGTTAACCATGTAGGATATATGTGTATGATTGCTTGAATGGTTTACAACACATAAAGTCACCAACGGGTCAAACGGGTCAACTAGGTCAAACATGTCTGTTTTTCTGAAATCTTGAGTCCTCGGTTGTAGTGTACTTAGGTTTCACATGTTCTCTATTTACACGTACTCACGTACTTATATGATCTAGGTAACCTCTGAAGGTTGTCTGTCCATTCTGTCCGTCAAGTAAAACTCTAAGTGTCTATCACGCATATCAGGTGAGTTCATGCTTCACTCTTCATTTAATCTCTTTTGGAGGAGATAGCATACTGGAAAATCACAAACGCTTTATATATTCAAGTTGTGTATAATATTAATATAGTGTTGATATCATGAAAAAGTCCTCACACTTTCGAATTGTTAATATTAAATAGCGGGGAAATTTGGGTAGTACTACTGGGTCTGACGAGCCCCACCTGTGTGACTCGAGGTCAACCGGGTGCAATTTGTCCTATTGAACATTGTCACGACCTGTTAAGTCGTGACAGGAGGCAACAACGTAACACAGTCAGCTTCAATTGCGAAATCAGTATGAGTTAATATTTATTGTTAATGGACTAACTATCTGTTACAATGCACTACTTTTATATCTCTACTATTAAACTGCTTATGTTTGAATATCACTCTGAACTCACCAACCATTGTGTTGACATTTTAGTATGCTATTCTCAGGTCATTAGCTTGCTTGCCATAGGAGCACTACATGGTTCACTTGCATTCTAAGACTCGGTCTTCAAGACATTTTTAGTATTTTAATGGTTAATGTTTACTCTTTTGGGTTGGCGCATGTTTTGCCATAGTACATTTTTATTTATTTGGGTTGTTTTATAAACGCTTCCGCACTGTTTAAAGTTTATACTTTGGTTGATTTTATTTTAATTATGGCATATAGAGTCGTTCTGTGTAACTATTGACTGTGATCCTGGTTTGTTCACACGCCTCGCGGTAAAACTCTGCACGTGGATTTTGAGGGTGTGACAGATTGGTATCAGAGCCATTGGTTATAGGGAACTAGGTTGCATACACACTAGACTATAAACGCACACAGTTAATTAGTTACATGTGCCTTACTCTCATCTACTGTATACTCATTGGCATACACGTCACACTCTCTGCGGCATGGCATCATCATCGAGAGCTTTGGGTAAGCGACCTGAATCACCTTCACGATTTGAATCCCCACCTCTCGCACCTGTACCTGACAATGGATTCAATTGGCCCCGACTAGCTTATCCTCTAGAGGAGATTGACTGGGATCAACCTTTTGCATTGATGAAGCGTGACCCTCCATGAGACTAGAGTTTCTATCCTAGATTCGTTGATCATATTATGTTTAGAGAGCGCGTACTTGTCCCGAGGCCCAGGACTAGGAACAACGCCGACCAACCAATGCCTTCACTCCCACGGACGGTGCAGTCCAACGAGCAACTGATTGCAGCACTGGTGGTTGCATTGGACACTGAGCAGCATCGAGTCAGGCGACTCACGGGTGATGTCTGTACACTACAGCATGAGGTGTACAAACTGAGACATCAAATGGATGAACTTGAGGAGCAACACGGGAAGACCCTAAACGGGTGTCACCACATGCAAGATGGTCTCATAGCACTTTGAGGGCGCGTGACTGCTCGTGAATAGCGGGACGCAATAGCCGATAATAGAATTGCTATGTTAGAAGCCCAATTGCAGCGCTTCAGATTGCTATAGCTCCTGCTCCTGCAACAGACTCTGAGGATGAGGATCTCGAGGAGGAGGAACCAATGGAGATGGAAGATGATAGTGAAGTATGCCACCGGGACTTTAGAGGGTGCTGCTATGTCTTGGTGGAACGTGCAAGTCCAGATGCTAGGACAAGCGATGGCGAATGGGCTTCCATGGGATGAGTTCAAAACAATGATGATTGAGGAGTACTGTCCTTGCAATGAAGTGCAGAAGCTAGAGATGGATTCTGGAAACTGAAGATACAGGGCTCGGAAATCGAGGCCTACACCACCAGAACCCATGAACTAGCAACTTTGTGCCCGGGAATGGTGAATGAAGTGCATAAGAGAGTGGAGCATTACATACAGGGATTAGTACCCGAAATTCAAAGTATGGTAACTGCTTCCAACCCAACCACAATTCAGCAAGCCATCCAGCTAGCTCATAAGCTAACTGACCAAGCCGTGGAGCAAGGACGTCTACCCAAGCGGGGCGTTGTGGCAAGCGTGCCTCACAACAAAAGAAGTGGGATAATGCCAACAACACCAAAGCATCATCATCTTCTAGCGGTCAACCTCAACCTCAACAGCAACAACAGCCAGTTCAGCAGCAGCGGAGGTTCGACAATAACCGTAAGTTCAACTAAACGGCTGCAAATAATCAAGGACACAGTGGTTATGGTGGTACACATCCAAAGTGCACTCTATGTAATTACCATCATGTGGGAATGTGTGATAACTTCAAGTGTCAACGCTGTGGAAAAATTGGACACGCTGCTAAGGATTGTCGTTGTGAGCTGGTAAGGAGGCCACAACAACCTCAAGAAACTCCCAAGGTTGTTTTGAATGTGGAAAGAAGGGCATTACAGGTGAAACTGCCCACAACTAAGGAGAAATGGTAATGGAAATAACAACAACACACAACAACAACAATGGTAATAACACCAACGGAGGTAATGGTACTGGTAATGGCAGCAATAAAGATGGAGCCAAGGGGAGAGCCTTCGTCATTGGCTCAGGTGAGGCTCTAAATGATCCCACAACTGTTACTGGTAGGTTCTCTGTTAATGGTTGTTTTGCTACGGTACTATTTGATACTGGAGCCGATAGGAGTTTCGTGTCCTTAAAGTTCTGTAGTCTTTTAAGTGATATACCCTCTGCTTTAGAATCTAAATACACTGTAGAATTAGCCGATGGTAAATAGATCCATGTAATGCATATCCTTAAAGACCGTAAGGTAGAACTTGCTAGTCATACTTTCGCTATAGATCTTATGCCTGTTACTCTGGGGAGTTTTGATGTTATGATAGGCATGGATTGGCTCTCTAGCAAGCAAGCGGAAGTCATATGTCATGAGAAGATCATACGAATCCCTATTGGTGACAAAATCCTTACCGTCAAAGGTGATAGGAGTGGTGCTGTGATAGGCATCATCTCATACATGAAAGCTCAAAAGTTATTATGAAAGGGTCGTGTGGCTATTCTAGCACTTGTAACCGATAAGCAAGCAGAAGAAAGGAGAATGGAGGATATTCCCATAGTGCGCGATTCTCCAGAGGTGTTTCCAGAGGATCTTCTTGGATTACCACCTCACCGCCAAGTGGAATTCCAGATTGAGTTGACTCCCGGCGCAGCTCCGATTGCTAGGGCACCTTATCGATTAGCACCAACTGAGCTACAAGAGTTGTCATCACAACTTCAGGAGCTTTTAGATAAGGGCTTTATTCAACCTAACACATCACCTTGGGGAGCTCCTGTTCTTTTTGTTAAGAAGAAGGATGGCACATTCCGGATGTGCATCGATTATAGAGAGTTAAACAAAGTAACAGTCAAGAACCGATACCCTTTACCTCGTATCGACGACTTGTTCGATCAGCTTCAAGGATCGAGCTATTATTCGAAAATTGACTTGAGATCTGGTTATCATCAACTTAGAGTTCGAGAAGAAGACATTCCCAAGACTGTGTTTCGTACTCGTTATGGTCATTATGAGTTCTTGGTCATGCCTTTTGGGTTGACTAATGCACCTGCTGTGTTCATGGACCTCATGAACCGCGTGTGCAAACCCTATCTTGATCATTTGTCATTGTGTTCATCGATGATATACTGATATATTCTAGGACCAAGGAGGAGCATGAAGAGCACTTACGAATGATCTTAGAACTATTGAAAAATGAGTAGTTGTATGCCAAATTCTCAAAGTGTGACTTTTGGATAAGAGAAGTGCAATTCCTAGGTCACACTATTAATGAGAAGGGATACATGTTGATCCTGCCAAAATTGAGGCGCTAAAGAATTGGACTACACCCAAAATTCCGAGCGAGATAAGACAATTTCTAGGATTAGCAGGATATTACCGACGATTCATAGAAGGATTTTCTAAGATCGCACAACCTCTCACTGCCTTGACCCACAAAGGAACGACATACAAATGGAGTGAGAGCCGAGAATCAGCTTTTCAATTATTAAAACAAAAGCTCTGTACTGCCCTGATATTAGCATTACCAGAGGGAACGGATGACTTTGTAGTGTATTGCGATGCATCCATTCAAGGATTGGGTTGTGTCTTGATGCAATGAGATAAGGTGATAGCCTACGCCTCGAGACAACTAAAGGTTCATGAGAAGAACTATACCACCCATGACTTAGAATTAGGTGCAGTGGTTTTTGCCTTAAAGATCTGGAGACATTACTTGTACGGTACCAAGTGCACTATCTACACCGATCACAAGAGTCTTCAACATATCTTTGAGCAAAAAGAGTTGAATAGGAGGCAGCGACGTTGGGTGGAACTACTAAACGATTATGATTGCGCTATTAAGTACCATCCTGGAAAGGCGAACGTAGTTGCCGATGCCCTAAGCAGGAAGGAAACAGCTAAACCTTGACGGGTGCGAGCTTTACAGCTTACTCTCAGTACCCAACTGCCCGACCAAGTTAAGAAGGCACAGATAGAAGATTTAAAAGCAGAAAATGTTGGTTCTGAGTCGTTAAGGGAATGGATAAACAGCTAGTGGTGAAAGAGGATGAAATTTGGTATTTCATGGATAGACTTTGGGTGCCTGTTTATGGAAATCTGAGAAATTTAGTTATGAGCGAGGCGCACAAATCTAAGTATTCTATACATCCTGGATCCGACAAGATGTATCATGATCTAAAGGCGCACTACTGGTGGCCTAACATGAAATCGTATGTAGCTACGTATGTGAGCAAGTGTTTGACCTGCTCGAAAGTAAAAGTGGAATATCAAAAACCATCCGGACTGTTACAACAACCTGAGATACCAATATGGAAATGGGAACAGATCTCCATGGATTTTATTACTAAGTTACCCCGGACTAATACCGGTTGTGACACGATATGGGTTATTGTGGATTGATTGACAAAGTCTGCTCACTTCCTTGCAATTAAGAAAACTGACAAGATAGAGAAATTAACCCGACTGTACCTTAAAGAGATCGTTTTGAGACACGGTGTACCGATCTCAATTATTTCAGACCGCGACGCTCGATTCACTTCATATTTCTGGCAATCATTGCAGAAATCTTTGGGTACACGATTAGATATGAGTACTGCATATCACCCACAAACGGATGGCCAGAGTGGGCGTACCATACAGACGTTGGAGGATATGCTACGTGCTTGTGTGATTGACTTCGGGAATAACTGGGAAATTCACCTGCCATTGGTGGAGTTTTCTTATAACAACAGTTATCATACTAGCATACAGGCAACACCTTTCGAGGCACTGTATGGGAGAAAATGTAGATCACCGGTTTGCTGGGCAGAAATTGGTGATAGTCAGATAACAGGTCCCGAGTTAATTCATGAGACAACCAAGAAGATTGTGCAGATACGAAACCGTATGGCTGCAGCGCGAGACAGACAAAAGAGTTATGCTGATAAGAGATGGAAACCTTTAGAGTTCCAGATTGGTGACAAGTTTTGTTGAAAGTCTCACCATGGAAAGGCGTAGTTCGGTTTGGTAAGCGAGGGAAACTAAATCCGAGGTACGTTGGACCATTTGAAATAGTGGAAAGAATAGGTCCAGTGGCCTACCGACTAGCCCTACCTGATTCGCTAAGTGGAATCCATGATGTATTTCACGTGTCAAACCTAAAGAAGTGCATAACGGATGAAACAATGGTCGTACCACTAGAAGAAGTTCAAGTGGATGAACAATTGTGTTTTATCGAAGAATCAGTCGAGGTGATGGACCGTGAGGTGAAAACACTTAAGCAAAGCAAGATACCGATTGTTAAAATCCGTTGGAATTCGTGACGATCAAATGAAGATCAAATGAAGCTTAAGTACCCTCAACTATTCGAAAGGACGATGCCAACAGACGAAGGTATTGATTTAAATTTCGGGACGAAATTTCTTTCAACATGGGGATGATATGACAACTCATCCAAAACTTACTCGATTTTGATTTCTGTGTGCCAATGCAGTAGACCAGTGATGGAACACTCTCACCATGTAACGCAATTTTCAGGACGAAAATTCTTTCAACATGGGGATAATGTGACATCTGGTAAATTTCCGTTATCAAACTCCGTTAGTTCCGTTAAGTCTTACATGCACGTGTCGTAAACACACACTAGTTGTCGTTTAACGTTGGTGACCTAATAATAATTAGCAATGTTAAATTATTGATAATTTAACTGATTATGTAATTATTGTATTATGCTTATTTGTTTGTTTGTTTTATATATTAATTCGGAATTAATCGCGTAACGTGGAAACGTGTGTATTAATTCGTATGTTTGTGTTTTATAAAGATAAAGTATATAATGTTACCATGAGTTTCTGTTTATTATTGTAGTTAAAAACAATTTAAAAAGTGTTTAAAAGAGTGTCTTTTTATAAAACGCAAAACACAGGGTTAAAGGGTAATTATGCAAAATTAACTAAATTAAAACAAACCCTAACCCCCCACCCTCAATTTCAGCCGCAACCTTCCCTCTCTTCCCCTCTCCCATTCGAATTCAATCAAGATCAAGCAAGAAAGCTTTGGTTTGGATTGATTTCAAGGCATACAACACATTAGAAGTCTCAATTTTGTTACTTTTCACGGATTATAGGTTAGTTGGTGTTTTGTTTGCATGAAACTTGATGTGGCCAAAACCCTAGTTGCGAAATTGATGTTCTTGGTGTTGAGTTTTGATCAATTGATAATGTTAACATGTTAGTTAGATTGTATACATGTTAGTTAACATCGATTATGCAAGAAAGTTAGGATTTTGATGCATTGTTCGTAGGTTACTAAGAATAGTAACTTTATTTTGCATGTAATGTTGATTTTGATGAATTGATGTTATGGATGTGTTCATGGTGATAATTAGATGTTAGATTGTTGTTGTGATTATTAGAATTCAAGAACACATGTTATAGTTCATACATTACTAAAGATAGTAACTTTTTAGGATATGAATTGATGAGTTATGATGTTTGGATGTTGTTGATCATGCTTAGATGTTGATATGAACTTGAATTGGTATATTATTAATGAATTCATGAATGCATTGGATGTTTGATAGATTTTGGGATGTGCTTTCCCAAAACGGAAACTTTATTTGCACAAAGTTAGAAGGATGATAGTTTGAACATGTTTGGGATGTGAGGAGCATGTTAGTAAGTTCATGGATGAATTCTAATGTGATAGATTATGTTAAATTAGTTGTATGGGATGCTTGGATAATCATGGGTGATGTTGTGTTATAACTAGTGGACATGTTAATGTTCTAGATTCGCATGACTTGTATGATACTTGGTTGTATGATGATCTAAGTGATACACTTGGATAATATAGCATACATATGATCTATTTGAATGCTAACCATGTAGGATATATGTGTATGATTGCTTGAATGGTTTACAACACATAAAGTCACCAACGGGTCAAACGGGTCAACTAGGTCAAACATGTCTGTTTTTCTGAAATCTTGAGTCCTCGGTTGTAGTGTACTTAGGGTTTCACATGTTCTCTATTTACACGTACTCACGTACTTATATGATCTAGGTAACCTCTGAAGGTTGTCTGTCCATTCTGTCCGTCAAGTAAAACTCTAAGTGTCTATCACGCATATCAGGTGAGTTCATGCCCCACTCTTCATTTAATCTCTTTTGGGGGAGATAGTATACTGGTAAATCATAAACGCTTTATATATTCAAGTTGTGTATAATATTAATATAGTGTTGATATCATGAAAAAGTCCTCACATTTTCGAATTGTTAATATTGAATAGTGGGGAAATTTGGGTAGTACTAGTGGGTCTGACGAGCCCCACTGTGTGGCTCGAGGTCAACCGGGTGCAATTTGTCCTATTGAACATTGTCACGACCTGTTAAGTCGTGACAGGAGGCAACAACGTAACACAGTCAGCTTCAATTGCGAAAACACTATGAGTTAATATTTATTGTTAATGGACTAACTATCTGTTACAATACACTACTTTTATATCTCTACTATTAAACTGCTTATGTTTGAATATCACTCTTGAACTCACCAACCATTGTGTTGACATTTTAGTATGCTATTCTCAGGTCATTAGCTTGCTTGCCATAGGAGCACTATATGGTTCACTTGCATTCTAAGACTCGGTCTTCAAGACATTTTTAGTATTTTAATGGTTAAAGTTTACTCTTTTGGGTTGGCGCATGTTTTGCCATAGTACATTTTTATTTATTTGGGTTGTTTTACAAAACGCTTCCGCACTGTTTAAAGTTTATACTTTGGTTGATTTTATTTTAATTATGGCATATAGAGTCGTTCTGTGTAACTATTGACTGTGATCCTGGTTTGTTCACATGCCTCGCGGTAAAACTCCGCACGTGGATTTTGAGGGTGTGACAAAATAGGTTCAAACATAAATCAAAACATAACATAATATTTTATTTATTTAACTAGGTCCAAGTCCTCGTTTTATTACAAGCTTCAAAGTTCACTTTAAACTTGAGGATGACCTGAAACATGATAAAAATAAAGGTCAACTACAATAGTTGGTGAGTTTTCAAGGTTTTTATACATAATAATAATAATAAGGTTACAAGTAGCAATTCATGTCATAGGTCATAAGTTAGTAAGGTTATAAAACACATATCGTTACAACCAAATTTTGACTTGATTACAAGTATATAAGATTGGCTAAGTGTATTTGGTTCCCATGATAAACAAGCATACATCATCAGGAGTCGGCAATACATCCACTTTAACACCAAATAGGCTTGTCAGGCCCAAAGAATTAAGACGTCGCCAGGCTAGCAATAGTTAATGATTGTAAAAAACTATGTAACTCATATAATCACTTACAACACACAAATAAGCATGACAAAAATATGAATTGCAAGTGTTTACAAGTTTAAACATTTACAAATGTATGAGAATAAGTATCTTGTTTCACCCCAAATTAGTGTGAAAATATAAAAAGGAGGCAAGGAAACTCACATGGCAAAAATAAGTGTATAATGGAGATTATTTAAGAATAATGTACGTCGTTCCAAGATGAAACGTCACAAGGCACCTAAATATATATTTTACAAGATTTAGGTTAATAATAAGGTTAACGATTAGCGAGAACTAAGGTTGCAAGGGGAATTTGGGGTTTTGATAAAAACACCTTATTTTAATTTTAAAGAAAAGAGTGATACTATTTAAATAGTTTGTCATAAGTTTACAATAATCAACAAAGTTTAAATATGTAAATTGTAAATTTTTTTATATACATTTGTAAAAATTATAGTTTTAAACAATAACATTTGAACTAATAAAAATTGTAGTGATATACATCATCATTTATAGTCTATTTATAGAAATATCCTAATTATAACTTTTGTTAAAAAAAATTTAAGTAAGTTATTTGATTGTATAAATCAAATAAAAATTTGGAAAATTATTTGGTGTCTATAAAAATATTTAAAGTTTACAAAAATTATTTTTATGTTTATTAAAAATTTTCCATAATTATTTTATTGGCTAAAAAGCCTTAAAAAATACATGAGGGTGCCCGGGTTTGAACCCGGGACCTCATGTTCAAAGTGCAGTGTCTTAACCTGTAAACCAAGGCCTCAGCCGCGGTTTATTTGGGTTTCCAATCCTTAAAAGCAGCAACACAAAACCCCACCCAAATTCTCAAGAACCCTAGGTTTGGATTATGCTAAATTGAAGATAAAATCGATTAGTTTAGAGCTTGGAACCATAGGGCTTTTGATTAGTGGATGAAACCGAGTGAGTGGATGTGTTTAATTACCCTAATGAAGATTGGATTAACGAGGTCGAGTGTGGAAGAACTCGCGACTGAAGTTCTTGATTGAGATGCAAATGTTGATGGAACCCGAATTAAATTTGAATGTAGCTTCTGAAGAAGGTCTTGATTAAGATTTCCAATCAATTGCAGATGAAAGTGTGGAGAAGGAGGGGTTCAGTTATGTGAGAAAAAACCGTGAGTGTGGTTAGTCGTTTGTGTTGATTTCAGGTGTTTAGGTTGAAATTGTACTTAGAAATCGATTAGAAAGGTTAAAAAATTGTGTAGGTTCAATTAATTTGATAATTATCAGGTTTTAATGGTCGTATGTTGCGGGTTGATAATCGGCCGTTACCCGACCCTGTGCCCACTCGCATCCGATGTTAAAGACCAATTAAGGTTCTTTAATGGGTTCGAATCGTCTCCACGAAGCGATTGAAACGTTTTGAGGTTGGAAATTGAAGAGAAAGTAACCGTTTGTAGGTGGTCGGAGCTTGCTGCCGGAACCACGGGTTCAAAAAGGGGGAAGGGGTGGGTTTTAATAATTTACAGAAATGGTCCCTAAAGTTTCAAGCTTTGTTATTTTGTGCCAAAACATTTATTTTAAAGTTCCAAGATTAGCAAATTAACCCCTTAACTTTTAAGTTTCAACCCATTTTAAGTTTTATAATTTTTTTATAAATTGTTATTAATATTATTATTATTATCATGATGATTATTATTATTATTCTTATAATTAGTTATTATTAGGATTATTGTTATTGCTATTATCATTATTTTTATTGCTATAATTATTATGATTATAATTTATTTATTAAGTAATAATTAATATTATTAACCTTTAAACTAAAGGATAAAAGTAAACAGAATTATAAGCATAAATGGCCCATAAGTTTCACATATGGCAACAATGGTCCTTACAAAAATTTTAACGATGCAACCTTTTTATTAACTAAAAAATACAGGATGTTACAGTCTCCCCAAGTTAAAATAATTTCATCCCGAAATTAAGAAAAAAAGAAACTATACAACTAAGAACGGGTATCTCTTCTTCATGTGCTCTTCATGCTCCCAAGTGAATTCAGCGCCATGTTTATTCTCCCAACGAACCTTGACGATTGGGGTTGTTGTGGTTCTAGTCTTCTTCATTATGCGATCCATGATCTCAACAGGTTCTCAACAAAATGCAATGACTCGTCAATCTGGATGTCTTCCAATGGAACATGCAGACTTTCGTCAGCCAAGCACTTTCTCAAATTTGAGACGTGGAACACAGGATGAACTCCACTAAGGTCGGGAGGTAGTTCCAGTTTATAAGCCACTTTTCCAATCCTTTTTAGGATTTTGAAAGGTCATACAAATCTTGGAGCCAGTTTGCCCTTCTTTTCAAAGCAAACAACACCTTTTCACGGTGAGACCTTTAGAAGAACCATATCCCCAATTTGAAATTCCAAGGGCTTACGTCGCTTGTCGGCATAGCTCTTTTGTCGACTTCTTGCCACTTCAAGGTTATTACGAATTATAGAGACTTTATCGGTCGTTTCTTGTATGAGCTCAGGACCAGTAATGAAGTTTTCACTAATGTCGGTCCAACAGATCGGCGAACGACATTTACGACCATAAAGTGCTTCAAACGGTGCCATCTTGATACTCGAGTGATAACTATTGTTATACGAAAATTCCGTGAGTGGTAGATGCGTATCCCAATCACCACCAAAGTCAAGAACACACGGGTGTAGCAAATCCTCCAAGGTTTGGATCGTTCGCTCGGTTTGACCATCAGTTTGAGGATGGTAAGCTGTGCTTAGGTCCAATTGAGTAGCCAAGAGTTCTTGCATAGATGACCAAAAATACGAAGTGAAACGAGCGTCTCGGTCGGATATGATGTGCAGAGGTACCCCATGACGACTTACAATCTCATCAACGTAACGTATATACGAGCCAACCTTGATGTCTTGTAAGTGTCACGTATGGGTATAAAATGTGCCGATTTGGCCAATCGGTCAACGATCACCCATATGCTATCATGTCCTCAAGAGGTTCGGGGTAGCTTAGTTATGAAGTCCATAGATATGTGTTCCCACTTCCACATAGGAATCTCGGGTTGCTCAAGTAATCCACTTGGACGTTGATGTTCGGCTTTAACCTTCGTACACGTGAGGCACTTAGCCACATAAGTTGCTATATCTTTCTTCATTCCAGGTCACCAATATTGACCGCACAGGTCCATGTACATTTATCGGAGCCAGGATGAATAGAATAACGAGTTTGATGAGCTTCGTTCATGATAAAGGTACGAAGATTATTGTGATTTGAACCCAAATTCGATTTGCGAAGTACATCAATCCATTGGGTTTCGTTTCCAATCAAGTTAAAAGATTAGGCTCCAGTCATCCTTCATTCTTCCTTCTTGTTGCACCACTTGTTGAGCCTCCAAGATACTAGACTTGATGTCACTATCTATTCTCAAGTTTTGTAGCAGTACGGTAGTCTCGTTGACATCTAGTCGGATCTCAGTATTGAACTCACCCAAAGTGTCAAACCATTGACGTCGATCGCGAATTTCTTGGAATGAGATCATCTTGTTGTGAGTCTTTCGACTTAGTGCATCGGCTACAACATTTGCTTTACCAGGATGGTAACGAATGTCACAATCGTAATCACTAATCAACTCCACCCAACGACTTGTCTCATGTTGAGATCTTTTTGATTGAAAACGTGTTGAAGGCTTTTGTGATCGATGTATATATACATTGCGTACCATACAGGTAGTGCCTCCAAATCTTCAAAGCAAAGACAACAGCACCAACGCTCGAGATCAGTGTTCTGTAATTCACCTCGTGAACTTATTGTCTCGATGCATAAGCTATGACCATTCCCTCATTGCATGAGAACACAACCAAGGCCTTGTTTAGATGCATCACAATACACGGTGAAATCGTCATTTCCATCGGGTAGGGTCAAGATAGGAGCATTGCACAACTTGTGCTTTAACACTTCAAAAGCTTCTTCTTGCTCGGAACCCCACTCGAAGGGTTTATTCTTTTGAGTCAAAGACCTGAGCGTTTCGCGATCCTCGAGAAGTGGCAATGAATCGCCGATAACCAGCAAGACCAAGAAAAGAACGAACTTTGGTAGGAGTTGTGGGAACACACCAATTTTTCGCAGCTTTAACCTTTGCAGGATCAACATGAATTCCTGGCTATTCACCACGTGTCCTAGAAATTGAACTTCCTCAAGCTAGAAGTCACACTTCGAGAACTTCACAAATTGCTCTTTCTTCAACAACTCAAGAACTGTCACAAAGTAGCTCGTGATCGGGTAGGACTTGGAATAGATAAGTATGTCATCAATGAAGACGATCACAAACTTGTCTAGATAAGGATTGCATACTCGGTTCATGAGATCCATGAAGACAGCAGGAGCATTGGTTAAACCAAAAGGCATCACCATAAACTCATAGTGCCCATAACGAGTACGAAACGCAGTCTTTGGGATGTCATCATCATGAACTCGTAATTGATGATATCCAGAATGTAGATCAATCTTCGAGAATATAGCAGCTCCTTAAAGTTGATCAAACAAGTCATCGATGCGAGGAAGAGGATAATGATTCTTGATGGTAAGCTTGTTAAGCTCACGATAATCGATGCACATATGAAACGATCCATCTTTCTTCTTTATGAAAAGGACAGGTGCACCCCAAGGCGAAGAACTAGGACAGATGAAGCCCTTCTCGGATAGCTCTTGAAGTTGACTAGAGAGTTCTTGCATTTCAGATGGTGCAATCGATATGGTGACTTAGCCACGGGGTTTGCTCCCGGTATCAAGTCAATTTTAAACTCAACTTCACGCAAAGGAGGTAAACCACTAAGGTCATCGGGAAATACTTCAGGAAAGTCTCGTACGATAGGGACATCCTTAAGTTCTTTCCCTTTGACTTTCGTGTTGACCATGTAAGCCAAGAAAGCCATATACTTCTTGCTTAAGCATTTTTGGGCTTGAGTGCAAGACATGAGTTTAAGTCCTTTGGAAGATTTTTCACCGAACACCTTCAAAGTATCTCCAGAAGGTAACGGTATACGGATGCACTTCTCAAAACAAATGATCTCAGCATGGTGTTTGGCTAACCAATCCATACCAATGATGACGTCGAAGCTTCCAAGTTTCATAGGATAAGATCGATAAGAAAATCATGTGTGTCAAGACTTAAGATGCAATCACGAATAATGACGTCAACGGTGATCGGTCTCCATCGACAACTTCAACGGTAAGAGGTCTTTCTAGTTTCGTATGTGCTTAGCAATGGGTTCAAACTCTAACGAAACAAAACTCTTATCGGCTCCAAATCAAATAGGACATAGGCATAAGTTTTTATTAATAAGGAACATACCTGTTAATTTTTAAAGGTATTTAACGATACGTAACGCATGGAAAGAATTAGGTCACACAAGTCAAAGGTAGTTAACATACCATTTACCACATCATGTTTGCTTGTGCTTGATTTGCATTGATGTTGAAAGCACGTCCTCGGGCTTGTGGAACATCACCCACAAGACGAGGGCATTGTGGGCGAAAATGACCAAGTTCCCTATAGTTGTAGCAAACACGGTTTGTGACCACGGCGGCATTGTTAGGTGCACAGTGGCAAGTCGCCACCAAATGACCATATTTACCACATAAGGTGCAGACACGGCATGGTTGATTCCCTGGATGATGATACCTACAAGTGTTGCACATAGGCTGAGGACCAGCATAGGCCCTAGCCCCAGGCACTTGTGCCATAGGTGTAGCCGCAGGTACAAGTTGTCTTTGGGGTTGTTTGGGTGCAGCCACGGCATAGTTGCGTGCCGGTGTAAACTTGCGCTTTTTGTTGTTGTTGTTGTTGTGAGACGGTTCAGCTTTAACCTCCTTAATGGCCTCGGTAGCCGTCTTTTCCACCTTTTTGCACCCTTCACAGACATGGGGCCCTCTCGTATATGGTTCTCGGTGAGTTGAGTGGTGATAATGATAGCTTCTTCCAAAGTTGTGGGTCGGCTACCCACCACAGCATCTTGAATTTGGGGTGGTACACACTTGATAAACTTCTTGATGTTGCGGGGGACAATGTCGACCATGTGAGGCAAAATATACTCAACTCATGATGCCTAGTTGAGTAGGCCAAATGATCACCATCGTTTTGCTTCAAGTTCCAGAATTCTTCTTCCAACTTTTGCAATTCACTTCTCGGGCAAAACTTCGCGATAGCGATGTTCTTGAACTCATCCCAAGAAGTGCCATTATAGCATCAGCTCCACGATTTCTCTCTCACTATTCCACCAGGTGAGAGCCCTTGTTGGAGCATACTAGTAGCATAACGAACTTGAGTGCCTCGGGACACTCACAATTGACGAATGTGTTCTCCATGCTCTAACCACTCGAGAAGACCAGTGGCTCTTCCTTGCCACTAAAACTAGTGGGCTTGCAAGAGCTAAAGTGCTTGAAAGTGCAGGTTGGGTTGTTGCGCCCTTGGTTAGCACTATTCTCTCCTTGACCATTGTTGCTAGAGTTGGTCATAAGGTGCTATTGAGTTCAGCAACCATGGTCGGGATGACAGCAGCCATTTGCCGAGCAATCATGATAGCTAGCTTGCGATCGGAACTTCCATGCTTTCCATGATGACGAGACATTGGAATATGCAAAATGAGTTAGACACGAGAAAGGAATAACAAGGATTATAATTCAACAAGGATAAGGCAAGAGTTGTAAGGCACATGGAATGGTTCCATTTGGTAAAGCATCACCATTTGGAAACGTTGACACGTCAAGGTAAGTTGACCCATTCGCTTAGAAATTTGTGTATGTTGACCACAGTTTATCACTCATCCCAGAAATCCCCAGGTAAGCATAACTAGTCCCGTAGGATTTATGCGATATGCTTGCTTAGCCGAGGGCCTTTTGCCAGGAAATCCAGAATACAGGTGTCCATGTGTCACACAAATTTCTTAGGTTCATGAAATCAAAACCTTGATGAGATTTACATAGATTAGACATAAGTCTAAAGATCAAAGTCTTAAGCATAAGTATGCGATTCCACGTGTCGCGAGAATAAGATTAAGAAGTTTCATTTGGGGGAGAGTCAAAGTGTCAAAGGTAAGTTTAGGGAGACAAGTACCAAAGTTTAAACAATTACAAGGCATACCTATGCTAAGGCATCAAGTTGCACATAAGTATGGTATAGCATTATGTAGCATGTAAACAATATATATATTTCCAAGAATATCAATATTATTCTATGAGGTTCATACATAAGCTATAGTCTAGGTCACCATTTCTAATAACCTAAATCCCTATAGTTATGGGCTCTGATACAAATCTTTCACACCCCAACCTTGACGGCGGAAACGTCGAGATGTGAGAGTTAAGATTGTTCACAACCACATAACGCTATATTTAAATGTAAATATTAAAATTATAAGTTTCAAAAGGAAATACAAACATAAGTCTGAAACATGAAATAGGTTCAAACATAAATCAAAACATAACATAACATTTTATTTATTTAACTAGGTCCAAGTCCTAGTTTTATTGCAAGCTTCAAAGTTCACTTTAAGCTTGAGGATGACCTGAAACATGATAAAAATAAAGGTCAACTACAATAGTTGGTGAGTTTCCAAGGTTTTCATACATAATATAATAATAAGGTTACAAGTAGCAATTCATGTCATAGGTCATAAGTTAGTAAGGTTATAGAACACATATCGTTACAACCAAACCTCGACTTGATTACAAGTATCTAAGATTGCCTAAGTGTATTTGGTTCCCATGATGAACAAGCATACGTCATCAGGAGTCGGCAATACATCGACTTTAGCACCAAATAGGCTTGTCAGGCCCAAAGATCTAAGATGTCGCTAGGCTAGCAATAGTTAATGATTGTAAAAAAACTATGTATCTCATATAATCGCTTACAACACACAAATAAGCATGACAAAAATATGAATTGCAAGTGCTTACAAGTTTAAACATTTACAAGTGTATGAGAATAAGTATCTTGTTTCACCCCAAAATAGTGTGAAAATATAAAAAGGAGGCAAGGAAAACTCACATGGCAAAAATAAGTGTATAATGGAGATTATTTAAGAATAATGTACGTCGTTCCAAGATGAAACGTCACAAGGCACCTAAATATATATTTTACAAGATTTAGGTTAATAATAAGGTTAACGATTTAGCGAGAACTAAGGTTGCAAGGGGAATTTGGGGTTTTGATAAAAACACCTTATTTTAATTTTAAAGAAAAGAGTGATACTATTTAAATAGTTTGTCATAAGTTTACAATAATCAACAAAGTTTAAATATGTAAATTGTAAATTTTTTTATATACATTTGTAAAAATTATAGTTTTAAACAATAACATTTGAACTAATAAAAATTGTAGTGATATACATCATCATTTATAGTCTATTTTATAGAAATATCCTAATTATAACTTTTGTTAAAAAAATTTAAGTAAGTTATTTGATTGTATAAATCAAATAAAAATTTGGAAAATTATTTGGTGTCTATAAAAATATTTAAAGTTTACAAAAATTTTTTTATGTTTATTAAAAATTTTCCATAATTATTTTATTGGCTAAAAAGCCTTAAAAAATACATGAGGGTGCCCGGGTTTGAACCCGGGACCTCATGTTCAAAATGCAGTGTCTTAACCTGTAAACCAAGGCCTCAGCCGCGGTTTATTTGGGTTTCCAATCCTTAAAAGCAGCAACACAAAACCCCACCCAAATTCTCAAGAACCCTAGGTTTGGATTATGCTAAATTGAAGATAAAATCAATTAGTTTAGAGCTTGGAACCATAGGGCTTTTGATTAGTGGATGAAACCGAGTGAGTGGATGTGTTTAATTACCCTAATGAAGATTGGATTAACGAGGTCGAGTGTGGAAGAACTCGCGACTGAAGTTCTTGATTGAGATGCAAATGTTGATGGAACCCGAATTAAATTTGAATGTAGCTTCTGAAGAAGGTCTTGATTTAAGATTTCCAATCAATTGCAGATGAAAGTGTGGAGAAGGAGGGGTTCAGTTGTGTGAGAAAAAACCGTGAGTGTGGTTAGTCGTTTGTGTTGATTTCAGGTGTTTAGGTTGAAATTGTACTTAGAAATCGATTAGAAAGGTTTAAAAAATTGTGTAGGTTCAATTAATTTGATAATTATCAGGTTTTAATGGTCGTATGTTGCGGGTTGATAATCGGCCGTTACCCGACCCTGTGCCCACTCGCATCCGATGTTAAAGACCAATTAAGGTCCTTTAATGGGTTCGAATCGTCTCCACGAAGCGATTGAAACGTTTTGAGGTTGGAAATTGAAGAGAAAGTAACCGTTTGTAGGTGGCCGGAGCTTGCTGCCGGAACCACGGGTTCAAAAAGGGGGAAAGGGGTGGGTTTTAATAATTTACAGAAATAGTCCCTGAAGTTTCAACCTTTGTTATTTTATGCGAAAACATTTATTTTAAAGTTCCAAGATTAGCAAATTAACCCCTTAACTTTTAAGTTTCAACCCATTTTAAGTTTTATAATTTTTTTATAAATTGTTATTAATATTATTATTATTATCATGATGATTATTATTATTATTCTTATAATTAGTTATTATTAGGATTATTGTTATTGCTATTATCATTATTGTTATTGCTATAATTATTATGATTATAATTTATTATTAAGTAATAATTAATATTATTAACCTTTAAACTAAAGGATTAAAAGTAAACAGAATTATAAGCATAAATGGCCTATAAGTTTCACATATGGCAACAATGGTCCTTACAAAAATTTTAACGATGCAACCTTTTTATTAACTCAAAAATACAGGATGTTACAATATGTGTTACACAATTCAGTAATGAGATGTTAAACATTATAAAGCACAACCAGATATTCTCATTTTATTAAATACCCAAGCATTACATAAGTGTAAGACATTCAAGACATATTACATTAAGATCCGAATCTAGGTACATATGTATCAATAGTAGGGATTGTAAGAAGCCGAGGGCTGAGAGTTCCAGGGCAAAGAAGACGGGGAGTGAAGGACCGAGGGCGAGCGCCAGGGCATTCACCATAACACAGGAAGAAGCTAGGACGGACCCTGATGTTGTGTCCGGTACGTTTCTAGTGAAACAAACTTTAACTTTTGTGTTATTTGATTCTGGTACCAGTAAAAGTTTTATTTCTGTAGCTTTTTTTGCTAAGCTGCCTGTTAGTGGTAGACGTGTTAATGCGGCCTTTGATGTAGAAACTGCCATAGGTAAGTCTACCAGGATTTCTGAGATGATAGAGGGTTGTGACGTGGAACTAGAAGGTCATAAATTTCCTGTTAGACCATTCGTAATGACCTTAGGTGGTTTCGATTTGGTTCTTGGGATGGATTGGTTAGCGGACTTCGAGGCGAACATTGTGTGTCATAAGAAGAAGATTTGTCTGACGGCGCCTGATGGGAGTTTGGTAACGATTTATGGGGATCGGGTCATGATGATCCCGAAAGTAATCTCAATGGTGGTGGCGGGAAAGTGTATGAGGCGTGGATGTAGCGCCTACTTGGCTTATGTAAAGGATGTGGATACACAAACACCACAACTATCTGATGTACCGGTTGTGTGTGACTTTCCAGACGTGTTCCCAGAAGATTTACCAGGAGTGTCACCTGACAGAGAGATTGAGTTTCAGATTGATCTGATATCGGGTCCTCAACCTGTTGCCAAGGCACCATATCCGTTGGCTCTGACGGAGATGAAAGAGTTGATGGAGCAGTTGCAAGAGCTGCTTGATAAGGGGTTTATTAGGCCAAGTATCTCTCCTTGGGGTGCTCCGGTCCTGTTTGTGAAGAAGAAATACGGTAGTATGAGGATGTGTATTGACTACCGTGAGCTGAACAAGTTGACGGTCAACAACCGATACACTTTACCGAGAATAGACAATTTGTTCGATCAACTTCAAGGTGCCAGTTGGTTTTCAAGGATAGACCTTCGATCTGGCTACCATCAGCTAAAGGTGAAGGAGCAGGATATTCCTAAAACAGCTTTTCGCACACGTTATGGTTACTACGAGTTTCTTGTCATGTCTTTTGGTTTGACTAATGCGCCAGCTGCTTTTATGGATTTAATGAATCGAGTGTGTCAGCTGATGTTGGATAAATCAGTGATTGTGTTTATTGATGATATCCTGATTTATTCGAAGAGCTAGGTAGAGCATGCCGGTCACATTCGGGAGGTTTTGGAGACGTTGAGAAAGGAGAAGTTGTACGCCAAGTTCTCCAAGTGCGCATTCTGGTTGCATGAAGTTTAGTTCTTAGGTCATGTGGTGAATCCTAACGGGAGTATGGTGGACCTGGCAAAGATGGAGGCGGTAATGCAATGGAAGTCTCTAAAGACGCCATCCGAGATTCGTAGTTTCTTGGGTTTGGCGGGCTACTACAGAAGATTCATTCAAGACTTCTCCAAGATCGCTTCTCCACTAACCAAGTTGACCCGGAAAGATGTGAAGTTTGTATGGGGTCAAGCTCAAGAGAATGCGTTTGAAGAATTGAAAGCGAGGTTGACTCAAGCTACTGTTCTGTCATTACCAGATGGAAGCGAAGATCTGGTGGTTTATTCTGATGCTTCCTACTCGGGGTTGTGTTAATGCAAAGAGGGAAGGTTATAGCCTATGCATCCCGACAGTTGAAGGTTCATGAGGTCAATTATCCTACTCATGACTTGGAGCTAGCAGCCGTGGTCTTTGCACTAATGACTTGGAGGCACTATCTGTACGAGACGAAGTGCACCATTTTCCCTGACCACAAGAGCTTGAAGTACTTATTTGAGTAGAAGGACCTGAACATGAGATAGAGACAATGGTTGGAGCTCATAAAAGATTATGATTGCGAGATCCACTACCATCTGGGCAAAGCCAACGTGGTGGCGGATGCCCTTAGTCGGAAAGAGAGGTCCGAGCCGATTCGGGTGAAAGCATATCAGCTAATAATGACCTCTAACATGATGAAACAAGTTAAAGAGTTGCAAGATAAGGCACTGAAGGAAGATCATCTTAACTCAGAAAGAATGAGAGGTTTGGTTGCGGAATTGGGTGCAAACACACTTGGTGGTAACCCCGATTTGGACGAGTGTGGATTCCTCGTTTTGGAGATCTACGGGTGAAGATTTTGGATGAAGCTCACAAGACTCGAAACTCGATTCATCCAGGTGCCACAAAGATATATCAAGACATGAAGAAGGATTATTGGTGGCCGGGTATGAAACGTGACGTGGTGGAGTATGTGAGTAAATGCCTTACTTGTTTACAGGTGAAGGCCGAGTATCAGAAGCCGTATGGGAAGATCCAACCTTTGGATATACCAGAATGGAAGTGGGAACACATCACCATGGATTTTTTACAAAGTTGTCGCATACTCCGAAAGGGTATGATGTTATATAGGTGATTGTTGACCGCTTGACGAAGAGTGCTCACTTCCTACTTATCCGCGAGACATATTCATCTGAGAGGTTGATTGATCTGTTTATCAAGGAAATTGTAACTCTTCATCGTGTGCCAGTGTTTGATCATGACACCCGGTTTACTCCAAATTCTGGAAGAAATTCCACAACGCCATGGGGACGAGGTTACATATTAGCACGCCTTGTCATCCCTAGACTGATGGTCAGTCAGAGAGGACCATTCAGAATTGGAGGACATCCTTCAGGCATGTGTTATAGATTTTGGGGGAAGTTGGGATGACCACTTATCATTAGCTGAATTCTCATAAAACAACAATTATCATGCCAGTATTGGTATGCCACCTTACGAGATGCTATACGGTAGGAGATGCAGAACACCCGTCTGTTGGGGTGATATTGGTCAAAAAGAACTAGGGAGCGTTGAGGTAATCGAGGCTATGATTGAGAAGCTTGAAAAGATCAAGGCCTTCATGAAGGTAGAAAAAGATAGACAGAAGTCGTATGCTGATAAACGACGCAGACCGATTGAGTTTCGGGTGGGTGACCGGGTTATGTTGAAGGTTTCACCTTGGAAAGGCATTATCCGATTCAGGAAGTGGGGAAAGTTGAGCCCAAGATATATAGGGCCTTTCTGAATGATTGCTAGAGTAGGAGAGGTGGCCTATAGGCTGGAGTTACCTGATGAGTTATATGGAATTCACTTGACATTCCATGTATCTCATCTGAGAAAGTGTTTGGCAGATTAAGGTATGATTGTTCCACTAAAGGATATCGAAGTAGACGAACGGCTCAATTATGTGGAGCAACCAGTGGCAATCATCGATCGAAAAGAGAAGAGGCTGAGAAATAAAGTGGTTCCTCTCGTGCGTGTACAGAGGAAGCACAGGAAAGGATCTGGGTCAACGTGGGAAACTAAGGAAGAAATGAGGCAGCATTACCCATGTTTTTCCGAGGAATAATAGGTTTCAAGGATGAAACCTATTTAAGGGGGGTGGACTTGTAACGCCCGGATATTTTCTTTGAAGCCGACGAGAGAAGAAAAGAAATAAAGTCCAAAGTCGAGGGACCAAACTCACCAACGAGAGAAAGTTGGGTGAATTGAAGTATTTGAAGGGAGAGGGCAGCCTTTACCCTCTCCCCACACCCAAAATTCAGCAAAGAAAAGAGAGGAGAAGAAGAAGAAAGGGAAGAAAGAGAGAAAAAGGTTGATTCGGGTGGATTCAAGAGTGCAAAATCGTCGTGTAACGGGTCCAAAGGAAGCTCTACTTCTCGGTGTGGTTTGTGTGAGTTCTAGGACCCCTCTTTTAAATGTTTTTGGTCGATTTTAGGGCTAGAACACATCTAAAAACCCATTTTTGTATGTGTGTGTGTTTGACCCATTTATATGTGTTTGCGTGTGATGCGTTTGGAGTTGTTTCCGGGCTTGTGCGTGCTTGAATTGTGTTGTGGTATGCATTCCTAAGGTCTAGGATGGTTGATTTGGGCTTAGAATGGGTTTGGATGAGCTTGGAGGTTGAAAATGGCAGATTGGGTTCGAGATGAACTACATTCTGCATCAGCTAGGGCTAGGCGACTGAATGGAGGCCATACGGCCGAATGAGGTTGATTGAGGTTCATTCGCACGATTGAGGTTCGTTCGCACGATTGGGGCCAGTCGCATGGGGAGTCATGCGACTGAGAGCCCATTCGCATAAGTGCTCATCCGCATTAGTTCTATTCGCACGGGACTCATCCGCATTGAGTTCATCCGCATGAGGTCCATTCGCATGGGTGTTCATTCGCATAGGTGTCCATCCACATTGGTCCATTCGCATGATGTTCAGTCGCCTGGAGGCCATGTGACTGAAAGGTGCCCATACGCCCAAGTAGGGCTGGTGTACCCGAGGAAACGTAGTTTACGTACTTACTTTTGGGGGAAAGTGCAGATGTAAATTTTAACGTGGAAGGTTCCCATAAGTTCATGTAAGATGACGTTTGAGGCCTTAGAGGTTATGTCGGGCATGATGATGTATGATATTGCACGTTTATGCATGATGTATGTTTATCTTTCGCGTGACTTTACGTTGAATGTTAATGAATGAAATGAAAGTATTAGGGAATGTAAAGTGAAAGATAATGATAAGAGGAACATGATGAATGAATGCATGCATTAATGAATGATGAAAGTAATAAAGGTCTTGCAAGCCTTGTATGTTGGGACACGCCCCTTTGTAAGGTGTTAGCCCAACGGTGTGCGGGTTCGCTACCCCGTGAGGATGCACATCGGGGTCTTTCTTTGTGATTCACAATTTGTATGCAACTATTGTTGCTTGCCTTAGGTACTGTGGCCAGGAGGTGTTGTGCACTGTAATGGAAGGTATATGATAGGCTTAGGCCTAGTACCATGAGGACTAAAGGGCATAACATATGACAATGGTACACCTGAACTTTATCTTAGGTACTATGGCCAGGAGGTGATGTGCACCGTAATGGAAGGTCTATGATAGGCTTAGGCCCAGTACCACGAGGACTGAAGGGTAAAGTTCATGGTGGTGACGGAAAGAAAAGATGTAATGATGAACGAATGAATGAAAGTAAGAATGTATGAATGAATGGAAGATAACTAATGAATGATGAAGATAATAATGATATTATCTATGTATGATCGCATGAAAAAAAAAGAATGGTTTTAACGAAAGAAAAGTATGTTTTATTATAAAACTAGAACTCACTTAGCAACTCTAACTTTTATGTGTTTTCAGTTGGCAGGTAATGATTGCTAAGGATGGCATGAGGTGGCTACTCAGTTCTTTTGGATGGCATTCTTTTGATTAATGTTTTTGCATTGTAATGCGAACGAATGATGTTTTGAAATGAATGCTTGTATTAACTAGCAAAAGCATTTGTAATGATATGAAAAGCCATTTTATGCTTCCGCTGCAATGTTCTATGAATGATTAAATGTAATTGATTTACCAGCTGTAAGCGTCCCGAGAATGGGGACTTACAAGTTGGTATCAGAGCCAAAGTTTAAGTGAAATGAGTAAATTTTCAAAATAAACCTTAACTTAAACTAAGAATGGGACGGAAAGGGAATGGATGCCAGTCTGAGTAGCTACGTGCCATCAGGTATTTTCGTAATGTTAACCGATATTATGTGTGCATGTTATGTGGTTATGTGTTGTATGTAGATTTAAATACTGATGTAGTCAGGATAGGTAATGCTTGGGGTATGAAGAGTAAAGTAAGTGGCTAATCACAACTGGCCACTGTAATTAGGGACTTACTATACTTGACATAAACTGAGCTGTTCCCTTGAATGACCGTGTTGGTGTTTGAATCTTTTAGTGTGCGTGTGATGGCCGGTGGTAGATCTTCAAAAGCCTCTCGTGGTGGTGGTCGTGATGGGCTTGGTGCTGAGCTGCGACCCAAGAGAGGAAGACCCAGAATAGAAAAGGTGGTTCATGAAGAACCCGAGACCCCTCATCTAAAGGGTGGTGATGAGAGTGCAAACTTAAGGGCCTCGGTGAAAGAGCCTTATTTCTTATAGTGACTCCTTGGTCATCTTTCTTACACTTCAAGACCCATTTGGTGCCAATTACTTTAGCACCTTTTGGCATATCCACCAGTGTCCACACTCCTAGTTTCTTGAATTGAAGAAGTTCTTCTTGCATGGCACTCACCCATGCCTTATCGTTGAAGGTTTCACTTACATATTTTGGCTCAAATTGAGACATAAAACATCGATAAGCACCATCGTGAAGATAGCCTTTTTCCATGACTGAGGCATAATCAGCCGAGTATAGCTTATTTCTTGCCTGTACTCCCGATTATGCATCCCCTATGACATTGTCCAGAGGATGATAGACATGTAGTCGAGATCCAGGAGTGGTGGGCACGACTACTTCCTGATCCAGATTTTGAATTGATGGTTCAGTATTTGCAACTGTTGGAGTGTGAGGTTTTGAAGTGTCAGAGGCATCAACATCTAATGCTTGTGTACTTTCAGTAGCAGGAACCTGTTCCTCCTGATCCACCTGATCATTCTTCACTTCTTCATCATCAGAGGAGGAGTCACTTACCTCCAGTGCTCCCCCTGAATGACTAGAAGACTCACCTTTTGAACCTGATATTGTCGAGTCTAGTGACGGTGTGTTTAAGACATCGTACATCATTTTGGTTGATAACTCATCATCAGGAGGGGAGAGAAGGATGTTGAAGGACTTAAAGAATCCATCATAATTGAAGAAGAACACGGGGCCTTTTCCAGCACGGGGGTGGTGTATCTCTAAACATCAACGTTGCATCACACTTCTACTTGACCCGTTGAGTTGTTGTAAACTCTCTTATTCGGTATGTTGTATCCTAGAAAAATCCCTTCTTTAGCCTTTTCACTGAACTTCCCTAACCGATTTTTCTTCAGCAGCGTACATGGTGCGCCAAATGGTTCGAGGTACTCCAGATTAGGTCTACGTCGCTAGAGCAACTCATAACACGTTTTACCATGACGTTTAACCACTAGGACTCGATTTAGGGTGTAACATGTATTGGCAACTGCCTCATTCCCAAATTGGATGGGTGGTTTCGAGTCTGCTAGCATTGTTCTTATTGTCTCTATCAAGCTTTTGTTCTTTCATTCAGCAACCCCATTCATTTGTGGAGTGTAAGAAGATGTGAACTGATGTACAATTCCTTTCTCTTTACAGAACGCCTCCATCCACTGCTTCTTGAATTCCGTGCCGTTGTCTGAGCGAATCTGTCACACTTTCAGCTTGTAAAGAGATTCCAATGTCGTCACCAGCTGTTTGAATGATTCAAATGTCTCTGATTTGGATTTCAAAAACATTACCCAAGAGAATCTGGAGTAGTCATCAGTGACTACATAACAGTACAAATAACCAGTGATGCTCTTGGTGCTCACAGGACCAAACAGATCCATGTGTAGAAGTTCGAGAGGCAAGTCAATTGAATTTACTTTCTTTGCCTTGTGATACTTCTTGGTCTGTTTACCTTTCTTACACGCTCAATAGAAATCCGGAAGTTAGAAATTCTTGACATTTACTCCATTCACTAAATCATTCTGGATCAGATGATTCATCTTCCGTGGATTTATGTGTCCCATTCTCCTATGCCAGGAGATCGAGTCTCTCTCAGTTGCCTTTGATAAGAAGTATTGAACTTGATGATCGGTTGTGGAGGCCTTTGATAGATCCAAGACATACAAGTCATTATATCTTGAAGCTGATATTAAGATCTGGTCCTCCGGGATAATGTAATCCTTCTTCAATACATAGCACTTCTTGTTGTCAAAAACAACCTGAATCCTTTGTCACATATCTGGGATACTGAAAGCAAGTTATTCTGTAATTGCTAAACATAGTTGACCTTATCAAACTTTACTTTCTGGTTTCCCACTTCGCCTTGAGTAGTGATGTATCCTCCTTTGTTTCCAGCAAATGATACATGTCCCCCTTTAATTTGTTTGACATTTGAAAGGAGAGACAGGTTTCCGGTCATGTGCCTAGACGCCCCACTATCAACAATCCAGGTGTTGTGATAGCACTGTAACGGACACCCTGCACATTCAGAGGAAATTATTAGTTTAGGTTTGGAACCCAAGCCTTAACTGGCTCGGGTGACCAGAGCAATCACACATCATGAACTCAACCCACTGTCCATTTGAGGGTGAGGGCATATTATTCTTCTTCTTGTTCTCATTATCAGACACTGGACTTGACTTTTCTTTCCATAAGCCAGTTTTGTGTAAGGCCTGTTTGTGATAAATAGACGACTAGCTTATGGTTTGAACTTTAGGTTTATTACTTCTTTTTGGCGGAGTAATAGAACTCCTTTTCAAAGAAATTGGTTTAGTATCTTAAAGTTCAATTTTCTTTCTTGGTGTCTGATAATAAGAACAATCAGAAGAAATGTGTCCTCTCTTTCCACAACTGTAGCATAATCTCCCTTCTACATGTTGAGGAAACTGTTTATGTGGGATTGAGTATGTTACGGGGTGACCAGCATCTAGTTGGTTTGGACGCTCTTGTTTAGATGTTTTTGCTTCTTTAACAAAATTCATTGTTTGAACGTTTGAAACATCTTTAACCTTTTGTCTATTTGGACTATGACATGGAGCATGTGGTTGGTTAACTGGTTTGGTCGTTTTGGGTTCAAAAATAAACATGCTTGAACCTGAATTTACATTAACCTTTTCAATTGTTCATCCAAATTCACAATAGGCATCTTACCTTTCGATTTCAAAGTAGCCTCCTTCTATTTAGTGGCAGAATTTACCGGTTTACCCGTGGAATCTGGATCACTAACTAGAGTAGTGGACACCACATGATCCTTAATTGGATTGTTATTTACTAGTCTACATTTAGTATTTAACATGATCTTATGTTGTGGCGGGACCACTTTGTAACCCAAACCCTTCCTGTTATTTTGTTCTTTCACTAAGTGTTGAACTATGTGAGAAGAACTGGTCTAACTGTGCAGTTTTTGTTTTAATGAGTTGACTTTGACTTCTAAAACTGCTTTTTCTTGCCTAGTTTCTTCCAGGGAGCTTAAATAGAACTTTATATCATTGGCTTGATTAAGCAACAACCTCGGTTCCTTAGTTGTTTATTTAAAAGTTCTATTTTCTCTTTATAGCTGTGCTTATTTTGTTTTAAAATCCGATTAGCTTTTGTGCGCAGTTGTAAGTCATTTACTAAGCTATCATTATGGTCTAATAACCTAGAAAATTTTAAATCTATGATTTCTGTAAATTTGTTACATTCATTACAAGCATGATTTTCAAAGAGTTGGTCTTTTGTACTTACCTGTGAAGACTCGGTTGAATCAGCCATCAACGCAGAGTTTGACTCTTCGGATGCTGGAGATTCTAAACATGTCATTCTGAGATCTTCTTCAATCAGGTGATTGACCACATTCGCAGTATCTTCATTATCGGACATCACTAGTTCAACTGGAATTTCACCTTCACTTGCAGTGTCATCATCCAAACCCTCGACATTGGCAATGTTCGATTCACCTGGAGACACAAAACTGAAGGTCCAATCCTGTCCTTCTTCACCATGAGTATTCAAGGCCTTTGTCTCTTTGCTTGACGAGGTAGTTCCACTCGTGGGTTTGTCTTGACGGTTAAAAGATGACAATGGCTTCCCGTTACCTGTCTTCTTGGGCTTTACACAGTCACGTTTGAAATGCCCCTTTTCTCCATAGTTAAAACATGTAACTTTGGTTTTGTCGAAACTAAAGGTAGTATCTTTTGTGGCTATCAAGTTCTGTCCAGTCTTCTTTACAAACTTTTTCGCTCTCCTGACAACACTAGCCAAAGCCCACATTATATCCATTCTCTCTAGTTCATTCTCATCCACCTGCTCGTAGTCTTCATCGGCCAGATGGCAATTACCAATTTTTCTTGCAACTAAACCATCATAAGAATGAACAACTGCTGCTAGAAGGTCCATATGCTCCTTTGCAACCTCCACAGTAATATTTCCGAGATTCTCGATCTTTAACTTAGTAGCATTTGCTTCAGGTGCGATATATTGGGTACTAGATGACCCTAACGATTCGGATCCTGAACCTGCGGTTTGAGAAGGCGCGATTGAACTAGACACAAACGGTGTTTGAAGAGGTGCTCCAGAACTGGTTGGAGTGGGGTCAGGAATGTGTACATACGGAGTACTAACTGATAATGCGTGAAACCAGATCAAATAGTGTGGAATCCTATTTGATTGGAGATCCAATTAGTGAGAACGCAGTTTAGATCAATCTAATGATTAGAGAAACGTTAAGAACGATTAGAACAAGATCAATTGCAAGCTATGAAGTTGGAACATTCTTTCTGGAGTCTCTGGACAGCTAGGGTACGAATATGTGTCAAAAGTCTTCAAGTGTTTCAAATTCTTATGTTTTTTCATGAATTAAGTAGTATTTATAGGTTAGGGTTCTCCAATCGTACGACCGAACCATTAGCATGGTTCAGTGGTTCGACTGAATCATGCGATTGATCCATACGCACGACTGAAGGTTCAGTCATGCGACTGAGTCAATCTTATGGCTCAATCGTGCAACTGATCCAGTCTCCTGGTTCAGTCGTGCGACTGGTCCATTAGCATGATGTATTCATGCGTATGGTCCATTAGCATGGTCCATTCATATGAAGACTTCATACGATTAAGTTTGAACACGTTTCTTAATCATTATTGACTAAGAACTATGCACAATAACCTCAAACCTATATAGTTAGTTCAATATACTTTCACATAATAAACAATGAAACATTAAACATTATAAGCATCAATCACATATTGTATTTCATTCAACTCATTCATTACACATATGTAAGACATGACAGACATTTACATTAAATTCCTAAACTAGGTACATATGTATCAACAATTATAATATTTTTAAAAAATGATTTTATTATATTTTAATAATTTAAGAAATATTTTCTTTCTATGTCTACATGTATAAATAAATACCTCATTTACACTTCATTCACCATCAAACTTATCTTCATTTCTTTTTTCATACATATATGGATGAACATCATCAATACTCTTTTCAACCCGCTCCTAAATCATCAACTTGGATAACGAGTAAATGAAGACGTCCAAAGAATCAATCCGAATCTTCAACTTCAGATGTTCAAAACCCCGGTGTACAAACCAATCGACCTACTGTACGTAGATGGGTCATTCCGGATGATGAATCTGAAAAATGCTCAAAAGATGTCATGAAATTTTATAATAAGGGGATGCCCCTTTTTGTTACTCCGTTATATTTTTAACGCCTATAAAACTTGACAAGAATTTTTGGGGTATTGTTATTAAGTTACAAACATATCGATTATTTCAGTGCAGTGATAAATTTTTCTACACATTATTAATCTAAGTTTTTTACATGTATTAATAAATGTATTTTTATTCAGCATGTTGAAGGTTGGGTTTTAAAAATGATGAATTGGAGACATATAGAGCTATACAAAGATGGAATGTCAAATATACGTTGGACCATACTACCTCCATAATTTTTTGACTTCTTATCTGATTCTTGTTGCAAGCATGCTGTTTCATTTGCAGATGGAACGTTCAATCCATATCCCTCTTTTTTAGATTAATTATGTATACTTTCCCTTTGTATTCAGAGCGAAGAATGAGTGCTTGTTCGTGTGAATTTGACTACCATAAAATTAGAGTTTTTTTGTGGTGAAGAAATAGGTGATGATAAATTTGGTCGATTGATTCATTCGGTGTTAATGAAAGTGTTTGTGTATTTTAACGTTTTATTAGTAAATCTTTGTTTTTGTAAAAAAACTGGTCAACTAGAAAAACCATTTGGGATTGAAATAAATGAAGATTGTGTTACATCGCCCCAAGCCTGTGGGGTAGTGAAGGAGTTTACCTTTGTATGTTGATAGAACATTTAGTTACAGAAAACCGATAGATTGTGGTGAGAATTTTAAAGAGACCTATAAGTTATATAGGCGTTTCATGGCTGATTAGTTGTATTTCTGACGTAGCTTACCGCATCCACGTTAAAATATCTTTTATTAGTTTTATATTTTTCTTATTTCGTGTGTTTGTCATTGTAATATAAAGTTAATCTAAGTTGTTGAATGAATTTTTAGTATTTAAGTTGTGATGTTTGTAACAGTATTTTTTATTTTTTTTATTTTAATAATAATTTAGAGAAATGTAAATGTATGAGTACTATGTTATAATTTTTTTAATAATTTAAAATTAAAAAATAATCTATACAATTTTCTTGTAAACACAGAACATATATATATATATTCCTGTCAACATGTAACATATCTTTATTATTTCCTTTTAACACGTAGCATGTCTTCATTATTTCTTGTCAACATGTAGCATGTCTTCATTATTTTCTGTCAACACATAATATATCTTCTAGTAACACTGAGCAGGAAACCCGTAATCAGAGCTTGCCGACTTCACTAGCCCAGGTAAGATGTAAGTTGTAGAACACATCTTACACACTTCAATGTAAAAGTTCTTATTGTCGGTTATAATACTTCTGATCACGTGATCAGTATTATGTAGATAAAAATTTTTGAACATGACAATATAACTATTTTGATCATTATTATATAGATAAATTAATATTGGTGTTGTAATGTGTATTTTTAGTTTGGGAGGAGGACGTATGTGAAAGACGAATAACATTTTTGTTGGTGAGATAAAGAGATTTTTGATAGAGGGATTTTTTATTTGTTAAATGGTAGGATGATGAAAATTTGGTTGTTGTTAAATGAAGATAGATAAAGATAGGATGTATTTTTTATTGGTGAAATAGATGAAGTGCATGATTTTTCAATGAAGACATGGCTCTTTTTATAAGGAGGGAGACTAGAATAATAATTAAAATATAAACTTTCCATTCTAATAATATTACATACATTAAATGTTGATACAAAATGTTTTAATAAAAATCAAAATCATTATATAATTATGGTTCGTTCAAATCAAAATCTTATATTTGTGATGGTTGGCTAGTTGTGTCAAAAAGTTATTCACTAAAATCTTTTAGGTTGACATATGTTGTGAGTTGACATGGATTAATGCTTCCATCTGCCCTTGATTTTGATTTTGAAACCTATGATGGCAGTGGGGCTCTGCATTGGTCGCGGTTATCACCTTGTGTACAACATCTACTACATACAACCTCTTTTACAACCTCACCACGTGACAGTATGCGTTTATTTTCTCATGATCTACCGGCTTGTTTTTTATTCATCAGCGGTGGCTACACAGTCATAAAATCAGAAGGTATCTCCCACTCAGATTGTGTTGTTAAAGGATTTATTGACTCATCATATGTAGCTTATATATATATATATATATATATATATATATATATATATATATATATATATATATATATATATATATATATATATATATATATATCTTTACTAAACCAGTTTAAATGCTAGCCTAGTGACTATAATCTGTTATATTTAAAAACCTTGAAACAACAATCGTATGACCACAAGGTAAACCAAAAGAGTTCCCATTGTTTACAACTACATGTTTTGCTCCACAAAAACCAAACCTTTTTTGCCTCCATCCGCAATGTCAAATGTGTGATCATCGATTCCAGTCACTGTCCATGTTGCACTTTTTGCAATTCTTCTTGTTATTTTATTTTCTGCCCATTTTGTAAGACTATGTGGCAAATCACCTACAAAATTTAATATGTTAATATTTTTAACAAAAACATAAAATATTATATTGTAGTTTTATATAAAAATATTATCTGCAATCTGTCTACAATTAAAATACATTTTTGTAAATATTCTCGAAAAAATTCAACGAGTCAATAATGTGTAGTTTTCTAGCATGTCATGACAACACATTGATAGACTCAGTGCTATTAGAAGTCATAATATGATTACTACTTCCTGAACAGTGTGCTCATGCCCATTTTTCAAACCCAACATTGAGTAAAGTATTTGAATGCGTGGAAGTACAACGGTGAGTCGATAAAAGCGCTCTTCAAAATCAGAAACTCGATAAGCTTTACAGGTCTGCCACCATAATGACTTGTAATTTTTTCCTTTCATTGACTTTAACTGTAGATTTATCATCAAATGACGACAAGATAACCTGTGATATGCATGTGTAAAGACAATCCTAATTGCCATATCAATTGTGGTAGTTCTATCAGATATAATTGACAAATTTGGATTATCACCAATACAATCTTTTAGTTTTGATAAAAAAAATTTCCATGACTCTCTGCTCTTTGTTTTACCAACACCATATGCAACTGGTAAAATCTGATTGTTTTCGTCCATACCTACTACCAAAAACATGATGCCTAAAAACTTTCCCTTTAAATGTGCACCATTGATCACAATTAAAGGCCTTAAAATTGCACAAAACTTCGAATCTAAATAAAGCAATAATGTTAGTATTATTAAAATATTATTAAAAACCATACTGAAATATTAATTTACCGTTGCACCGATCGCGTCAAATAACATTTCAAAACGTCCCATTTCATCTACAGCAATTACAGTGACCGTACCCAGATTTGTGACTGTTGCATCATCATATCCTCAAGTGTGGGCTTATTCTCCCCCTGACCTATGCCACTAGTCAGACCTCTACTCGAACTCTGATTCTGAAACAAACTCTGAGTACGCGGTTGAAAACCTGGTGGGTTTCCACTCCTCCAATTCTGCTAATTCATCAAACCAGGATTATAGGAATTACGGAAGGCATTTCCTTGCATCTGGTTGGGATTGCTGACAAAGTCAACCAGCTCCTAAAAACTATCAACAGAATTAGGACAATCAATAGTATCATGACCACCTCGACAAATCTCACAAGTCTACTCCTTCTTATGCAGGTCTGCTACCATCTTAGCTAATGTTTTAACTTGGGTGGCTAAAGTAGTGATAGAATCAACTTGGTGCACTCTTCGCTGAGCAACAATCGGGGCTCTAAAATCAGAATACTCATAACTACTCATAGCCAGGTCCTCGAACATCATGTTACACTGCTCAACAGTCTTGGAGGTTTCATATTATTACCAGCAGTAGTATCTAGCATGTTCCTCAACGCAGGAGTAACTCCATTGTAAAACTTCTCAATCAACGCCCAATCCTCTAAACCATGATGTGGACACTTGTGCACTAGCTCCTTGAAACGGTCCTAGGTCTCGTAGAAAGTCTCTTACAACTTCTATTGAAATGAATGAATTATGCTTCTTAGACGAGCGGTCTTCGAAGGGGGAAAGTACTTACACAAGAACTTGTCTTGCATATAAGCCCAAATAGTGATAGATCCTATGGGTAAGGACTCAAGCCAGCTGTGTGCGCGGTCAATAAGAGAGAATGGGAAGAGGTGCAACTTTCATGCGTCCTCAGAAACACCATTCACCTGAAAGGTGTCACAGATTCTCACGAAGCGAGCCAGGTGAGAGTTTGGGTCTTCAGCAGGCAACCCATGGAACTAAACAGTATTAGTGACCATGGAAATGATTTGGAGAGGGATTTGCCAATTGTTGGAAGTGATTGGTGGACGTGCAATACTAGACCTCGCTCCGGCAGTAGTAGGCTTGGCATTGTCGGCAATCACTCTACTCGCTGGTGGTTGTTCATTGGCTATTGTAGATTCTGTGTCGTGAGTGGATTCGTTGTCATATGAATCTTTCTCGGTCTCAAGCTCCGTGTCAGGCTCATTCGAATTTCGATGGAATGCACACTCTGGATCGTCAAGTGGTTGAAACTCTAGTGGTCCGGCAGAACGGGTGTGGCACATAAACTAAAAGAAAAATAAAGAGAAAAAGGAAAAGGAAAGAAATTTATCTAATTGATTAAGGCACGAACAAATAAATATAAAAGGCAAAACATTAACTAACGGCACAATTAAGCAAAAAAGAAAAATTAAACTAATAAATAAACTCTAAACTAGAAAACAAATGATTAGATCCCCAACTCGTGTCGTTTTCAAAATCGTTAAAACAGTGTCCCCAACAACGACGAAAAAAACTTGATGTGTGAAAAAATATATATTAATTTATTATAATGATTTCCACAGTTAGTTTTAAAAAGGAAATTCCTAACTAAATTTCACACAAACGGCAAATGTACCGGTCGTGATATAGTAAAGTTTAGGCAAGTCCAGATATCGAATCCGTGCACACTTTTGGCGGCTTTCATTACTAAACCTCTATCGACCTCTAACTTGATTAATTTAATTATTTTATGTAATTAAAATTAAAATTAATAAACAAAATAAACATTTAACTAAAATTAGGGGTTGTTTGACAACTTCTGAATGATTAAGTGCTAAACCAATAAGAGATTTGAATCATCAAGTGTTGAACCATTAAGAAGTTTGAAGCATTATGAGCTAGTATATCATTAAACTATTCAAATGCAAATGTCTGACCAGTTCAGATTAGAGGTTTTAATCATTCAGCATTAGACCTCTTAATGATTCAGCATTAGACCTCTTAACCATTCAGCACTAATATAATACTTAGCCATTCAGAGACAAATGTCTAAACCATTCAAACATTTGCTCGTGAAACAAACACTCTAAACCACTAAATGCTGAACCATTCACACATCTGAACCATTAAGAGGCTGCCAAATAGCCCCTTAATTAAGGAAGTTTTCCAACATCACAAACTAAATGTCGAAAAGAGTTGAACATGAGGATCGAAGGCCAAAAACCACAAATCAGCGTGTCTCAGATGAGGCACACCTCATCATCATCATCATCATCATCATCACCATCACCATCACCATCACCATCACCATCACCATCACCATCACCATCACCATCACCATCACCATTACCATCATCATCATCATCATCATCTTCCTCGTCCTCGTCCTCATCCTCGCTCTCGCCATCGTCATCGTCGTCGTCGTCGTCGTCATCATCGTCATGGTCATCGTCATGGTCATCGTCGTCGTCATCGTCGTCGTCGTCATCGTCATCATCGTCGTCGTCGTCGTCGTCGTCCTCATCGTCGTCATCGTCGTCATCATCGTCATCGTCATCGTCGTCGTCATCGCCGTCGTCATCGTCATCTTCGTCGTCGTCATCGTCGTCGTCGTCGTCATCGTCATCGTCATCGTCATCGTCATTGTCATTGTCATCGTCATTGTCATCAGAAATAGTAGACAAATCAGAGCTGATATTTTGAGTGGATTATTTATATGATCCGCTAATGACTCCGGTTGTTAAAAAAATATCTTCATGAACTTTATACTCGAAATTATAGGAAGACGGATCCTCTTTTTCATAAAAATTCTTATTTTTTTGTTTTCATAATCACATTCTTGTTTAGCATCACTATAACTCTTGTTATCCACAAAATATCATTTAAATCATATATAAACCTTTCAGTTTCATTTGTAAAATTCAATTTTTTTTCGTGAACAACAGAGCTACTACCAACAATATCGGATTATTCACTGACAAATAATGTAAAATTTTCGTTTTGACCATTAAGAACATGTAACACCCGGTTATTCATAAAAGACAAAGAAAGAAGAAAAAAAGTGAAGAAAAAGAATAAAAAGGAATTTAAACCAAGTCGAAGGGTTAAATGTGTAAAAATGACAAAATGTTTGAAAAGTGGGTGTAAAATGTGGCATGGTCGCCGATGTTGTCTACACACTCGCATCATTCGGATTTTAGAGAGAGAAAGTGAAGAGAGCAGGAAGCTTTCGGGTATTGAAATAAAGATCAAGAAGAAGGCTGAATTCAGGTAAGAATTCTTGGTTCTAAGGTGTTCTTAACTAGTTTAGGCGTCGGTTATATGCTCATACGTGTTATATGTTGTTGGTGTGTGTGTTTGGTGGGTTTTAGGTGTTTGAACTCAATTTGCAAACGGGTTTGAAGAAGTCTACCCAAAGAGCTGCTAAGGTGAGTTCTAGAACCCCATTTTTACTTGTTTTTAAACTGCTTTGGGGCTGAAAATGCATATATGAACTTTTTATAAAAGTTGGGTTTTATACCCGTATGTGTGTATGTGTGTATGTTGCGGGTGGAGATTTATTTTGGGCTATGTATGTTTGATGTTGTTATGATTGTGTTTCTAAGGCTTAAAATGGTGATTTAAGCTTAGAACATGATAGGTGATGTTTGGGGACTGAATTATGACGTTTAGGATGACTTAGTCTGCTCATGCGCCCAAATAATAGTCATACGCCCAATTATAAATAACTGCCTAAGTGTTCCTATGCGCCCAAAACCTCATGTGCCCAAATAGTATTCATGCGCCTAGAAATAGGCTGAAATAGACTAAGTGTTCATACGCCCAGATAGCTTATGCGCCTAGGCACTCATTGTGCTCATGCGCCTAGAATTGCCCTGAAATGGTTAAGTGTTAGTTATGCGCCTAAATAGTGCTGATGCGCCTGAAAGTTTCCCATGCACCTAAGTGTTCGTCATGCGTCTGAATGGCCATGCACTTGCATAGTGCTCATGCGCCTGCATAGTACTCATGCGCTTGCATAGTACTCATGCGCCTAAAGACTTGGTTTATTTTCTAACTTTTTAAGGAGAAATATAAATATAGGCTTTGCCTTGGGAAGTTTCCGGGGGCATAGTAAGTTGACTTTTTGAAGTCAAAGATGATGTGATGGGCATAGTATGTATGATGTTATGTATGATGGTGCCTTGTATGGTGATGTGTTGTATGTTTATGTTTATGTTACTGTTATGTATGATTATTTTCCCTTGGTTTTACGTTGAATGTTAATGAATGAAACGAAAAGTATTATGTAATGTAAAGTGGAAGATAATGAAAAGAGGAATGTAATGAATTAATGCATGCATTAATGAATAAATGAAAGTAAGAAAGACTTGCAAGCATATGTATGGAGGTTCACACCCAATGAAGGGTGTTAGCTCAACCGTGTGCGGGTTAGCTACCCCGAAAGGATGCACACTAGGGCTTGATCCGTGTGATTAAGCAGATGTATGGAGGTTCACATCCAATAAAGGATGTTAGCTCAACTATGTGCGGGTTAATTACCCCGAAGGATGCACACTGGGGTTCAATCCTTGTGATTAACCATATGTATGGGACCCTTGCCGCTTACCCTAAGTACTGGAGTCAGCTTCGTGCACAATGTTCGGGGTCTATGAAAGACCTCAGGCCCAGTACACACTTTATGCATGACGGTGGGTGAAGCACATGGCATTGGTCCGAATGAAATAAAGATTTAATGACGAATGAACGGATGGAACGAACGAATAATGAAGATAATAATGATATTATCTATGTGTATGTATAGTGCATGATCGCGTGCGATTATAAAGAACGGTTTTAAACAAAAGTAAAGTATGTTTTATTTTAAAACTAGAACTCACTCAGCAACACTGACTTTTTATGCATTTTCCAGTTGGCAGGTGAGCACTGAGGATGGCACGAGGTGGCTACTTGGCTTTTTACGGATGGCATCCATTTCTATAATGCTTTTGTGATGTAATGCAACAAGTATTTTGTAATTTGATAAGGATGTATTATTTTGCAAAAGCTTTTATAATGAAATGAAATGTCGTTTTAAATGTTTCCGCTGCAATGTTTATTTAAGTTAAATGTAAATTTATGTTTTATGTGCGATGATTGACCAGTTGTGAGCGTCCCGGGATCAGGGCCTTACATAACAACATTTATAAAATATAGTAAATCTTTATCATCAGAAATATCGATAAAATAAGTATATGAAAACATTTTATATGATAATTGTATATAACTTTGAATTCTCAATTTTGAATTCTCAGTTTAATTCTCAATTTTAAACAAACCTATGTTTATTTTTTTCCAAAATTTTTTTTAACCCATTTTGACCCCCTTATGTTTTTTATTCAATCCATTCTAATCCATCTCTATTTTTAAAACACCTATTATGACCTAAAATCACATTCATGGACTTCTTTTGCCACATCTACGTTATATTACTAGATAAACTAAAAACATGTCTAACACATTTATCGTTTAATGGTAGATATCCTTTGACACCATTTACAAAATCCATTTACCACCACTGCATAGTATGATATTAACTTATATTTTTTAACTAATTCAGAGAATTTTTAGAAGAAGGTTTGAGAGATGTAATATTTGTTAAAGGTTAATATGGCATTATATAAAATAAAAATATATTAAATTTTTAAGTATTAAAAAACAATAAATATTTAAAAATCTCGGATTTTTGATTTTTTTAATATTGGGCGAGGTGGGACATTTTCGTAAATACGGACGAGTAATTCTCATAATCCCCCGCTGAGTCAGCGAGGGAAAGGGCGACACGTCAGCGACGTAGGCGAGTGATGACACGTGGGCGAGAGATTATGTCATTCCCTCATTTGGCACATTTCCTGAGGCGAGAGATTCCCCTATTAGGTTTTTGATCAATGGGTCAATTGATGACACATGACGAGCTGCGATTGGTTTTTTCTTTAAATTTTATTTTTCATCGATTATTTTGATAATTAATTTGGATCAATGGGTCAATTGATTAATTTCGTAATTTTCTCTGCCATAATCTATGGGAGCGTTTGATTGGAAGAATGGAATGGAATGGAATTGAATTGAGAAACTAATATAATTATGTTTGAGTGAGTAATAAAATGTAAAAATCCCAATAAATGTTTCACTTCAATTCTCTTGGTTGTGGGATTTCAAATTCCCTCTTTAGATGGAAGGATTTTGAATCCCACACCCAAAGGAATTGAGGTTAAATATTCCTTTGGGTTTTACATTTCATTACTCATTCAAACATAATTTTACTTGAAAATTATATTATTTTCTCAATTCCATTTCATTTCATTCCATTCTTCCAACCAAACGCTCACTACATTTAATACGAGAAGTTCGATTTAACGTTGGAATCGGTTGACACACGAAAATCACCACCAAAAGAGAATAAAAAACAAAATATTCCCATAACCGCATTACAGCAAAAACCACTACCCACTTCACAACTCACAAGCTGACGGTCACCGTCTCACAGACATTCCTCCTTCTAGCGACTTCTTCTATATCCACCATTGTTGACCTCCTGCAGACACAAAGCTAAAATTCCCTATGGCGACCATGGAGAGTTTAATCGGTCTCGTAAACCGTATACAGCGAGCTTGCACCGCCCTCGGCGACTACGGTGGCGGTGACTCCGCCTTGACCTCTCTTTGGGATGCTCTTCCCTCCGTCGTCGTCGTCGGAGGCCAGGTTTTTCCTCTTCTATCTATCTCTTATAGTGTTATTCTGTTATATGTCGTCTTGGTTGTTCCAATTGATGTCGTATTGAAGGTCAATTTTGCAAATTCAGTACTTAGTCCTGAAGTATGATGTGAAAATAGCTTCTAGGAGATTTTTTGTGGAGGAATTGCTAATTGAAGTTGATTTAGGTTACAGTTCGAACTGCAGTTTGCAAAAATGTGAGTATATAATTATGATTTTCTTTTTCTAGGGCTTTTGTATCGTGACTCCGTAAGCCGATAAGTGACATGTTTTGCGCTTTTGTTAACACACGAATGTGTGGAAAAGCAGGGTTTATTGTGGTTGGTTGTTTCTGTTTTGGATGTGTGTTTGTGGAGGTTTAAATCCTTCATCTACTTGTTTTTGCATTCTGTTAATGCAATTGAGTTGATTATATAGAGTGATAAGTGACGTATTTTGCACTTTTGTTACCACGTAATGTGATACGAATGTGTGAAAATGTAGGGTTTATTGTGATTGGTTATTTCTTTTTCAGATGTTTGTTTGTGGAGGTTTAAATCCTTCATCTACTTGTTTTTGCATTCTGTTAATGCAATTGAGTTGATTATATAGAGTGATAAGTGACGTATTTTGCACTTTTGTTACCACGTAATGTGATACGAATGTGTGAAAATGTAGGTTTATTGTGATTGGTTATTTCTGTTTCAGATGTTTGTTTGTGGAGGTTTAAATCCTTCATCTACTTGTTTTTGCATTCTGTTAATGCAATTGAGTTGATTATATAGAGTGATAAGTGACGTATTTTGCACTTTTGTTACCACGTAATGTGATACGAATGTGTGAAAATGTAGGTTTATTGTGATTGGTTATTTCTGTTTCAGATGTTTGTTTGTGGAGGTTTAAATCCTTCATCTACTTGTTTTTGCATTCTGTTAATGCAATTGGGTTGATTATAGAGTTCTGGAAAGTCTTCTGTGTTGGAGAGCATTGTTGGGAGGGACTTTCTTCCTAGAGGATCTGGTTGGTTTAATTTCTTGATATTACTTCAGTTTTCTTCTTATTTGTTTCATATTTTGGTGTTCTTTTGAGAGAGATATTGGTTATCAACATCTATTGCAGGGATTGTCACAAGGAGACCATTGGTGTTGCAGTTGCATAAGACGGATGGGGGAGAAGAATATGCTGAATTTGGGCACATGCCACGCAGGAGATTTACTGATTTCTGTATGTAAAGTGACTCCCACTGATGATAAAATATAGTATACCTTTTATTTTGCTACTGCTTCATTATATTAGAAATTAGCATTTACCTTTCTTTTACAGCTTTAGTAAGGCAAGAAATTCAAGATGAAACAGATAGAATCACTGGGAAGTCAAAGCAAATATCCCCAATTCCAATTCATCTCAGTATATACTCTCCTAGAGGTGGGTTTCTACTTTCTTGTATAAATTTATACACACACACACACACACACTGTTTATACGATGATGTGACCTTATTGTGTTCCTTTGTGTATCAGTTGTCAACTTAACCTTGATTGATTTACCTGGATTGACAAAAGTTGCCGTTGGTATTTTTCTTCACTTTCTATGCATATGATTGCATTCTCCATCTTACCTGAGCTTCATCTAACTGAGATGACCTGTTTATCTGCAGAGGGTCAACCTGAAAGTATAGTAGAAGACATAGAAAAGATGGTTCGAGCTTATGTTGATAAGGTGATTTATTATATTTACAATTTCAAGTTTAAAGAAACATGTGATTAAGGATGAGGTGTAATTTTCTTTTCTTTTTCTCATGGCAACTCCTTCAATTTTGACACATATGATGACCACATGTGTTTCAGCCAAACTCCATCATACTTGCAATATCTCCTGCTAACCAAGATATTGCAACATCTGATGCTATGAAACTTGCTAAAGAGGTAGATCCATCAGGTAGGCTTACCTTATTTTCCTTGATAGGTTTGTTTTTACTTGATTTTGATGTATTTATCTTTATTGCTATTAGTATTATTGATATTCCTTCCAAAATCCTTGTTTTTCATCATATGTATTGACCAGGTGAAAGGACCTTTGGTGTTTTGACAAAGCTTGATCTGATGGACAAAGGAACTAATGCGTTAGATGTGAGATTCTTTTTTTTTCTTTTTCATTAAGTTTGTGTTGTGAACTGATTATGTAATATATAATAATCAATTGACCCCTTCATAATCATATTTATCCAATAATAATGTAAATCTGATTTTTCCTTAAGGTTCTTGAAGGCAGAGCTTATCGTCTGCAGCATCCATGGGTGGGAATTGTGAACAGATCCCAAGCTGATATTATGAAAAACACTGATATGACTTATGCAAGGCAAAGGGAACAAGAGTACTTTTATACGAGTCCTGATTATGGACACTTGGCTAGTAAAATGGGTTCAGTATATCTTGCAAAACTTCTCTCTCAGGTGCCTTTTTTGAAATTGTCAACATGAGTTTACATGTGTAATCTACATTGAGAAGCATGGTCATTAACTTCTTCAACGCTCTTACAACAAGTTCATTATATTTCGATGGTTGCATGTGCAGCATTTGGAATCTGTAATAAAAGCAAAGATACCAGGTATCATTGCCTTGATAAACAAAGGTATTGATGAGATGGAAGCAGAATTGGATCGCCTTGGGAGGCCAATTGCAGTTGATGAGGGGGTGTGAAGCTCTCTTTCTCTATGTGTAATGTTCTGTTACTGTGATTGTATCCTCACTGTCATCGTTTATTTAAATGCTCTTTTTCAGGCTAAATTATACACCATTTTGGAACTTTGTCGTGCTTTTGACAAAATATTTAAGGAGCATCTAGATGGAGGGTAAGTAACACATCTTTTCTTGTTTCCAAATACGTACTAGCAAATTAAACCCATACACAGAAATATGTTGTTTTGTTCGTAGGGGGTAACTAGAATCTGATAAATAGTTATCATAATACAGGCAGTAGAAGGTAGTGTTTGGATGTGCTTTCTCCTGTTTGAAGTTCTAATAATAAGATAATCAGTTGTTTGTATGTTGGACAAATTCTGATTATCAAGAATTAAGACAAAATTACCAAAGAGGACAATTTTTTATGAAAAGATGATATACGTCTTGTAAGAGGGAAGTAAAAGCCTCAGAATGGATTAAACAAAGGGGGTAAGTAGATAATTTTATTTTGTCTTGTGATAATCATTTCGCTGCAGCTATAGTATGACAATGATTATCTAACACCTGATGAATAAGATAATTAGAGTCAGAATATGTTTATCAAGACATTAAACATTGATTATGGCAAGTGGCAACCCTATAATTTGCTTTTAGTTGTTTTTTAATTTGTTATTTAATTGATTTTTCTTTTTTTTTCTTTTTGTCAAGACGTCCTGGAGGTGATCGAATCTATGGAGTATTTGATAATCAGCTTCCTGCTGCTTTGAGAAAACTTCCATTTGATAGGCATCTTTCCCTACCAAATGTGAGAAAAATTGTTTCAGAATCAGACGGTTATCAGCCCCACTTAATTGCTCCTGAACAAGGCTATCGGCGCCTTATAGAAGGGGCACTAAATTATTTTAGGGGACCCGCTGAAGCTTCTGTAGATGCAGTAAGTAGCTTCTACTCCCAATTTCTTCCTCTTTATTTATTTATTAATTTAAAGGTGACTAACAAAGTTAGTAGAATGATAATATTTTATTCGCAACTTGTAAATCATTTTTCAGGTGCATTTTGTCTTGAAAGAACTCGTCAGGAAGTCAATTGGAGAAACTGAGGTCAGAAGCAAGAAACACAGAAGTTTATGTGAACTAAATAAATATATTTCCAAGTTTGCAAAATAGTAACCTGCTCACAATTTATCATCGATTATAGCTCCAACCTCATCTAACTGATTTGATCTATTGATTGATGCCATGCCATGATGCCACATGCATTAAAATGTTTATGTGAACAAAGTGAATAAATAAATATAGTTTCAAATTTGAAAAATGATCTTACATGAATTTCATATTAAAAAGATTATTAAATGTCACTTTAGGTGCAGTGTGCATATACATATACACAAAAATAACATATACACAAAAATAACAAATGAGATGTATGTTACCAAGTTTTGATAAGTATGCCGGAAATGACCTCCGGCCGATTAAATAGTTTTATAACATGCATCCAAATACCCTCTAAAACATGAGTTGGTTGTAACAGGAGTTAAGGCGTTTTCCAACCCTTCAATCAACTCTTGCTGCTGCTGCTGGTGAAGCACTGGAAAAATTCCGTGTGGAAAGTAAAAAGACGGTTTCCAGATTGGTGGAAATGGAGTCTACTTACCTCACAGTCGATTTCTTTAGGCGACTTCCCCAAGAACCAGAGAAAGTTGGACCGGGCCCTGCGCCCGGGCCCGCTCCCTCACCTGCAGACCGTAGAAACCCTCCTTCAGACCGTGGAAACCCAACTGACCCGTTAGGGGACCGTTATGGAGATGCACATTTTAGAAGAATCGGTTCAAATGTGTCATCTTATATTAATATGGTGTCCGACACACTCAGGATCACAATCCCAAAGGCAGTTGTTTATTGTCAAGTCAAAGAAGCCCGTCAAAATCTTCTGCATTACTTCTACATGCACATTGGAAGGAAGGAGGTGGTGAATCTTTTGAAAACTTGCAAAGTTTTATATATTATTATATGTTCTAACAGGTAAAACTGTAATATTTTTTAGGGTAAACAACTTGGGGACTTGCTGGATGAAGATCCATCTCTGATGTCAAAGAGACAAGATCTAGCTAAAAGACTTGAGTTATATAAAGGAGCAAGAGATGAGATTGATGCTGTTGCTTGGGTGCGGTCATAGTGATTGATGTTTTGTAAGTACTGCGGTCGTTTATTTAACTCTTGATGTTGATTGTATGCTGTGTGTCTAATTGAGAAAGTACGTTGTGTACATCTGTCTGCGCTTTCTCGATATACATATATAAGTCTATATTCTTCTGTTATGATTTGGAAAAACTTGTTAAGTGAAAATGGTAATATATGATGTTATAATCCGTCATTCTATTCAGCACACAGTTTGACAAAGTATCTAGCCAAGAACACACGTCCCTTGTCAATGCATCCGGCTACCGCTACCTCACGCCATCCCCTCTGTCCCTCCTCTTCCTGCTATTGGTGCTACATCCCCGCCTCTATCGGCCCAAGACCTCTTCTCTTTCTTTTCGTGTCATTTCATGATTTGGTCAAAAGATGATTATGAAGAAAAGGTTTATTTTTAGGGGTCTTTGGTGTTTGGTTATTGCTTGTGTCTGGAATTGTTTCATATTCGTGCTTTGGGTTTAGATTAATCATTATTTAAAGCTTCTAGGATTTAGGATTTTGCTGTCTTTTATGGATGTGGTTTGTTTGGGTTTTTTGCTTGAAACAGGTTTGGTATGGATAGGGTATTGCGAATCTTAATGTCATACCCAGTTGTTACACACTAGTAATTGTATCTGCGCTTCGCTACAATACAGCTAGGTCTGAACATAAACAAAAGGCTGGCCTTAGCTACAATACTCTGTTTATGTAACGGTAGCCATCACCTCCATGCTCAGGCCAGATGTAGTCAAAATCTAGAAGGTTGTCGATGGCATAGGCAGAATCAGGAGGGCGTTGACCACATGCACCAGCCAGATCTAGCCTGAATCGAAATGGTAGCTGACACCATAGGCAGTTTAATGATGCACACCAACTAGATGTATCAAGAATCCGAAAGGCTACTGACACCACGGGTGGAAATGGGAGGCCTGTGGTAATAACCTCCATGAAATGGCAAGATCTAGTAGGAATCTGAAAGTTCGCCGACACTAGAGGCGGAAACGAGAGGTTGGCAGCCGCTGCCTTCATGCCACTGGTCACCAACAAATGCACAATCTCTTTCCCTAAATACCAATATATACAAAACCAAAGCACGCATGCGGCACGCAAGTTGTACCAGAAGCTTAACGAACTTCACATTTTGCTATAGTAAATCCCCTCGCACAAAAGAGTTGGTGTTTAATATTAACCTGCACCACCATCACCACACCGTTGGCCTGCGGCTTGAAACACCGAGGACCTCACAGATCTGAAAATACAATCCCTCACCGGAACTGGTGAGTGAAAAAATGAGTCCTCTGATACATCATCTACTCTTCTTCGTCTGAGGATTTATGGTTTTCTGATCTGGTGATGAAGTTTTTCCCTAGTATCATCCTCATTTTACGATCACGGTCGTAGATGGCAATTTGTCACCGAAAATAGGAACCAGGAGTAATCTGTTGTACCCTATGCTTAATTAGCTGTAAGGATGATGTGGACTTGGTGGTAGTAGAGGCAAAAGCGATGGCGGAGGAAGAGGCAGTGATGGTGGCGACAAAATGGGAGAAAGGTAGGCTGGAGGGTACGCTGATGCAGCTAGTACTATAAGCTTTAAGAGGTGTACTGTTTGCTACAGTAATTGCCCTCACAGACCGACTTTGGTTTTTAATATATATATATATAATAATAGAATTACTCATCTTGTTTTCTTTTGGTGTGTGGCTATGCATACCATGGTCGGTTTGGTTCGGTTTTGGCCTAAAACCGAAACCAAAAACCGATATTTCGGTTTCAAGGTTTTTAAAACTGCTCGCTTTTGGTTTTTTCGGTTTTTGGTTTTCGGTTTTTACTTCAGTTTCGGTTTGGTTATCGGTTTTTTCGGTTTTATCATTTGTGTTTCAAGTTTTAGAAAAAAATTGTTTTAAAGTAATGAATTTAAGCAAAAACTTTGGTCTTATATTATTTTGTTGATCGTTAAATATAATCTATATATTTTTATAATTTAGTTGACATTAAAATTAAATGCAATTCATAAAATATAAAAACAATATATTTAATAAAACATTTTAATCTATCAATTCAAATAAAAAAATTAAATATTATTCTTGAAATCTAAATGTTTAATCTTTTTTAGAAAACACAAGTTAAATAAGTAACTAATAGGTTAATAATTTTTATATGTATATGATTATACCTCTAAATTTACAAGTTTGATTATATAGTTTCGGTTTGGTTTTTTCGGTTTTTGTTACAAGCAAAACCAAAACAGAATCAAAAAATTTGGTTTTTTAACATCATCAAACCAAATCGTTGGTTTTCTAGCGGTTTTAGTTTTATCGGTTCGGTGTATTTTGGTTACGGTTTGGTTATTTTGGATTTTTGCTCACCTGTAGTTAAAATAATCTATTGAGACGCGCATTACACTAAACCTGATCTTTATCCATAGGAGAAACCTACTTGCAAAATCTAAAAACTAGATTGTATCTCTAACAAATTTATAATTTCAACCCATTTAGTTTAATTGTTATAGTTTTTAAGATAAGTAATATATTATTTTAAGGTTGAATAATCGGACGAGTATTATGTCAATCGGTATTATATAACAATTAACTTAAATTAGGACCATTTCTTGGATGAAATGTGATTAATGGTATGAGGGCCATCAATACTTTGCGCATCTCTAATGCTCAAGGGGATTTAGGTCCTGTTTGATATCTCTTACCACGCGTCTAACCACTGACCGGCTAACTCGGTTAGCCAGTCAGTACGTTTGTTGTTGCTGACCGCATCGTCTGACTCGGCCTATTCATCTGACCGAGCCTGTTTTGTTGGCATCGCTGACCAAACAAAATTCCAACCCTTTCCCCCTCCTCTCCATCTGCCCTCTTCCCTTCTCTCCATCTGCTACCCTCCCTTCGCCACATACCTCCCTCTGTCGCGTCCCATCCGCCGCCCTCCCATCGTTGGCTTCCTCCTTCCGCCGCGTCCCATCCCCCGCAAGGAAAGAGCCAACCCGTCTACACCCGCTTCCCCTTTGCGAACGCCCATCCCCACTGCGCTACCCCTTTGGTGGTTATGGTGGTGGAGGCCGATGGTGGTCGGGAGGGGTTGTAGAGAAGGGGTGAGAGAGATAGAGATGGTGACGGTGGTGGTCCGACACTCCCTCACGGTGGCCGGCCGGTGAGCCTCCACAACCTTATCTTTGCCGAAAACGGTGGTGGTGATTCCGATTTTGATTGTTTGTTGGAGGTGAAGATGGTGGTGGTTATGGTGGTGAAGAAGATATTGGTGGTTGTGGTGGTGGTGTGGTGATTTTGATTTTGATTGTCTGATGAGTTTATATATATATATATATATATATACATGATTAGAAAATATAAAGTTTTTGAGTCAGTCAAATACTGAATCAAACAACTAAGCTTCAGTCAGATGTTTATCCAGTCAGAACTTCTAACTGAGTCAGCTTCTGACTCAGTCAAATCTTTACTCGGTTAGTATAATCAAACAGCCCCTTATATATGCCAACCGAGCTCCTCATCCCTTCTCTCCTCTCTTCTTTTCCTCACATCTCTTTTGTGCTTACCAAAAATAAAAGATATATGACTGAATGCTATTCAAGATTTTCTCGTTTTTTATTTAATTTTTAAGAAGATTTTAATTAATGTATGATGTCGCATTAGTCTGTCTTAACAACAATTACTTAAGAGCATTCACAACCTATTTCTTATTTTTATTTATATAATTAAACTAAGAATCATTATTTTTTTCTATTCTTTTTAAATTTATCATTACTTTTTTTCTATCTTTCACTCACAACCACTTCAAATATATTAAAAATATTATAGGGTTTTGCACAATATTTTTAAAAAATACAGATTGAACAATAAATTTTTTATATTTTTTACTCACAACCATTTATAACTATATCATATAATATAAGAAATACATTAACATAAATTTAACAAACAAATTGTAAATACTCTAAAGCCTACATGTTATTCTTACTTAGGTACAAAATAATGGTTCTTGTTTTTTTATTGGTTTTTTCTTTTTCTTTTTTATTTTATTGGTATTTTCTTTTAAGTTTCTTTACGTTCGAAGTATTTGTTTGAGTTTTTCTTTTATTTTAGTTTCATTTTTTAATTTAATGTTAGGATTATTTGTGTTTAGGTCATATAAAATATAAATCGTGATCATTTGTTTTTCAAACTAGTTTTTGTTTTCTTCATCATTTGTCTTAAACATATCTTTGAGGCACTTACTTGTATCTATGTTTTCATGTACATTTTATTTAATGTTATTCCGCCGCAAAACACACAAGTAACACTTGCTAGTTATATTCATAAACCGTTATTTGAATATAAATAACTAAAATATTCTCTAGGTTAAACTTTAAGCTAGAGAATATTTTTCATATCTTAACATTATTATATTATGAACAACAAAAAATAAAAATAAATAAAATAAAAAAACCAAACCGGTTTTCAAACCGATTTCATAAGGTTAGGTTTTCCCTCCTTTGAACCAGTTTAGGGCCAAACTGGTTTTGATTTGTGTTGACCAAACTAATTTCGGTTTGAACCCCAAACTGGTTTTTAAAAAAAAAACCCAATTTGTATACCTTTAGGTTAAAGTAATAATATGACAAAGATTTGAAGATCATATTAACTTAGACCACATAAGGGTGATGGGGGTCCTCATGTTACACTCATCACATTAGATCACTCCACACTACACCCCACCATTCTTTTTTTGTTTTAATTAAAAAAATTACTTCATTAATATAAACAAATAACAAATATTAATAAAAGACTACATTAAATAAAAAACATGAAAATTTAAAATATAAAACATTAAAACTAAAAATCTACAAATTAAACTCCAAACCATATGTACAGGCAATTTAATAATTCCGTTCAAAGATGTTCTTAAATATCGGTTTGGGGAGATCATCACGCGGTTTAATAAAAATCTCCATGCCCCGATCTAACGTTTCGCGAAGCAACTTCTCGTTGTAAGTCGAGTAAATCCAATTTATACTTGGTTATTTTCATACGAAACACTTCTCGTTCTTTTTTTTCCTCCATGTCTTTTTCACTCATCACTTTATAGTCGCTAATAACCTCGGTCAATGTTGCTTTGCTTGAAGAAGACTCCTCTATCGTGTTACTGTTACGCCTCGGTTCGTTTGGTGTGGCATTCTCATTGAGGTCGGGGAGGGGGCTTGAAACCGGCTCGTTACAACTTGCGTATTGGCCCGATTCCGAAGTTTTTACTCCTTTTTATTCTTTGAGTACCAAACTCCGGATTTAACCTCCACCGTTGGTATTGGGCGTGGTTTCTTACCACCCTCTAAGCTTGATGCTCGTAAATCGTGCTTTTCTCCTAAACTTTCTTGTATCCGCTTGAGGCTTTTAGAACGATATCCTAATTGTTTCTCCCAATCGACCAAGGATGTTTATACATTTTTAAAGACAAAAAAGTTAATTATAAAAAAATCAAATTATAAATTTATCATTTGGATATATATTCCTTTAAAACGACTCATCATGTGGTTCGTTCTCCCTTATTTGAGTTTTGATGATCAATGGTTTTTTTTCTCGGGGGAGGGGGGGCTCACACTGAAAAATCTCAAATTAAACTCCCAACCATGTATACGAGCAATTTGACATTTCCGTTTAAATACGTTCTTTGACATCGGTTCGGGGATATCTTCATGTGGTTTAAAGAAAATATTCATGTCCCGATCTAATGTTTCACGAAGCAATGTCTCTCGTTCTAAGTTGAGTAAGACCAATTTAGATTTAGTTACATTCATGCGAAGCACTTTTCATTCTCTTTTTTTCTTCCATGTCTTTTTCACGAATCGCTTTATACTCGCTAATGGTCTGTGTCAACGTTGCTTTGCTTGAATAAGACTCCTCCGTCAGTTTACCTTTGCACCTTGGATCGGTCGATGTGGCGTTCTCGTTAAGGTAAGGGAGGGGGCTTGAAACTGGCTCATTAGAGCTTATGTATTGCTCGATATCGAAGTTTTAATCCTCTTTGTTCTTTGAGTGCCAAACTCCGGATTCATAATCTTCACCAGTTCCCATTGGGCATGGTTTCTTACCACCCTCCAATTCTTGATGCTCGTAAAACCTTTTTTTCTCGTCAACTTTTTAGTATTCGCTTAAGGCTTTTTGAACCCCTCACACCCACACACACCTTCAATTGGTTTTGAGTACAAATTAATCTTAGAAATCGACGTTTGGTGCATCCAAGAAGATTTAGTACTCGTTTGTTTGTGACTACAAGTAAGTATTTGATGTTTTCTTTACGTTCTGATTCAACTAGTTCACAAAACTTTAACCTATCTAAACATGTGTATAAATTATTGATTTTGTTTAGTTGAATGTTGATTATGCAATTGTTATGTGATTCTAGGATGATTGTACGGATTAGATTTAACTTACTATTATTCGTAACATATTTTGTGGATTTTATATGAAATGTGGATGATTTATGAAATTAAGATGATATTGATGCTATGGTGTTCGTTGAAGCATATGGATGAAATTGGTGTTTATATTTTGTGAAATGGCTTGTTTTTCATAGACATACAATTAATAGTAACGTTTCTTGCAAGTTGGTTTGTGTATTGGATTTTAGACATGTTTGATGGGTAGTGATTATTATATAATGTCAGGACATATGAATTATTTGAGAATAGTTAGATCTTGAAAACACATTGTATGATCATACCTTTCTTATATTAGTAACTTTCTTGGAATGGAAATTTTTGTGATAAAGGCTATACGTGTGATGCATGGTATGATGATTGAAATTAGTTTAGACTAATCATGGAAACATGTTAGGAACTTGATTTCAAGATTTTTGCAATTGGTGATCATACATTTCTAAATTTGAACATTTTATTCATGATAATGTTCTAGTTGTCTTTAACTTGCTATGTTAGGGAATTAGATGATTTGCGATCTATGATGCTTATGATGACATATTGGATGGTTTTTTAGTGATAGATTATACATGTATGGAAACCTTACTTTCTAAAAATAGAAAATTTTCAAAAATAGAAATTCAACATTAAGCTTTATGTGTAGTGTGAGTTGAACTGTATGAGCATGATTAAACATGATTTCACTTAAATTAGTCGTCAACGGGTCTTCAGGGCAAACTGGTCAACTTTAGTCAACAAAAGTAAACTTTGGTCAAACTTAACACACACATAAATTTTTCTCAAAATGCCAACAATTAGAGTTAGTTGGATACAACGGGGTTATGTGGACCATCATAAACACACACTTAGTGACCTATATTTGATAGGTAACCTTTAGTGACCTATTTTTTGCATATATATATCTTACATGCTAAATAAAGTGAGTCTTAAGTTTTAACGACCCTTCTTTTACGTATTTTTCTTTTTGAGGAGAAATATGCAAAGAAAAGTTTTTGGTTTAGTGTTATTCTTATATCACCTATTTACTATAGCGCAAACTTATCACAAAAGTTCTTCCATGTCGAACCATTACTAAATGAGCTAGCGATGTAATCTTGAGTACTACTACTGGCTTTGACAAACCCCGCTGACGTTAGTCATGCTAACTCAACTGGAGGTCGAACGGGTGTGATATTGACCTAACGTTAGCCATTGGTCATGATAGACGTGGGTGAAAGCAAACAATATTAAAACTAACAGCCTCAATTTCAAAATGTTAAATATTTAAACATAGGCTAGCTACGTATTGATATATCTTTGTTTACTATATAACGCAAACATTTCAAACTCAATACTTGTTTATTTAAAAATATGAATTCATCAACTTTTATGTTGACACATATAACATGTTTTCTTAGGTCGTCATCACGCGTAAACAATAGGTTGCATTCTGGAGTCTCACGCTTTGACAAACATTTAAACTGTTTTGGTTTGCATTAAATACTACTTGTGGGCATCATATTTTACACATTTACTTAAATTGGGTTTACATTTATTTCACGCTTCCACAACGCAGGGGCGGATTTATTAGCAAATAAGGGGTTCCCGGGAACCCGTTCGGTCTCAAATTTATAATGTTAAAAATATAAAAAAATTAGAAGGAACCCTTTAATATTCTGAAGAAGGAACCCTTTAATATTTTAAAGTAGGAACCTTAAATCAAAAGTGTATGTTAGTGTGATGGTTAGGCTTCTGTTTCTACTACCAAAATACCCAGGTTCGAATATTTCCCTTGGTTTTTTTATCAGCTTTTTTTTTTAATTATGGAGTTTTTAACCTAAAAACTAAGTTTTTAGTTTCAAAAACACACAAGCACTGAAGCACACACTACTTCCACTCAAAAACACACAAGCACTGAAGCACACACACTACTTCCACTCAAAAACACACAAGCACTGAAGCACACACACACTACTTCCACAGTCTACTTCCAGTTCCACAGTTACGCCACCTCCGGCTGCCGCCAGTCCCGCCACCTCCGACCGCCACCACCACCGTAGCCGGCCGCACCACCTCCGGCCGCCAGCACCTCCGGCCGCCACCACCACCACGCAGTTAGGTACTTAGGTATGTCAAACTAAACATTCTACCCTTTTGTTTCTTTAATTTTTTTGTAAGAAATTGTAATTTTGACATGTATAAATTTGTGATTTGTTATAATTTTCTTTATTATACTTTGTGTTTGATGTTGAATGGAACTATTCTTTAACTAAATGTGTATGTTTCTTTGAGTTTTGATTGTGCACACAAGGTGTTTGATGAAATGCTTGTAAGCTTGTTTGATTTTTTAAGGTTTTTTTTGCTTTAATTTATCTAGTAACATGATTCATAGCTGCATATTAATGTAAATATGTAATGATTAATGAACTTCTAATTGTTTATTGAAGATTATCTTATTTTCTTTTTATTCAAGATTATATTTAGGTAGGATGCAAAGTGGAATTAAAAGCTTCTTCAAAAGACAACCATCAAATTCAAATGTTGAATCATCATCTTCAAGTAGTAAACCATTGAAAATAGATTTGGATAATCTTCCATGGGATCCTTCCGAGAGGGAACCAATATCATCTTATCATCCTAGTCAAAAAGATGAAATCAGACGAAGATATTTGCTTAGAGGTCCATGTCAACCACAAGGGAAAAAAGAAGATTTTCCACGAACCCAAGTAGGTACCGGGGATAAGTTAAGACGATTTAATCCGAAATGGTACACCGGATCGCATGGAAATTGGTTGGAATATAGTGTAAAAATGGATAAAGTGTATTGCTTATATTGCTACTTGTTTCATGATAGTAAGCAAAAAAAGGCATTTGTGAGTGACGGGGTACGATGTTGGCACAAGAAAAAAGAAAAACTAAATGAACATGTTGGTGAAGGAAGTAATAGTTTTCACAATAAAGCCGTACAAGATGGGGAAGCCTTACTTAAAGATGATCAATCTATACGTGTGGCCTATGACAAAAAAACTGAGAAAGAAAGAAGAGAATATAGAATCCGATTAAGTACTTCGGTTATGCTTGCTCAGGGATTGTTGAATGGTGGGTTATCTTTTCGGGCTCATGATGAGTCTGAAGGATCTTTATATAGAGGACATTTCATAGAGTTTTTAAAATTGTTCGCCAAGATAAATGAAGAAATTGGTAAGGTCATATTAGGTAATGCGCCGGGGAATAACCAAATGATTGCTCCATCAATACAAAAAGAAATTTGTAATTGTCTTGCAGAAGAAGTGTTAAAGAAGATTTTTGAAGAACTTGGTGATGATGTCTTTTCTATATTAGTTGATGAATCGAGGGATATTTCTAACAAGGAACAAATGGCTGTGGTTTTGAGGTATGTGATAAATCCGGATATGTGAAGGAACGATTTATTGGTCTTGTTCATGTTATGGAAACAACCGCTTTATCTCTTAAATCTGCAATTGATGAATTATTTGCTCGTTACAATTTGAGTTTGGGTAGGATTAGAGGCCAAGGATATGACGGTGCAAGCAATATGTCTGGTGAATTTAATGGTTTGAAAGCTTTGATTTTGAAAGAAAATTCGTCGGCATATTATGTTCATTGTTTTGCTCATCAACTTCAACTTGTTGTTGTAGCCCTTGCAAACAAACATCTTGAAATTTGTAAGTTTTTTAAAGAAGTATCGGATTTGACAAATGTTGTTGGTGCATCTTGTAAACGAATAGATTTGCTAAGAGAAAGTCAAAGAGATAGTTTGCGATTGAATCCAAAAGTTGAAACCGGGCGTGGAAAGAATCAAGAAATGTCACTTGCAAGAGCCGGAGATACACGTTGGAGTTCTCATGGAAAAACACTTCTTCGTTTGCTTGCTTTATATCCTTGTGTTATTGATGTGCTTGAATATATAGAAACTTCGGCATTCAATGATGCTCACAAAAGTCAAGCAAATGGACTTCAAATATACATGAAAAGCTTTAAGTTTGTATTTTATTTACATTTGATGAAACATATCTTGGGGGTTACTAACTCATTGTGTGACGCTCTTCAAAGAAAGAATCAAGATATTATGAATGCAGTTGAACTAGTTAGATCAACCAAAGAAGAATTACAAAGGTATCAACTTGAAGGTTTTGACTCACTTTTGAAAGATGTCACATCCTTTTGTGACAAGTATGATATTGAGATGATTAAGATGGAAGATGAGTATGTTGACCTGAAAAATAGAAGAAGAAAGACCAACATTACCAATCGTCAGCATTATATGGTGAATAATTTTAACACGGTTCTCGATATGCAAATTCAAGAGGTTGGAAACCGATTTAATGAGGTAACCACTAACTTGCTTACGTGTATGAGTTATTTAAGCCCATGTGATAACTTTAGTTCCTTTAATAAGTTAAATTGCTAAAGTTAGCCGAGATGTATCCGCGTGATTTTACTTTTGATGAAAAAGACAACCTTATTCATGAACTTGGCCACTACATTGCTAATGTGAAAACCGATAGTCGGTTTGACAACCTGAATGGGATAAGTGATCTTGCCAAAAGGATGGTGGAAACAAGAAAACACATTGATTACCAGTTGGTCTATCGTTTATTGAAGTTGTCACTAGTTTTACCGGTTGCAACGGCGAGTGTTGAAAGATGTTTTTCTTCAATGAAACATGTAAAGACGGAATTACGTAATAGGATGGGTGATGGATATATGAACGATTCTTGCATTTGTTACATTGAAAAGGAGTTCTTACAACAAGTTTCGGTCGAGAATGTAATGCAACGTTTTCAAAAGATGAAGACTCGTAGGGAACAACTTTAGGTCAGTTTTTTATTCGTAAAAACTATCTTATATATGTATGTATTTTTAACTTTCTATCAACTATGTTTTTTCGTTATTATATCGTGCTTTTATTATGTGATACACCTTACCCGACCCCGAACCATCGAACCGACCCGTATTTTTTTATATTCGGTCATATGAAATTAGAAAAGTTAAAAAAGTGAACCCGTTGAAAAAAAATCCTGGATCCGCCACTGCCACAACGTTTACTTTAAAACCGTAATTTCCTCATGATTATTGAGCTAACATTTGATTTATATTCATATAGTGTTGTTTGATATGACCATATTTTTAAAGTCAATTTATATTATCTTATCTTATCTTACAACTTTAATAAAAGGGTAACTAAATATGATACGTGTCAATATTATATTCATTCTTATCAAAATTTTCTCCATTCTCTCACTTATTAAATAATTACCTTAACTAGGTTAGTATCCCGTGTATTACACGGGCTGAATTAATAAAATACTAAATAATTAGTAATAAAAATAAGGGTCTCGTCGAAATCCATCGGCTTTCTACCCAACGCTACGGCCATGGTCCTATTATTTAAAATTCTTTAATTATGAATTATAAAACCATGCTTTAAGATAAATTATAATTATAGTTACGTATAAGTAGTTACTTTAAGTAAAAATCTTATCTTACTACTCTAATAAAATGGTAACTAAATACGACACGTGTCAATATTATATTCATTCTCATTAAAATTTTCCCGCTTCTCTCTTATATTAAATAATTATCTTAACTAGGTTAGTATATCGTGTATTACACGAGTTAAATAAATAAAATACTAAATAATTATTAATAAAAATAAGGGTCTCGTCGAAATCATCGGCTTTCTCCCCAACGCCACGACCATGGTCCTATTATTTAAAAATCTTTGATTTATGAATTATAAAACCATGCTTTAAGATAAATAATAATTATATTATGTATAAGTAGCTACTTTAAGTAAAAATATAATAATTTTATTTTTATTAAACTTTTATTATAAAAAGTATGGTTTTAAATATTTTTTAAGGAAAATGATTTTTTATAAAAAAACTTCATTGTATTATGTATTTTATAAAAGTTTAATTATAAAAGTGTGTTTTACATAAAAAATAAGTTTTTTATTTATTAATTATATATTATTTAATTTAAAAATGGTTTAGGTAATCTGATTAGTATTTATATTATTATCAATAATACCGAGAAATGAGTAATCTTATTTAATAAATTTCTTGTTTATTAAAAAACTTTAGTTTGTAATTATTATGGTTGTTTTAATAAGATTGTTTTAAAAAAATCACCTTTTATAACTTTTATAAAAATAATTGTTTTAATATATTTTGTTTCAAAAGATTTAGTGTTTTTGAAAATTTCATATTATATAAAAGTTTTATTTTTTTATTATTTCTATTTGAATAAAAAGATGTAATTTTTAATTTCGTTAATAAAAGCTATTTTTGAAAAGATAGCTTGATTAAAAAAATTAAATAAGAAAGAGAAATGTAGTAGTTAATAAAATTAATTTCTAATAAGAAAGAGAAATTAATTTGAGTATTTAAATTGCAATAATACCTTTTTGGAAGGAAAATTATACGAGGATGCGTATAAAAAGGACACGTGACAAAAAGATGAGTTAGGAGAATGACATGTGTCAAAAAAACTTTCTATTATATAATTTATAGATTACTATAATATTACTTATCACTTTTTTATAATTAAAATAGTTTTTTAATTAATTAAGATATATATATATATATATATATTATATATATATATATATATATATATTTTATTAATATATTTATAAAGAAACAAATTTTTTAAAACATAAGAAATCTTTCTAAAACACCACCTTTTTAAAAAATACAAAATATTTTAAAAAGAATGTTTTTAAAAAGTAATTTTTTCATAAACAAAAAAAATCAAAATTAGGAATTATAATAAGATTTTTTAAAAAAATGACTTTTGTAGACGGTTTGTTTTAAAACAAAATATTTATCTTTTTTATAAACAAAAGTTTAAAAAGTTAATATCGTTGTTTTATTTGTTATAATTCTTACTCGTATGTAACTTTAGTAATACCATATCTTTGTATATCATTTTATAATTAATAAAATTTTATTATATTAATATTTTATTTATTTAAACTGGTGTTACGATTTTACTAAAAAACTGATATAACCGGCTCTAATAATTTTATTTTTTCCTTTTTGTCTCCGGGAGTTTTCACTTTAAAGACAGTGACAGCAGATACGAGTTGTCGAGTAGAGATGCATGAGTCGCTCTAAAGTCTAAATTAAAACACCCCAAAATTCAGTAAAATTCCCAATTTCATCTGATCTTTTGCCCAATTTCTTCAACTTATTTCCCTTCAATCGGTAAGATTTATATCGGTGCAATGTTGCGATCTGCTGTAATATCATCTGATGTTTCAATTTCATTCAAATCATAGCTTCTTGACGATTTGTTTTAAATTTATCTTTTCATATCTGATTTCATCGTCATTTCGATGATTTTCACTTCCTGTTTGTGGTGGGATTCTGCTGATCTTCATGAAATAGGGCAATTGAATGTGCTGGGGTTGCATTTCATCTAAGTTTTTGGATCAGATGGAAAAAATTATGTAATGATTTGGCTAATAATTGATTAAACATAAAAAATTGGGGGAGAAATCATCCAATAGTAACAAGTAATAATGCTGTTTCACTAAAATTACACATGCTTAATAGTTTAAACACTAGACAAATTTCAGTATTGTTCAATTGTTATGGAATTTTTCATAAGTAGTTAAACTGAGTGATCTGAATGGAACATGCAAGAATCTTGGTTACTGTCTAGTAGTTTTTTGTATGGTTTTTAGCTTTAACTTGAAAAGAATAAGCATTGAATCGTAATCAAGTTTACAACTGTTAGTTATAGGTCACTTTGTTGTGACAATTGATGAAGAATTTACAACAATGAAGCCGTACTGAAACGTGAGTGGAATATTTATCTTTTAGGACACAATTTCACATGGTACTACAATTTCATATATCATTTGTATGTTTAGTTTTGTAACTGCATGAGGCAGAGTGTGTCTGTGACTAGAAACTGTTAACACATTTTCTCAAAGGATTCAGCTGTCTATCCTTGAAGATTTGTGTTGTAAGTTATTCTCACTACGCGTTAAGTCACTCTGTGATTGATCTATGAAAGTCTTCTCTTTTTGTTGACTTTTCAAAAGAGTCCATTTCTGAAAAAGTTAAGTTAAAGAGTGTTCTAGAAGGCCTTTTGACAGTCATACCTAGCTTATTTACAGTAGATCTTTAATCTAGACATGCCACATTTTTTCACGGCTTCAATTATACTTGTCATGTACAAATTGTTGAAACTTGGTCTTACAAGTAATTACAAGATGTTTTCCTAAGAATGTTTCTGTAGCCTTGGGATTAGATTAAATTTTGATGGACAGATGATTAAAGATAGCAAAGCAAAAGGTTTTGATAATTGCCAGTCAATTCCAGAGCATGCCTGAAATTGTGGTTATTAAATTGGATTACAAAATGGTTGAAAGCAAAAGTTTTGATAGAAACTGGCAGAAATGTTTCATACTTCCATGTTGTTGGATGCAGTTTTAAGTTAAACACACTTTAGCACGGACCATGGGGACTATTGTTGATGCTGCATATACGGTAGCTTTATAGCATCAGTGTTTTTATTGGTTTAAAGTTAGAATAATCTTTTTATAAGAATCTATATTAATATGTAAATTTGGTTGCAGGAAGAAAGAAAAAGTGCTCTTAGTGTAAAGAAGCCCAAAGTTGTGTTTGTTCTAGGTAAAGTTTATGGATCCAAAAAAATTATTTTTAGAAAAAGGATCTGAATAATAAAATAAAATCTTTCTGCATTCAAGGAATTTGGCAACATTTTACTGGAAATGTCTTAAATACCCTTTAAGAAGTTTCTTTGTTTACATTGTGCAGGAGGACCAGGCAGTGGCAAGGGTACACAATGTGCAAATATTGTAGAGCACTTTGGCTACACCCATCTGAGTGCTGGAGATCTTCTCCGGGCCGAAATCAATTCTGGATCTGAAAACGGGTATGTTTTCTTTTGACCTGTTTGACTACCGGAAACTTTTGTAGTTGCAATAAGTATTCTAAAATTTATGTTGATACTTGATACCTTATAGGACCATGATTCAGAACATGATTTCTGAAGGAACAATTGTTCCACCAGAAGTAACCATTAAACTTCTTGAAAAAGCAATTATGGAAAGTGAGAATGACAAATTTCTAATTGATGGGTTTCCCCGTAATGAGGAAAACCGTGCAACTTTTGAGGCAGTTGTAAGTTTTGAATCCAAAAATCACATTAAACTTGTTCAAGTAGATGCAAATATGTGGCAGAGAAATTAAAAACTTATGGTTTACCTACAGACTGGAATTGTACCTGAGTTTGTTCTTTTCTTTGATTGTTCCGAGGAAGAGATGGAGAGGCGCCTCTTAAGCCGCAACCAGGTTCGGTATACGACGTGAATAATTCTACTAAAATTTTCTAATTTATTTGTAATAGTTTCCAAAACGACGACTCTGAGTGTAGCCTCTCTATCCCAAAGGATAGAGGTAAGGTTTGAACTCATCTTACCCTCCCTAGACCAAACTGATTTAGTGGGATTTAACTGGCTATGTTTGTTCAATTGTTTGTTTCTTACTTACCAAAAAGACAAGCATGCCATCAACCATATGCACCAATTTGACAGACAAAAATGATTATAAAACAATTTAAGAAGTATTTGTTTCAAAACTAGTTGAAGATGATGATAAATGCTTATAATTTTAAGGACATTACATTGCCAAAATGCTTATTTGTATGACATAATGCTTGTGTGTGTTGTCTCACATGTAAAGGCTCTTTCCTTTACCATGGATCACTCGTTGAAGAATGATGATGAATGCTAGAGTTTGCAAAATGGGTGTGTCGGGTCACAAGTGATCGTGTAATGGTCAAAAAATGGTTTGGGCCAAGACGGATAATTAAGACATGTCAGGATTTTACGAATGATTAGTGTATTATATTAAAAAGTAATATAAAATATATTTACATTAATGAATATAGGGTCTTGAAAATACCTGCCAACCCATCGGACCTGCTTAAATTTTGAAATTTGGCCCAAATGCTATGTTTGAGCTAACTATAACCAAAATCGACTCATTTTCAAGTAAATAACTTAAGATTCCCACCTCTAACAAACATACTTGTAAGATTAGCTAAAGTCATAAGATGTTAATTGCATTTCATTTTGGTTATACTAATCAATCATTTGTTTTATAAAGCCATAGTGCTTTTATCCCTATCTGAATTTAACCTTGCTATTTGGGATATGAAGGGGAGAGTAGATGATAACATTGACACAATAAGGAAGCGGTTTAAGGTTTTTGTTGAATCTAGTCTCTCTGTTATCAACTATTACAACTCCAGGGGAAGGTCAGAAAGGTAAATAAACTATTTTTCAATCTTTTTTTTGTTTGTACTACTACTTATATTCCTGAAACAATGTTTGTAATATTGTGACAATCGATTAAACTTGGTCTCAGATCGATGCTGGTAAGCCCGTTGCAGAAGTTTTTGAAGCAGTTAAGGCTGTTTTCACTCCTGTTGATGACAAGGTAAACTATATATTTCTAAAACAAGGCTTGTTGACTGTAATGAGAATTTCACACAACATAAATCTACCGTCGGTTATTTATAATTATCTCTAGCTTTATGACACGATTGTTATATTTTTGCAGGCTGCTGCCTAGGTGCTATGCTGCTATCCAGTTGAGGTAAAATTCAAATATAGTTCCTTTTTGTTATAAGTGGCAAACTGGGGGGTTCAAGTCGGGTTGCGTAAGTAGTCAAATCGAGCTGAGCATCTTTGAAAGACAAGTCATATGGGTTCGGGTCAAAACAAGCTCACCTGCCATATGTATTATTTTATGTTTGCTGGTAATTGCGAAATGCAATTTTAACATACTTAACTTTTCTAACTTATTTCCAAAGATCACAAATTTTCTTACCGCGCGTAACAAAAAGTTATTCAATCACATTTACATAACTTGTGTTGGGGTCAACACAAGTACACAAATACCCTGTAGAAAAATCTATTTTTTCTAACACGAATCTATTTTGACCCATTACCTACATCTTGTCTGCACTCAGTGCTTACAATATAGACTATTGTAGTTCTATATGATCCGGCTAGATGTGTTATTAAATTTATAAGTTTTCAACATGCCAAAACAGTAGTAGCATTAGCATAATTGCATAATTGTTTGCTGCAATTTGTCATTTGCAGTTCGGTTAATATGTGATGTATCATCATACCATGAGACGGCCTATGACAGGAGTTTAAGGATAGTCCAATTATTTATAAGACCAGACATATGTTTTTTACTTTTTCAGTTATAACATTAACATTGTTGTTATCGACTCTTCTTATAACTAGCACAACTTGCCTAATAATATGATAACTTTATAGCATTTGGAGCAAAAGAGTACATCATGTATGGAAAATACTCACTGTTGCAAAATATTGTATTATCAAGATGTAGATTGACATACCAACTATTAAGAAACTTGATCTCAACACCATCTTCATGTAATCACTGCAACAGACTAAACCTAAGTGGTCAGTATGACATTCATCGGGGACTAGAGGATAATAATTTTCTCTGGTGATGTTTTCCGACCCATACAACGTTTCCTTACAGTTAGATGTCTTTGTGTCGGTTCTGTAAGGGTTATTATCATCCTCTCAAACCGAACATTTCTTCTAAAATTGTAGTAATACAATACGATTTTCCATTTATGATTTTTGTTAGGTACCAATAATGTATATACACCACACGAAATGCTTTTACCATAGAAATCCATAAGCTCTGAAGTCAAATATGGCAGAAGCGCTATTAAATATGTCGTTTGTGCAACAAATATAGAGTTAGCGTCTTAGCTGGAATTGATGATCTTAAGATATGGAGGAATTGATGATCTTAAGATATGGAGGGTGCATGTAAGACCGATGTATATTAACTAACAAATCAGTTAATCAGTTACATCAAGTATGCATGAGCATATAACGTCTATTGTCACATTATATATGTGTATTTGCTTGAAGTAAAACACAAAAATTGATGTTTATTTGAATACGAAACCCGAAATCAGTTAGGGGGGCAAAGTGGTCATTGGAAATTGATCGCTAAAGGTCTATATAAACCCCTTAAACCGAACATTCTTGTTTAAACTTAGTAACACTTTTCGATTTCCCCCTCTATGCTCTTTGTTAAGTACCAATAATGTATATACACCATACAAAATGTTTTTATTACAACGAGCTCGAAGTTTAGTGTAGAAGAAGCAGTGCTGAATTTTCGACAACCATGTCTTTGTGATTAATTGCAAGTGGAAATCTATCAGTCAATTGTTTGAAATATTTGCACTCCATTTATTTTGATAATTTAATATTCAAAAAAAACAGTTTAACGGCTAAATTCCGTAGGAAAGTATGTTATAATATTCAGAACTTAAAACTTAGATTCATGCCTTAGAACATGTAAATGGATTGGTTTCTGCCGTAAAACTTGTTTTTTTATCAATCCAAAACTTTTTGTAATCAATTTACATATGATTTAATTTTTTTATTTTGTGTCCGTCAGATTCTTTTCATCATGAAATTAATTGATTTAAATTTTGTGTGGGAAGTTCATGATTTGGAAGGAGAATCTGTTGTTATTAGTCATTCAAGTATCAAAAGAAAGCAATCCATTCATAATTAGAAAATAAACCATACAATTAATTTAATTCTAAGCAAACATTCATCCAAAATCAGCTTAACAAGCAAAATTGTGTGTGCCTCTTATTGTGGGCAGAATTTACAGAGAGATTGTGAGAAGTAGGCGTTTGAGCTGCAAGCTGCATTTGTACTAGCCTTATATATTTTAAAGCTTCCCCCTTTGAAGTTTCTATTGCTTTCTAAACGGTTTAATGATGGTTTAGTGATGGTAATATGAACAAAATCAGGTTTTCTAGCTCCTGCACACACATTGCTATCAACTCACCCCCATTTTTTTTTCTAGGTGTCAATGTTGATTTTAAAAGATTTAAAGCATGAAGGAAGAGAAGTTATAATAAAGTATATCAGAAAACCATTGCTGATCCCCATGTCAAAACTCATGAGTTTATGAGCAATGCCCTTTATCATCATATGTGCTCGCGCACACCATTTAACCTATCATACTTTGTAGTAAGCATCTTATAAAGACATGTACACATACACGTACAAAACTTCAATTCCAAAGTTCTAATTGTTTCTAATGGTAATCAAAAACTCAAGTTTCCAATTAAGTGTTCCAATTAAGTAATCAACTTTTAAAAGTGTAAAATAGTAACCAACTTTCAAAAGTGTTCCAATTAAGTAACTCGAGTTTTAAAAGTGTTTCAATTAGATCACTCATTTATATATTTTATACAAATTAAAAGTCATAACATATTTTTTAGCATGTTATACTTTTGGATTCAGATAGAAAATATTTTTTTCTATCTTTTGAAGCTGATATAGAACGCTGACGTAAATTTTAGGCACTTTTTATTTTTTATTTTTTTCATAATTAACATGTTTTTATTTTATTTTTTAATATAATTTTATATATTGAAAATTCTAACTCCAATGTCTTTCCCATCATTACTTTCTTGTCATGATAAAATTTGGTAATGACTCGATTTGATCGTTTGGAGGTCCAATTTGAGAAAAATATGCATGAGTGACTAAATTAGAACACTTTTGAAACTTGGTTACTATTCTGTGACATTTTCCCTATAATGTTTCTACATCTTTTTTCTATCATCATTGCGTCTATACTTTGCCACCTTCAAGCGGTCTTCTCTGGCTTCCTATTCTCCTCGGTGAGTGTTTGTTAACGTTGCGTTCTTTTGATTTTATGGATTCGGTTTATTGTACATCTTTGTGCGCTATATGTTAGCCATCGATGATTGTTTATCCCAATTGTGATTTTCTAATTTTATAGAGCTACTTTATCCCCAGTTAGTTGCTCCATGCGTCTATGCCCTCTATTTATGTTTTTTTTATACTGTAATTCAATCAGGCAACCTTATTAATCCAGAGGCTATTTGACTGGGGATTTTAATGTTTAATCTAGAAGCTAATTGCTCATGTCAAGCCGATTAATGCCGAAGCTATTTATTTAATCGTTTTATTGTTAGGTTCAAAGGCTAATTGGTCATGTTGCCTGATGTTATCTCTTTGGTTTGTTTTTTTTATATGATTTTTCTTCATAATTCGGTTTTGTTTTCAAAGATTAATCAATGCTTGATTGCCTGTATAGAACTTAATTGATGGCCGGTTTGTTAATCTTTGCTTGATCTTTTATGAACAATCACTTCCAGGTGGCGCCAGATATGGGAGAGTTATGGAGTACTAATGTAACCATCTTTGTGTAAATTAAGTGGTACATTTCTTTAGTTCATTGTGTTTCATTTACGTTTTGCAGTCTTTGTTTGAATTTCATCAAATATTGTTGTCTGGCCTATCACTATAGATGTTCCAAGCACCCGTCCATTAGTGAGTTGTTAAAGGTAGAAGTAGTACATTCAATAGATTAGGCTTTCGACTGGAATAATCCGTTTCAATACCAACCTAAAATGCTTAGTCTCTTGTTGCGAATATATTGGCAGCCATCAATAGACCTGAATTTGCAACTTTCAGAGTTACTGATGTAGTTAGGTTGTGACCCTTAGACATTTGTACACTTGGTTGCAACTTTTACTATAAGCCCGATAGGTTAGATTTTAACCCTGAAAACCCTTTTACGCATCCCCTTAGTCCTTATTTGCCATGACAATAACATTACTAATGTGACCTTAAAGACTTTATGTTGAATATATGATGGAAAAATTAACATCAAATTCATTAAATCTTAATTTTATAATAACTTGGAATTGAAATTTAATCACTAGGATGTTCTTGAAATCGATTACTCTTTCATATTAAACCATTTGTGCACTTACAATTGATTTAATCGGATAAGATCAAGAAGTAGAAACAAATGCCTCAATTGGATTGATGAAGTTTTGTGTCTTTAAAGTGCTCTTTGTTTTTCTCTGTAGATTGTGTATGAACAAATTGAATTATCATGAATCCATAAAACTGTCGATCAAAATTTTAACAACTATACATATTCACTTTATACCCCATGAGTTTATTCCATGTTTTATAATTAACCTAAACTTTAACTAATATGTTTATATGAATTATATAACCCAATATTACTAAAATTTCAACATTCCTCCCCCATTTTAGTAATATTCATGATCAACACAAGCAAATTTCACCATAACCAAACTTATGCATAAATGAAATACCCTACGGATTGAATTGCACATTAGTATATTACACGATCCAAATATTCGAATATCAAGGTGTTACAATCATTGAACCTGTTCTATTTATCTGAATACTTGAAGGTAATACACACATAAATTCACAACTTTCTAGTTCTAACTTGACATAATATTTTACTAGCCTATGTCCCATCCTTCAAAGAGTATATCAAATCTAAGTTCAAGCTTTTTGAAGCAGCTAAACTTCATACTCTTATAGGTAGTTCTCATCTCGCACCTGCAAATGCAATTTACCAAAGAACTATAAGAAACTACGTCTTAACCTTCTTTATCTTGCGGTTTGAACACATACCTTGGGATGCTATGTTGTGTTCCAATCTCTCATGACAAGCCTTTCACATTGAATTCAACATTTAACGTTGTATTAAATGGGAATTGGGTATCTTAACATGAAATACTAAGAAATGGACTTTAGACCCATCCTTATGGCTATTCACGAGATCTCTTCCTAACCCTTTGGTTAAATGATCAGCCATGTTGTGTTGAGATTTTATAAACTCAACAGATATTATTCCATTCATGATTAATTCCCTCACCATGATATGTCTTACATCTAAGTGTCTAGACTTTTTATTATACACTCGACTATATGCCTTAGCCAATGTAGTAGCACTATAACACCTTATTGAAATAGGTGATATAGGTTTAGACCATAATGAAATTTCATACAATAAATTCCTTAACCATTCAGCTTCTTTTCCGGCTAAAGCTAATGCTACAAATTCAGACTCCATTGTCGAGTTTGTAATGCAAGTTTGCTTTTTAGAAGCCCAAGAAATTGCACATCCACCTAGTAGAAATACCCATCCACTAGTAGATGAATGATCTTCTAAATTTGTTATCCAACTCGCATCTCAAAACCCTTGCAGAATAAAAGATGAACCTGAATAACATAAACCATAGTTCATGGTTCCCTTTAGGTACTTAAACAGTCTATTCATTGCTTGCCAGTGATGTGAGTTTGGATTACTTGTGTACCTACTCAATCTTCCCACTGCATATGCTATATCAGGTCTTGTACTAACCATAACATACATCAAATTTCCTACTGCCTTGGCATAATTCAATTGAGCAATAGGATTTCCTTGATTTGGCATGAGTTTAATAGTATGATCTATAGGTTTTCCAACAGGTGAAGAATTCAAGCATTTAAATTTATTTAATATCTTCTCAATGTAATGTGATTGAGAGATAGTAATTCTATTGCTACCTTGGGTTATTCTAATTCCAAGAATTACTTCCACCTCCCCCATATCTTTTCTGGAAAATTTTGATGATAAAAACTCTTTAGTTTTATCAACTTGTTCTTGATCTGTACCAAAGATCAACGTGTCATCAACATACAAACAAATTATGACTCCTTTTCCAGAAGAAACAAATTTACTATAAACACACTTATCAACTTGGTTTAGGATAAAACCATCTGATAGGACAACCTCATCAAACTTTTGATGCTATTGTTTAGGAGCTTGTTTTAAGCCATAATGGTTTACAGACTTTATGCTCTTGTCCAGGCATAACAAAACCTTCAGGTTGTTATATATATATGTATATATTTCTTCATCTAATTCACCATTAAGAAAGCAGGTTTAACATCCATTTAATGTATTATAAGATTATGTATAGCTGCTAGAGCTAACAAAAATCTTATAGTAGATATTCTTGAAATTGGAGCATAAATGTCAAAGAAGTCTATCCCTTCTTTTTGTCTAAAGCCTTGTATGACCAACCGAGCTTTATACTTGTCTATACTCCCATCTACCATTACATTCTTCTTGAAAATCCATTTACACCCTAAAGGTTTACACCCTGGAGGCAAGTTAGTAAGTTTCCAAGTTTTATTGTGCATGATGGAATTAATCTCATCTTGTATGGCTTCCTACCAAAAATTTGCATCTCTTGAAGCCATAGCTTCACCAAAAGTCTTTGGATCTTCCTTTACTAGAAAGCAGTATTGATATAGATGTCTAATTTCATCTCTAGAAACGTCTACTAAATATAGTTGAAAGTCATTTCCAAATGACTTTGTCTTGCTAGTTCTAGCACTTCTTTTAGGCTTGAGAGGAAGAATTGTACTTTCAATAGAATCACTGATCCTGCTTTGTGAGTGTTGACCCATATCAGTAGGTCTAGGTATTAATCAAGCCTTTGTTGACAAGTTTCCCTAACAACGATTTGTTTAGGCCGGTATCAAACCAATAGTGCTATCATCATCATCTTAGACTTTAGAAAGTTAATAATCATATGCTACCAAGTAAGTAAGAAAGATTGACCACCATATGAAAGATTAATCCAACAAGTTTATCATAATGTGTAGAATACACACAAGGCTTAATTGAATTGTATGATTTGCAAGAAAGACTTAGAATTGAATACCTATATATATCACATCCCGAAAACATAAAAGAAGAATAGACTATGAATACTCACATTGAGTTCTTAAGTATGAGTTAGACTTATGACTTGATTAATAGACATAGTGAAGCTCTAAATTAGCATGATTATATGTATTAAAACCTATTTTTAAGTTATGGTTAAAAGTATTGACCATAGTAATAAAGGAATCAAAAGTAAAGGAAAAGAATGATTGTTGAAAGATCAAAATAGATTCAGACAGATTCATTATTACAGTTTCATATGATAATTTAAAAAATAAAAAATTAAATAAAAATTATGAAACTCTCTGATCTATAAGCTTGATTTTTATAGCACTACAAAGCAGAATGTGTAAATATGCGCACTTATTTTGTAAAGGACGTTACGGAGTCGTCCGGTAGAATTATAAGTTGTGTGTACCATGGTCGGAAAGATAACTCGATGAACATGTTCACGGAATCTGATTTTGTTAATGTTTGATTTACTATGATCAAGTTATGGTCATTTGAAGTTGTAACAGGTTTTGTCCAAAATCAATTGTAGCATTACGTGAACCTTTTTGGGTTTTAAAAATAATATACGCGTATAATATATTTTGTTGAGTGTACGTATGATGATTGGAGGGTTATAATAGAAGAAAAACATAGAAAGTTTGATTATAAAGTTGCTTAGAATTATTTAAAATTGAAAGGATAATAAGAACATTGAAATTAAGAATATAGTTGCTACCTTAAGAATGAAAAACATACTTGAAACTTCTAAAAGTTTCAATGGAAGGTTGGAGCTGAAAGTTTCTTGAGATTATAAAGAGGGTATTATAGAACTCTCTTTTAAGTTGAGAAGAAGAGTTGGTGTATGTAACACCTCGAAATGTCAAAACGAGTCATCAGTACTAATGAGCTTAATTAGTGGGTATTTAATAAAAAATAAAAGAAGGAAATGGGTTATGGGCTAAATTAGGCTCATGGGCAAGAGCCTAACTGATTAAGGGCCTATAATCAGCCCTTTAACCACCTAATTAGCCATCATCTTTCTCATTTGCAACCCAAGCCACCAAGTTCTAGAGAGAGAGAGAGTAGAGAGAGAAAGTAAAGAAAACTCAGATTTAGAGCTTTAAAGGTTATGGGATTGAAGAATTGAACAATTGAGCATTAAACCACAAGAAGGGAGCAAGAAATCCAGGTAAGAATCAGCCTCTAAACCCTTCTGTAGATCAAACCCGAATTCTAGGGTTATGGATTTTGAATAGTTGCAAAGAATCGCATAAAAGTCATATTTTTAGGTATGAAAACATGTAAAAACCTTAGATATAGCCTCATAGATGATAAACTAAGAGTTTGGACGTAAAAAGTTGCGATTTTGGGTTAAAAATTGGTTGGTTATCATTTCAGCTACATCTGCGAAACTGTTTGCTTATCTAGCGAAATTGCGTATTCAAGCTGCGAAACTGTGAGTTTTCTGCGAAACTATAGTTTCTCAGGTAATTTCACAGCCTTGAAATTCCAACAAAAGTTGGGCGAAACTACCATGCGAAGCTAGTAGCGAAATTGGCAGCGAAACTGCCAGCGAATCTACTTAATTGGTAGCGAAATTAGCAGCGAATTTAGGTAGAAATTAACCCCTTTGAGTGTTAACTTATCTACAGCTTGTGTATTGTGATCCTAGCTTAGGAATCTTAGTTTAGAACCTTAGTTTTCCTGCCAGGGGCGTTACCCCTTGGACCCCACTAGGGGCTGCTGTCCCTAGTACCCCGCTGTTAGGGGCTGCCGCCCCCGAACCCTTATTGTCCCATGGATGGTTGATTATGTTTTTATGATGACTTGTACCTGGTAAGTTGTGTACTTAATAAGTTAAATATTATATATTAAAGTGGAAGGTAATATTAATGAGAAATGAAACTTAACAAATGTTATCCCAAGCTCAATGAAAAGTCTTGTAAGCACTATGATGGACTTCACTTATGTGAGTTTGATGTATGATGATTATGGATCCATGTTCATGAGCAAGATATGTGCCTTGCAGTAGGGATCAACTATCGGGGGTTAGCTATCGTTTTCATGTGTACCGATAGGGATCGACATTCGTTGTCGATCAACAGGGAGCTCTTGCCTTGTGCAATCTCGTTTATGATGAAGTGAAAGATAATGAAAGAAAGAAAGATAATGAACATGCTTATTAAGACGCACATGTTATGTATCATGATGTATGCATGGTCATTATATGAAGGATAAAGTTTATATTTTCATATATTAACTAAAACTGGAACTCATTCAACAAAGCTATTTTTTATGTATGATAGTTGGCAGTAAGATGATGCTGCTGAGGATGGCACAGGTGGAAAGCTACTTGGATGGCAATGGATGGTAACCTTGTTATGAAATCTTTGATTTTAATTTAATACAAGTAATATATTTTTATTCTATTTGAAAGACAAATGTATGAGTGCAATATGATTTACAAGTATTAAGTGAATGTTTAGTTTATTCCACTGCAAAGTCTGCTACTAAAATAATTTTATGTGATGATTAACCAACTATGAGGCTTCCCGGGAACGGAGCCTTACAGTGTAGTAAAATGGTGAAACAAAGATTAGTATTTATAGGTGGGAAAATGAGGGTTATGAATGAGGAAATTTAATAAGCAAAAGTAAGATTTGGGGGTTATGGGTGGGTTATAAATGAGTCAAAAGAGAGAGAGAATTAGTCTTTTAAATTTTATAAAAAAAGATAGGATGTTTATAAAATTAATTTTTATAAAGAGTTTGTATTAAATTTATAAAATTAAAGATTTTTGTTTGGAGGATTCTAAAGATTTTAAATAGTTAGTATGTTTTATATAAGTATAATAATTATAAACTTTTATAAGTATTCTTTTTATAAAAGTATAATAATTATAAACTTTTATAAAAGTATTATGATTTATACTTTCTATAAAATTAAGGATCAAAGTTTATAAAAATTATTATCAAGTCATAGAATAAATAAAGTTAGAAAACAAAGTTTAGTCATACTAACAAATGTAGTTATTATTGATCTTGCGTATGGCATGTATAAGACTATAAGTTATTGTAGGACCAGTGAATGGTGGTCACTTACAACACAACAGCACAAAGAGGAGATTAACTTGACTAATCAAACAGTGAGACTGGATTACCATAATAGATGATACTAAGAACACAAGTAAGTAAGAGACATAACAAGATAGCAAGACACACAAGAAAATGGTTTTCAAGATTGCAGTATATTGCCTTCTCAAGTTTTATTACAAGTGCTACAAAGCATAAAGGAAAGTTACAAGTACTTGAGATACATATACCACATCCTACAGCCGGCCATACTTTGAAAGCCAACAAGATACAATTGACTAGACACAAAACAAAATCAATTGTAGAGTCAAAAGGCAGATTGCCTTTTGACTTGTGACTATGACATGTGCATGATTGGGTTTAGTCACTAAACACTTGGTTTTTCTCTCAAACTCTCTTGAACTACACTCGGATGAAAGCAAAGTCTCTAAGAGTTGATAACAATATAATATGTAGTAATAAACACAAGAAGCAATTTTCAAGGTACTTGCATATATTGCTTCTCAACTCAAAATATTACAAGACTCTTACAAGCATGATCTTATGAGTTACAATGAGAAACTATATATAATACTACCTACAGCCGGATATACTTTGATACCAGCTAGAATCCTCTAACTAAAGCAAATACTACAAAGCTATAGTTTAAGGTATCTTAGATAAAGTCTTATCTAAGATATGGTAGTCAGGACATGTCCCTGACTTACCTATTATCACCAACTAAAGTTGGTAACTTATACTAACATAAAAAGGTGAACAGTGGAATAAAGTATGGTCAACTACATGCCCCTTTGAGAAAATGCCATGCCGTATCAGAGGTCTGCAACGGAGTGTCAGAGACCATACTTATGTCCACTGGTTCATAGCAGTGTCTTCCGAAGGTTAAATGGCTTCGGAAGAACAAGTACTTCCGAAGCCACTTATACTTCAGAAGAGGCTACTTCTTCCCAGGCTTGAGGACTTCTTCTATTCTTCATACTTTGGAAGTTGTCTTCTGATCTCTTCTTCTTAGACTTGATCCTCGGAAGTAAATACTTTGACTTCGGAAGTAGAGTTTGTCTTCGGAAGTTGATCTTTTACTTTGACTTCGAAAGAACTCTACTTACCTTCGGAATTCCGACCTTAGTTTAGCTGCTCACGCCAATGCTCATGGGTATGGGGCAATAACTGCTCTTCAATGATGAACTGTTAGCGGCAGTCCTACATTTTGTCTCTGTGGACCGAGGAGAAAGGGGGCTCGGCGGGAAGAGGATTGTACCGTGAGTTGGCTTTGGAAGCCTTTTGTAAGTAGCACCAAAATTTGTCTAAGTGATTTGGTTTTGGTTGCACTAGCCTTCTTCTTGATCCAACAAACTCCCCCTAAGCTGATGCTACCAAAACCTCACTTGTTCTGCTCCTCAAAACCTTCAGCACAAGGAGAGTAAATATTTGTTAGTTTCTTTGTTCTTCCCTGAAGTGGTTGTAGATACATATGTACCTAGTTTATGAGCTTAATGTAAAAAGTCTTTCATGTCTTACATATATGTAACTGGATGGTTTGAATGAAATACAATGTGTGGTTTATGCTTATAAGGTTTAATATTTCATTGATTATTGTGTGTTAACGCTTATTGAACTAACTATATAGGTTTGTGGTTGTTTGAATAGATCTAAGTCAAATAATGATTGTGAAACATATTCAAACTTAGTCATATGAAGTTCTCATGCGAATGGCCCATGCTAATGGACCATACGCATGAACAACTTCATGCTAATGAACCAGTCGCACGACCGAACCAGGAGACTGGATCAGTCGCACAATTGTGACATGAGATTGACTCAATCGCACGACTGAACACTCAGTCGTGCGAATGGATCAACCGCATGACTCAGTCGCACGACTGAACCATGCTATTGGTTCAGTCGCACGAATGAGTAACCCTAACCTATAAATACCACTTAATTTGTGGAAAAAGGCAACACTTTGAAGAATTCGACTCATACACGTACCCTAGCCGTCCAGAACTTCCAAGAAAGCCAATCCAAGTTCATAGATCGTTCTTGATCGATTCCTATTTGTTCTTAACGTTTAGATTAATCTTATATCGATCGGGTTAACGTTCTCACTGATTGGATCGCCAATCAAATAGGATTCCACACTATTTGATTCGGTATACACGTGAATCAGTTAGTACTCCGTCCAGTACACGGTCCCCCTAACAAGTGGTATCAGAGCCAAGGCTCTTGATTTACGTGTGATTCAATCAATTTTGATATAAAAATTATGTTTTTCACGCAAAAACGCAATCTTTTTGTGTCAAACGTTGTTTTGGACATCTCTAGATCGTAAAGTTAACATTTTTCTGGCTTACGACAATTAGGGTTCTTGAGAAATTCATGTTTTTGCGTCAAAATACCTTAAACTTTCGAATTCTCAAGTATCAGCAGCTTCAGTCGCATGATTGACTTAATCGTACGACTGAATTCATACGCATCCCTCATACGCACGATTGGACTCATTCGTACATCCATTCGTATGACTGAATTGCCCATTCGGATTGTTCATCCGCACCTGTCCATTCACACGATTGAGCCATCCGCATTTGCTCATTTGCACGTCTGAGTCAACCGCATTGTTCAATCGCACGAAGTGTTCAATCGCATACCTTCATTCGCACAAGTTAAACAGTTTGTTCCAAAGTTTAAAGTTGATAGTAATGGAGGATCAATATTCAGCGTTCACCGCAAGAAGGGATTCTAGGATTCAAAATTTATTGCTTCTAGAAAATAAAGTGGGAAATCATAACAAGCCCCCTAAGCTAATAACGTTAGATGATTATCCACAATGGAAGCAAAGGTTTGAGATTTACTTAAATGGAGTAGATCCCAATCTGTGGGAGTCGATAGAGACATGATATAGCATGCTTGTAGGTGCAGATGTAGTCAAACTCACCTTAAGCGGTATGACTGACAGACAAAAGGTAAAATACAATGCAGAGAAGAAAGTATATGCGTTGCTGACTCAGTCAATTCCTAAGGATATCTTCCATCATTTTCTAAGAACAAGCAAGCTAAGAAGCTATGGGATGCATTGGAAAAAAAGGTATGAGGGAAATGCATCATTAAAAGCTCTGAAGGCTAAAGCGTTGAAGAAGGAGTTTGACAACTTCTCGTCAATGGAAAAGTAGAGCTTGGACGATGTCATTGATCGATTCTACCACCTGATGAGTGAGCTGCACACTCATGGAGTCACTACGTCTATGGAAGAAAAAGTTTCAAACTTTGCATATGGGTTTCCCGAGAAGTGGAGTTAATTTGTTTCCAACCTCAGACAGAATGATATGCTAGCGAAGTTAGACAACAACGACTTCATTCTGAAACTACGGGAGGAAGAGTTGAGGATGAAGTACAGGGCCCAAAAGTCTTCATATGATCAGAATCCGGCACTGTACAACTCAACCCCACAAGCCAAAACGTCTGGAGCATCACTTCAAATAGTGTTTGTGTCGAGTTCAGCTGGTCCATCACAAGCTACTACTTCAGGATCTGACACGTCAGGGTCGTATGGTACCCAATACATAGCACCTGAAGCAAATGCTACAAAACTGAAAACCGAGAATCTCAGGAATGTGACAGTAGAGGTAGCAAAGGAGCACATGGATCTTTTAGCAACTGTTGTCCACTCCTATGACGGGCTAGTTGCTGGGAAAATTGGAACTGCCATCTGGCAGATGAGGACTACGAGCAGGTAGACGAGACAGAGTTAGAAAGAATGGACATCATGTGGGTCTTAGCAAGTGCTATTTGGAGAGCAAAGAAGTTTGTCAAGAAGACCCGACAGAATCTGATTACCACTAAGGACACAACTTTTAGTTTGATAAGACAAAAGTTACCTACTTCAACTGTGGGGAAAAGGGGGACTTAAAACATGAATGTGTGAAGCCTAAGAAGACAAGAAATGGGAATCCATTCTCATCTTTCACTCGTCAGGATAAGCCCACAAGCAGTCCTACTTTGTCGAGCAAGGATCCTAAAGCCTTAACAGCTCATGATGATGAAGGACAAGATTGGAGCTTTCGGTTTGTGTCTCTAGGAGAATCCAACATCGCTAGTGTTGAGGATCTAGATGACGACTCAACAAGTGAAGTTGATATTGTAGTGGAGCTCGCGATGTCAAATGTTGAAGAATCTGCAATAGTAGTTGATCACCTGCCTGACAAAGGGACAAGTTCAACAAGTCCAGAATCACCAGAACCAAAAAAGTCATACACTGCTTTGATGGCTGATTCAATCACACCCTCTCAGGTAAGTACCACTGCTCAACTTTTCAATAATCATGCTTGTTTAGATTGTAATAAATTTAGGGAAAGCATTGATATGAAATTTTCTAGGTTATTAGACCATAATGATAACTTAATAAAGGACTTACAACTATGCACTGAAGCCAATAGAGTCTTAAAACAAAATGAGCACAACTATAAAGAAAAGATAGAACTCTTGAACAAACAACTTAGGAAAACTGAAGTTGTAGCCTTTAACCAAGCTAATGACATTAAGTTCTATCTAAAATCCCTAGAAGACAAAAACAAAAAGCAGTTTTGGAAGTAGAAGTAAATTCATTAAAACAAAAACTGCATAGTTGGACAAGTTCTTCTCACATTGTCCAACACTTAGTGAGCGCAACAATGAGGAGGGTTTGGGATATAAAGTGGTACCACCACCACATGAGACCTTGATGAATGCCAAAATTAAACCAATAAATAATAATCTAATCAAGGATCATGTGGTGTCCACTCCTCTTGTAAGTGATCCAAATTTCACATGTAAACCAAATGAATCTATCACTAAACAAAAGGATGCCACTGCAAAATCAAAAGGTAAAATGTCTTGTGTTAATCTAGACGAACAATTTGAAAAGGCTAAAATAAAATCTGGTTCAACAAAGTCTATTTCTGAACCAAGAAATACCAAACAAATGAACCAATCACGTGCTTCATGTCTAAGTCCAAATAAACAAAAAGGAAAAGATGTTAACAATGTCCAAACAATTAATTTTGTTAAACAAGAGAAAACATCTAAACAAGAAGTGTCAAAACCCAAACAGAGTAAAGTCACTCGTGTGTCACATAGTTCTCCATAGAAACATGTAAATCGTCAAGTTGAAAGCAGATCATGCTACAACTGTGGAAAGTATGGGCACATAGCGTCTTATTGTCCTTATTATCAGACGCCAAAGAAAAAGATTGAAATTTATGAAACTAAAGCAAGCTCTTCCAAAAGAAGCTCCATGAATCCACCAAAAAGAGTCAGTGAACCTAAAGTTCAACCTATCAGCCAGTCATCTATTTATCACAAACATGCCTTACACAAAGCTGGCTTATGGAAACAAAAGTCTATGTCTAGAAATGAGAACAATAAGACAAATGATCTTCCCTCACCCTCTAATGGACAATGGCTAGAATTTATGATGTGTGATGCCTCTGGGACACCCAAGCCGGTTAAGGCTTGGGTCACTCACCTTAACTAATGTTTTCAATTGAATGTGCAGGGTGTTCGCTATAGTGCTGAAACAAACACTTGGGTTGTAGATAGTGAAGCATCAAGGCACATGACAGGAGACCGGGCACTCCTATCAAACGTCAAACAAATCAAAGGAGGTCATGTTTCTTTTGCTGGAAACAAAGGAGGGTACATCACAGCTCAAGGGGAAGTAGGGAACCAGAAAGTTAAGTTTGACAAGGTAAACTATGTTCAACAACTTCAGAATAATCTGCTTTCTGTTTCTCAAATATGTGACAAAGGATTTAAGGTAATTTTCGACAATAAGAAGTGCTATGTCCTGAAAAAGGACTATGTGATTCCGGAGGAACAAGTATTAATGTCAGCCTCAAGATATAATGACCTTTACGTCTTGGATCTATCGAAGGCCTCCAAAAATGATCATCAAGTTCAATGCTTCTTGTCAAAAGCTACTGAGAAGGATTCTATCTCCTGGCATAGGAGAATGGGGCACATCAATCCACAGAAGATGAATCACTTGATCCAGAATGATCTAGTGTGAGGAGTCAATGTCAAGAACTTCCAACTCCTGGATTTTTGTGTCACCTGCAAGAAAGACAAATAGACTAAGAAGTCTCATAAGGCAAAGAAAGTTAATTCTATAGAATTGCCTCTTGAGCTTCTTCACATGGATCTGTTTGGTCCAGTAAGTACAAGAAGCATCGCAAGCGATTTGTACTGCTATGTAGTTACAGATGACTACTCAAGATTCTCTTGGGTGATGTTTCTGAAATCAAAATCAGACACATTTGAGTCATTCAAAGAATTGGTAACTACACTGGAGTCTCTCTACAAGCTAAAGGTAAGACAAGTATGCTCAGACAACGGAACTGAGTTCAAGAACCAATGGATGGAGGCTTTCTACAAAGAAAAGGGAATTGTGCATCAGTTCACTTCCACCTACACTCCTCAGATGAATGGGGTTGCTGAGAGAAAGAATCGCAGCTTAATAGAGACAACACGCATAATGCTAGCAGACTCGAAACTGCCTATCCAATTTTGGAACGAGGCAGTGGCCAATAAATCGAGTTCTGGTGGTAAACCATCATGGAAAGACGTGTTACGAGTTACTTCAACGACGTAAACCAAATCTGGAGTATCTCGAATCGTTTGGAGCACCATGCAGTTGCTGAAGAAAACTCAGAAAGGAAAGTTTAGTGAGAAGGCTGAAAAGGGCATCTTTCTAGGATACACCATACCGAATAAGAGAGTCTACAACAACTCAACGGGTCAAGTAGAGGTGTGGTGTAACGTCGATGTTCGGAGATAGACCACCCCTCATGATGGAAAAGGACCTGCCTTCTTTTATGACTATGATGGATTCTTCAAGTCCTTCAACATCCCTCTCTCCACTTCTGATGATGAGTTAGCAGCAAAAATGACGTATGATGTCTTAAACACACCTTCACAGGACTCTACATCATCTGGCTCACAAGGTGAATCACCTACCAACTCAGGGGGAGCACTCGAGGGAAGTGACTCTTCCTCTGACGATGAAGCCGTGGAGAATGATCAGGACACTCAGGAGCAACAAGTTCCTACTACTGCAAGTCCACAAGCATCTGACATTGATGCCTCTGAGTCATCAGAACCTCACACTCCTACTGCCTTAGATCATAACCAAACGTTCATAATCTTGATTCTGAGGTAGTTGTTCCCGCCACTCCGGAATCGCACCTAAATGTCTATTATGCTATGGACAATGTCATTGGGGATGTTAGATCAGGAGTTCAGACAAGAAATCAGTTGTATTCTGTTGCACCCTGAAAGGATCATACATGCCAACTCAATGGGTGAATTGATGATTGCTCAGCTGAAATCCCACAAGTCCAAGAACCAATGCGGATGAAGATCTACAAGGAAAATAACAAGTGTTATCTTCCGCATTAGTTAATGCGGAAGACATAACTCTGATGCGTACAAGTGTTTACTCTTCCGCATTGACTAATGCGGAAGACATAATACTAATGCTGAAGAACAAGTTACTCTTCCGCATTGACTAATGCGTAAGACATAATACTAATGCTGAAGAACAAGTTACTCTTCCGCATTGACTAATGCGGAAGAATAAAAGAAGATGCGGACAAGACTTTGCTCATCCGCATTTACAAATGCGGATGACCAACCAAATGCGCATGAGTATTTGTTCATCCGCATTAACCAATGCGGATGACCAACTTACTAATGCGGATGATCAAGTGGAAATGCTGATCAAGATTATCTCATCCGCATTTGTCAATGCGGATGAACAAGCAGAGATGCGTATCAAGACTTGGACTAGTTTCTGATGTAATAGGTTAGGGGTAGTTTAGTCATTTTGTAAAGGCATCTTGTCTGCCTATAAATAGAATAGTTAAACTCGTACTGAGGTGACGGCTGATAGATAGAGAATTTTTGTTGTAATTATTCTCTGCAACTTATCAACTTTCATATATCAATACAAACAACATTTATGAGTATTTTTCTTGTTTTGAATGTTCTTTGATTGTTTGTTTCCGCCACTCAATCATTGACTTGATTATCATATTCGATTCTCAGTAAGAATATCACTCTTACTCAACCCCAGTCATATTCAGCTGATTATGCCTTGGTAATGGAGAAAGGGTACCTTCACGATGGTGCTTATCATTGTTTTGTGTCTTAGTTTGAGCCAAAATACGTCAGTGAAGCCCTAAATGATGAGGAATGGGCGAGTGCCATGCAAGAAGAACTTCTTTAGTTCAAGAAGTTACGTGTATGGACACAGGTAGATAGACCTAAAGGTGATAAAGTCATTGGCACCAAGTGGGTCTTGAAATGTAAGAAAGATGACCAAGGTGTCATCATCAGGAACAAGGCTCGACTTGTAGTTCAAGGATTTCGACAAGTCGAGGGAATTGATTACAATTAAGTATTTGCACCTGTGGCGAGAATGGAAGCCATCTGTATCTTCCTAGCCTATGTCTCTTACATGAAGATTATAGTCTATCAATTGGATGTAAAGAGTGCATTTCTTCATGGTGAAATTTGAGAAATAGTGTATGTCAGTCAACCCGAAGGATTTGAGGATCCATATCATCAGGACAGAGTTTACAAACTGGACAAGGCTCTCTACGGGCTTCACCAAGCCCCGAGAGCATGGTATGAAAAACTCTCAACTCACCTTGTGAAACACGGATTTCGCAGAGGTGTTATTGACTGTACACTGCTCATCAAAGAAAAGGATGGTGATCTGCTGCTGGTTCAGATTTATGTTGATGACATAATCTTCGGTTCCAAGAACGAAGAATTATGTAAAGAATTTGAAGCAGTAATGAAGGCAGAATGTGAAATGAGTGCCATGGGAGAGATGAAGTTCTTTCTCGGGTTACAGGTGGATCAAACACCAAAGGGGATATTTCTACATCAGACCAAGTATGTAAAGATATTCACAGTCAGTTTGACATGGAGAATGCTTCCGCAGCTGGGACTCCACTTGCTACAAATCATGATGTAGCACCTGACGAGAATGGTGATCTGGTTGATGCCACCATGTACCAAGGAATGATTGGATCCCTCATGTACCTCACTGCCTCAAGACCTGCTATTATGTATGCAACATGTCTTTGTTCAAGATATCAGGCAAATCCAAAAGTTAACTATCTTATTGGGGTCAAAAGGATATTCGTTATCTGAAGGGTACACCAACACTTGGGTTGTGGTATCCTCATGACGATGACTTCGAGCTTACCGCGTACAGTGACTCGGATTATGGCGGCTGCAAGATGAACTACAAATCCACCTCAGCAGGTTGTCAATTCTTTGGGAGAAGATTAGTCACGTGGTAGTGTAAGAAGCAGACATCAGTTGCGTTGTCAAGTTGTGAAGCTGAATATGTTGCTGCGGCAAGCTGCTGTTCTCAAATCATCTGAATTCAACAACAGATGCGAGACTACGGTTTGAAATATTCTAACACCCCTATATTTGTTGATAATTCTGCTTCAATAGCCGTTACTAAAAATCCTGTCCAACATACTAAGACCAAACACATCGGCATTAAATATCACTTTATACGTGATTGTTTTAAAAATAATTTAATCAATGTTGTTAAAATAAATACGGATTTTCAACGCGCTGAGCTCTATACAAAAGCCTTTGATAAACCACATGTTCTATATTTGTTAGAGGTCAACGGCGTTAAAAGAAATGTGATGTAATTCCAGACGATGAACAGGTCTAGTCCGATGCGTCAAGTCCACATTTATTTTATTTAATTTATTTTATTGATTTCAATTCTTCACCTATTAAAATCCTAAAATAGCAAATTGTTTACGGTTTTAGAATTTTAGGGGGAGAATAGGTTAAGTTATTATTAAAAAAAAAGAGGGAGGAGGACAGGCAAGCTGATAGAAATGAGATCGTATCTGAGATATCGATTCAACGACTATGGAAAATGTTAGTACACAGGAACAAAGCATTTGAGACTTTAAAAGATTTAATTGAATTAGATGTGAAATTCAAAGTATAAGTCTGAGAAGTCTAAGCAAAAATAAAAGGAAAAATGATAGTAAAACTGGCTACTATTAAGGTAACACGGAGAAAATAGACCTAGAGGTTGCTAGACCATTAAATGATGTGTTGGTAGATTCAACACGATAGATAAGTAGACCTTTTTGGTGATCTCAAGATCAAACTAAGTTGTTCAACAAGCTGTGGGTCATCATCTTATCCCTGGTTAAGACAATCAACAAAGTTCCAATAAGAGGTGACGAGCAAAATAAACGCCACAAATGTGTACGGATGACCAAAATATGAGCAAAGCATATGATGAAAAATGCAAAAAGCAATCAAACTGATAACCTATGTTGTTGGTGCGATCTGTGCAACAAAATAAATTGCTCAAACAAGAAGATAGGTTATGTGCCTCTCTGCTGTGCGATGGCACTGACCTGAGGCTTGGCTTCTCTTTGAAAGCTCTAAGAATAGTGTCTTCCTGTCAAAATACCCGTAGACCGCTCAAAAATCTCCTGTGGAATGTTGATTTCCATATAAGCGTGGGATCCACAAATGCTTGTTGAAATAATTAAACCTTAAACAATCACCAATCTGTGTCAAAAGTCTGTGTATGGATTAAAGAGGACAAGTATCCTGACAATCATCATGGCTGCAATTCTTGAAAGTTCAAATCAATGCGTGTGTCTGATAGTACTAGTATGATTTCCTTAATTTGCTAATGATTCTCGACGAAAACAAGAATCTAGCATCAAATGATTTTAGTAACACGTCCTAAATGATTTGATTACCTGTATGATTCCATAATGAGTTGTTCCTCTTATGGTCAAAATAACTTGAAGCTGCCTGTTTAAGAAATAAATATGTTAGATTTCAATCTTAGGATTCCATCTCACACAAAATCACAAAATATGTCTTAAATTCTGTCCTTATTTCTAGTAGTTTCTTTTGTTTAAGTTTGTCAATTTAGAGTTATAAGTTGGACTATATCATGGAATTCAGTATGGGATTATATTACTTAAAAGGGTCATGTCTTAGGTGACCAAACGTGTTTTCAAATGTTAAATGGGTCACGTCTGAGGTGACAAAATGTGTTTTGCTTAAAAAGGATCACGACTGAGGTGATCAAAAGTTTTCAAAGTTAAAATGATCATGTCTGAGATGATCAAATACTCGTAATGTTCAATCAACAGTTAAATGGGGTTAAATGTTAAATGGTCATAAAGTCAAAACCATAAGTATGATCCATTCGCACGACTGGATCATGAGTATGGACTAGTCGTACGATTGGACCATACTTATGCACTAGACAATCGAATGGAGTATGAGTATGAACCATTCACACGAATGGCTTACAAGATTGAGCCAGTTGCCCGAATGCAGTTTTCCGAATGAGTCAGTCGCCCGACTGAAACCTAGTCGGCCGACTGAAACCTAGTCGGCCGACTGAAAGTGATCGATTGAACCAATCGCACGACTGAGATCCAATCGCCCTAATGAAAAGAGCGAATGGATCCAGTCGCCCGATTGAAACCAGAGTTAGTATAAATAGGGCCATAGTCGATTGCACATACTCACCACCCCTAATCGCCCTAAAATCACACTTTGAGCCGTTACTCTGCCAAAATTTCCTCTGACCTTTCTGGACTTCTAATTTCGAGATTCTGACAATTGCTAGTTGTTATACAGGTACAATGTGGTGCAACCTACATAAATTTCAGTTGTTTTGTGCCCTAAATCATTGAATTCGGCCCTAACCAAGAACCGTAACTTAATTGGATAAATTAACTAATAAAACTAAGTAAAATGTTGAAATCAAGGTTATTAGGTGCTGAGTAGTGTTATTGCGAGTCTAATGAGCCAAAACACAATGTCTAATTTTAAGATTTGCTTAGAATTTGAATGAGAATCGAACAGACAGTAGGACATGCGACTGGACACCCGGATGAACTACTATCGCACGACTGAGTTTGACAAATGACTTAGTCAGCCGAATGAACAATGCGTTTGAGCTCAGTCGGCTGACTGAACCAGTCACTGGCTCAGTCGCCTGATTGAACTCAGTCGCAAGATAAGTCGCCTGATTGAACTCAGTCGCAAGATAAGTCACCCGATTGTATTCAGTCGTACGTTAGGTCACACGACTGAACCCAGTCGTATGGTTCAATCGCACGATTGAACCAGACTGATCTCAAACAGGTTAATTTGAAATGGTTTCTGTTGTGTGATGATCTAACTTGTATGCTTCTTGTGTTACAGATTGATGGCTGAACGGTGGACCATCAACACAAAGCACAATATTTATGCTCATCTGGATGCCACCACTTGGAACGCAGCCGAGTTTGCTGGCATCATTGCATTCCTGAAGAGATCACGTATACACCGAGCCATATCTACACCCTGCACTCCTACAGGTCTATCCAGTAGGCCTTTTGGGAGGGTGCATCAGTTGATCGATCTCATGAGCCCTACTGCATAAGGAGTACTATATTTGGGCAAGACTTAGAGGTGACTGCTGTAGATATTAGACGGGTACTGGATTTGGGTGAGGATGCTGATCACCCAACCAGACTACACCCTCTGATAGTGAGAGGATGCTTCCTAAGGATTAAGTACTCTGGGTACATAAATACAGGTGTGCTAAACAAAAGCAACCTGTGTCCCCAGTACAAGTACTCAGCATATGTGATACTTAAGTGCATAGCTTCAAGGAGGGGTGGGTTTGATGATCTATCAGACCAAATTCAGAATGCCTACGTGGCACTGGTGCTGAACCACCCCTTCAGCTTCTCTAGCATGATATTCTCGTACCTGATTGAGAATCTTGAGGCAAAAGGCAAAGAGGAATTTTGCATGTACCCAAGGTTTCTTTAGATGATTATTGACGAGAAGCTGCCCTCTCTGCCTAAGGAGAGCTATGATGTGGTATCCCTTAAAGTGATGGATGGCACAACACTGGGCCGCATGAAGGTCTATAGGGGAAAGCAGGTCAAACCCCCTGTAAAGAGACTGATCGGGCATCTGGCCCAGGAGGAGTACGTGGCGTCGGGAAGGCGTAAGTGGCGCCACGAGGAGAGTGATTCAGATGTTGAGCAGATTGTCTTCCATCTGATGACTCCGATGATGATGACGGAGACACGGGTGGTGATCCTGGTCCTGCTATTTCTAGGGCCAGCACTGCACATACTACACTTCCACCACCCACTCATACAGATGCCACCACCGCCAGTTTTCATCAGGATTTCTGTCCTCCCGATGAGGAGGAAGAGAGTGATGAGGAGCCCCTCACCAGGACAGTGGGCAGCAGGGTGGTTGCCACCGACCGAGGCATTCGGGAGGTTGGAGGACGCACTAGTGCATCTGGGGAGATTGCAGCCGACCCCAACTACTCACCAGGTGAGCCCAACAACATCCAGGGGAAGCATCGACCTCCAGAGGCAAGAGGAGGAAAAGGATGGCTCAACCCATGGGATGAAGACGAAGAAGAAGAGGATGACCTTTATCACCACCACCACCACATCCACCACCTCTACCACACCACCCACTACATCTACCTCTCCCCCAATCACCACTGCCACCATTCCACCTGTCACCACTACTGCCACCACTCACACCACCACTACCTCAGCCACTCCACCATTTCCCCACATCACATCCACCACCACCTCAGCTTACCCATCACTACCCACACACATACCACCTCTCATATACACCACCACCACCACCACCACCTCTAGCCACCAGGCAGGACCATCATATCACCCATCCTTTCCATCAAGATCATCTCTACCTCACAGTAGGGTAGAGGAACAGCTTTCAGCACTAAACCATGAGGTGTTGAAGCTGTTAGCAGCCGATGACGAGAAGACTGCTCAGCTCCGACAGTTAGTGGAGCTTACTGCTGCACAATCGCAGCAGATATCTCAGCAGGCGTAGCAGATTGAGAAGTAGGCTTAGCAAATGGCTGCTCAAAGTCTAGAGATTTCCCAACTCAAGGAGCAAAACTTTTTATCTAGTAAGAAGATTGAGGAGTTGGAGGATGCTAAGAGGACCATCCTGCTCAAACTTAAGGGCACAAAGGATGAGCCTCTAAAGATCAGAGAAGGAGACGGTGATGATGGTGATGATAGTGATGATGATGATAATGATGATGATGATGGTGATGATGAAGGTGATGATGAGGATGGAGGAGACTCTGAAAAAGGAGGAGAGCCATCTGCTTCAGGTGCACATGAAGCTAATGAGAGGCGGACCAAAAAGACTCAAGATCCAGGTGCCTCGACATCAGCCCCGACAGCAGAAGAACACATGATCCAAGACAAAAGTAATGCGTAGAGTTTTATGTAATTTAAATCATGTGTAATTTGAATATTGTATTAAACTTATGTGTTTGAATGTTAATGTATATATATTTAATGTTTAATGTCTTGATTATTTACTGATGCATGATGTGTTTATATGTTTTAATCACGCAGATCACACATCTCAGCAAGATGAGTATAATGTTGCTCCCCTTCAGCAGATCAAGTCACAACTCACAATGATACTTGATCTGCAAGGGATCGTCAAGAGGTCTATGAGTTACACTCCTGAAGAAGGAGAAATAAGTCACGACCTTACTAATGAGCAACTGGCTGAGATGTTCCTACTGAATCCCGATGAGCTTTTGAAGGATGCTCCTACTGTGGACATGGATAGTGACGATGAGCTTAATGATATGGATGAGATTGAGATTGAAGACATCACCGCACAACATTATCCAGAGTATGCTGACAATGAGGGAAATGTAGTCCCCAATATGGGTGACTCCCTTGTTAGTGATACCTTTGAAACACTGGATAAGATGGAGCAGGAGTCGGAGAAGAAAAAAGATCAAGCCCAAGCCTCAGACACCGATGTCAACATCAAAAAGGCTGAATGGGCGGCATGTTTTGCAGAGATCAGAGCCTAACGCAGTGCTCCAAAGCCTAGTACCTACACCAAGCTTTACAAAGTAAAGAAGCATCTGAAGGTGTCAGGAAAAATCATAGCGTGAGCATATTTTGATGATCTAAATGTTTATGCTATCAAGAGAGAGAAGGCAATCGAGTACTTCAGATTCTCACACGATCTGAAGACTCTACCCGGTTTTGAGCTTAACCAGCTGGCCAAGTTGAAGCTGTTATATGCTGACCCTCGAAAGATGTTAAGCTGGTTTGAAGCTGCTTTGAAGAGAGAGTACCACACCAGGTGGGTCAACTTCAAACCTTAACAACCAACAAGGTATATCAGAAGGTCTAAAGTTGATACCATTACTGGGAAGCCAAAGATTGTGCTGAATGGAGTCCTCCGCGCACAATGTCGAGAATCCCTCGAAGGGAAATGCCTCAGGACTTCACTCCACACTTTAAGTGGTGGTACTATGATTGGCGAACGAGTGAGGCGGTCATAGTTCTGAACAGAAATGGAAATATGGAAACTATCAGGGTATTTGACCTGATGTGGCTAACTAACTTGTCTTCTAACGATGTCTACACTTTATACAAGTGGCCACTGTTCTATGACGCGCAAGACATTGTACAAGCCCTCCAGTTACAAAATGTGATAAGACTCTGCTTTGCATTCGAAATACATGCAGGAGTTACAAGGGAGGAGAAGTACAAGAAATATGAAGAGCTGATGAAGAATGTTAGACAACAGATTAAACTAGGTCCAAGGGGGAGTTTGTAAATACATATGTACCTAGTTTATAAGCTTAATGTAAAAAGTCTTTCATGTCTTACATATATGTAACTGGATGGTTTGAATGAAATACAATGTGTGGTTATGCTTATAATGTTTAATATTTCATTGATTATTGTGTGTTAACGCTTATTGAACTAACTATATAGGTTTGTGGTTGTTTGAATAGATCTAAGTCAAATAATGATTGTGAAACATATTCAAACTTAGTCATATGAAGTTCTCAAGCGAATGGTCCATGCTAATGGACCATACGCATGAACAACTTCATGCTAATGAACCAGTCGCACGACTGAACCAGGAGACTGGATCAGTCGCACAATTGTGACATGAGATTGACTCAGTCGCACGACTGAACACTCAGTCGTGCAAATGGATCAACCGCATGACTCAGTCGCACGGTTCAGTCGCAGGAATGAGTAACCCTAACCTATAAATACCACTTAATTTGTTGAAAAAGGCAACACTTTGAAGAATTCGACTCATACACGTACCCTAACCATCCAAAACGTCCAAGAAAGCCAGTCCAAGTTCATAGATCGTTCTTGATCGATTCCTATTCGTTCTTAATGTTTAGATTAATCTTATATCGATCGGGTTAACGTTCTCACTAATTGGATCGCCAATCAAATAGGATTCCGCACTATTTGATTCGGTATACACGTGAATCAGTTAGTCCTCCATCCAGTACATGGTCCCCCTAACAGTGGTGCTGAGAAGCTTGTACAGATCATTAGTTGACAGGAGCTCCAGTCTGTCACCCTGAATGATATGTACCCTCTGTTGTGTCCCTCTGAAAATAGTTAGTTGATGGGAGCTATAATCATATTACCATCTAACTATATGTTCTAATTCAGGACCCTCCACCATATGTAGAAAGGTTGTGCCTTTGGTGGGAGGTCTATCCTTGTCTTCCTTTCTTCTCAGCTTCAACTCTTCTTCAATCTTAGCTTTTCTAGTTAACTCAACAAGATGAAGACTACTGAGATGATTTCTGATGTGAGCAGCAGTTTTAGAGTTAGAGGGATTAGAGAATGGTTTCTCTGCTAACCCAGCAATGTCAAACCTGCTAGAGTGTAGCAGAGAGGAGGCATTCAGCCTGTTGATTTCTTCATTCTCTCTTTCCACAATAAGTTGTGAGAGGCTTCATCAAACCTCCACTGGATATTTTCTTTCTAGGCACAAGAGGCTGACTAGGAATCTTGTCCTCTTTCTTTGTATCCAGCAGAGTCACCAGCTTCCATTTAGTCTCTTCTCTTCATCATTTAATGAGTCTGAGTTGAGGCCTAGAAGTTTAGTAGCATGGTCCAGTGTTCCTCTGGGCAGATCAAGAAATTGATCTCTTGTAAGGGAATATGAAGATCCATCAACATAGGTCAGTTTGATAGAGTCTTCCTCATAGGAGATGTTGCTCAAGGTTGTGCAGTTGGTGAGCTTTGTCTTGATTGCATTAAACTCCTTTAGAGAGAGATGTTTAGAAGGCTAAGGGGATGGTTTGGAAGGTTGTTGGTTAGGTTGTGGTGTAGTGGTTCTGGAAAGTGCTTTGGGTTGAAGGATGGGTAGTTTGGGTGGTTGAGGTGAGGAGGTGGGCAAGGATAGTAGTGTAGGTTTAGGTGTGAAAGGTTTAGTTTTAATGGTGAATGGTGAGGTAATTGGTTTAGGTTTGGGTTGAGGGGTTGGTGTGAAGGTCATCCCCTGTACCCTTTTATACTTCTCTCTCCTTTTGCCCAAACGAATGTCAGCCTTGATTTCACTGACAGTTCGTTGCAGTGTCCTTTCAGACATTGGTCCCACCTGCCTTCCAGAGAAGCCATGAGCCTGGATATATTCCTTCATCCAGGCTTTCTCACCTATCTTCTTGGTTGCAGTGACCCTAGCTTCTTCTTCTTTCTTCTTCTTTTCTTTTCAACTTCTCTCTTGCAGCTCTTTTTCTCTCTTTCTCCAGTTGATCCTGCTCTTTGTTGAAGAGCCATAGGATCATTTCATCATTATGTGGAGATAGCTCTTGAAAAGAGAAACCTCTGGAGGTTAGGAAAGCTATCCTTTCCCTCCTAAGCTGTATGTCAGCTTCCCTTTGTTCTTTATCTCTTTCTTCCTCTAAGGCCAACCATGATACTTCCATTTGTTATTCATTTTGCAGTGTGGTTGCCTTTTCCAGCTTTATTAACTCCTCTAGTGGTAGCAGGAGTATGTCTTCATTGACTACTCCAAGCTTAATGAGCCGGTCAATGACCTCAACTCTCTTCTTGTTGTTAACTGCCTCCTGGTTGGCTGCAGCAGTTTTGAATTGTTAGCTAACAGCTTCCTAGTTGGAAGTTCCCTTTTCTTTTGAGTTTTTCAATCCTTCCTCCTCTTGAAGCTCTTCCACTATCATTTTCTTCTTTCCTTTGTCATCTTTTGATGTGCTTGACTTTGGTGGTTCTTGGAGAAAGGACTCAGTTTGCAAGAGAGGTAGTGAGGATGATTGAGCTAAAGGTTTGTTGAGAAAGTCCTCACTATTCACCTTAGATACCAGCTCTAGAATTGCATCTGTGATGATTAGGTCCTCGGATAGTGAGAACAGTCCTTCCCCAGCTTCCATTTCAGCTTCGGAGATTCAGCTTGTTCTTCCGAGGCTTTGACTTCAGCTTCGGAAGTTTGAGGGAGTGCAGTTTCTATCCCAACTGTTTCAGTTGCTGGGCCATCAATCCTCATTTCCTATTCGAATTGAATCTCAGGTTCCATGTGGACCTTAGGTTGACTAACTTCTTCCATGGTGGTAGAAGGTGCACTTAGCCTTTGAAGCTCTTCTGCTCCAAAATACATCATTGCTGTATCAAGGCTAGGATGATCTAGAGAGGATCTCAACAGAAACTTGGAGAAGAGTCTGTAAAGATCTCTGAGCATCCTTGGGTCAATTTGTAGTATAACTTGGGATGGCTCAGAAAAAGTTGTAATGGGAGCCGAATATTTAGAAGTTGAAGATTGACTCTGTGGTTCCTCTGATGTTTGTCTCTAAACATCCTCCCCCTTTTTGGTAGCATCATCTTGAGAGCTAGATAAGCTAGAGGAAGAGGTCAGGAGACCTGAACAGGTACGTGCCTACAGATCTCTCAATCTGTTTCTCAGCTAGTTGAGCCTTGAGATTGTCAATCTCAAGTTGCTGAGTGGCGGACCTTTCTTCTAAATTCCTAACCTTGGATTCAAGGTTTGAGACTTTAGATAGTAGGTCTTGAATGAGGAGTTGCATACTTCCCTCATCTTCTTTTGAAGAATCACGGGGAGATGAGGTAACATACCTAGTATGTTCAGCTTCACCACCAGATTTTGTTTCTTGGCACCCTGGTTTCCCCTGCTTAATGATGTCTCTTTCAGAGTCATCAAAAGGCATGGTTGCCACAGATTTAGTCTCAGAAATGTTACCACTATCCATAAGGTCCATTGAGGCACCTTATGTAGTGGCAGTCGAATCTACATGAGTCCCCTCCACATCAATGGGACTCACCTAAGTAAAGGTTTGCTATGGGTGCTAGAGATAAAAGGTCTCTCTAGGCTCTGTTGATCTTGGAGAGGGTGTTGTAGATCAACTTCATTGCCATGGAGGGACGTAATCTCTTTATCAGTTTTGAAGAGAACGTCAGTGAAAGATAAGGAGGTTAAACCTACTGACCCGGGACCTTGGTCAATGTCTACAGGCATTAAGCCTTTGGTGGGGTTGTCCCTTGTTAGCTGCTCAGAGGAGTGTACATACTCATCCTGAGGCTTTTAGATTGGGTAATGGGCTCATGGGTTTGAGACTGAGGAGACTCAAGACCTATATTAAGGTCAATGGTGAAGGATGGTGAGACCTCAAGCTGAGTGGAAGCCCAATGTTCCACTCTAGCCTTTTTGGATTGAACAGGAGGGGCTTGTTCAATCAGAGTAGATTGGACAAGGGTTTGTTTGGGGCGTCTTTGGTAAGTGATGGTGATAGGGAGAGAAGGTAAACTTACCAGTGTGGGGGCAGTTGCTGGTGAGGGTTCATCATATGTGGGTTCAACAGGGATGTCATCAGGAGCTATTTGCTCAGTCATACATGGAAGTAGAGAAGTGTACCTTCCAGCGAAGTTGGTGGACACCTTCTTTAGAGTTTTGAAGATGGTAGGCCTCATTTGAGGAACAGGAAGAGTGGCTGCACAGACAAGCTGACTCTGGTCTAGCTCATAGTTGAAAATATGCTGAAGAAATCTAGGATACATAAAGAATGTTTCCACCTCTGGAGATTTCCAATGAGATTGGTCAGCACAAATCTTGAGTAGTTGAAGTGGATGCCTCTCACAATTCCATGAACTAAGCACCCTAGTTCGTATCGAATTTGGTCCCATCCCCCAGATTTATTGGACAGACAGTGAAGGACAACATGCAAGATGAACTTCCAGTTGTAGGAGAAGTTAAATTTGTAGACAGTTGACCTACTGACGTCTCCACCATATCCCATGAGAATGTAGGTGTCGTCTAAATCTACTTTGGGGAACTCTATGGGTGCACCCTCATCATGAAGCTCGAGATGCTCCCTAATAAGTTGTTTAGGAATGACCACTCTTGCCACAAATGTTGGATCGTATTACACGAACCCCATTTAGGGTTCCAACCTAACCGTTACCCTAAAATTCAGCCATGTGATTGGTGTAAACAGTGGGATTAACAGTGAGGGTAGTGTAGTAGGATGATTGGGTGAGGAAGGAGATGATTTCAGAGAAGTTCAAATCTCTTGAAGAGTCAAGAAGTGCAACTTGATTATGTTGAGGATTTAGGGCCATTGGGAAAAGTTGAAGGTAGAAGAGTTTGAGCTTGGGTGAATTAGGGAGAAAGGAAACTTCTAGGGCAGTAAAAATTGTGGTAAGAAGATGAAAGTGAATAGTCAGGATTATTTAAAAGAGGGTGAAATGGTGGTAATGGGGTTAGGATAAGGTGATGTGATGTTTTAGTGGATGAAGTGACAGGGCGGCAAGGTTTAGTTCAGTTAAATAATCCAACATCATTAACAAAATCTTTTCTTTTTATAGTGTGGGGCCCAAGATATTTCTGTTACATAGTAAAATCTTTCTTCCGAATATAAAACATTTCCGAAGGTAATTTGTCTTCCGAAGGAAATTGCTACTTTCGAAGGTAAAAGGTTACTTCCGAGAGTAAAGATTGCTTTCCGAATGGAGAGGTTTTGTAAGCTTCGTGAGTGGATCTGATATGTAATCAATCGCTTCTTTTGAGACTAAAAACACTTCCGAGAAGAAAAATTATCCTTGGAAAAATTTTGCTTTGGAAGATATGTAAAATATCTTTCGAGGGTTAATTTCTCTTCGCAAGAAATTTATACTTAGATAAAATTTCAGAGAGACATTTTGTAACAGGCTTACATTGTATTGATATAAGACATTACACATTAAAAAGGTTTTCAAAAGGGGTAAGCTAATCAATGTTTATCATACCAATAGCTATTATGAGATACTTAAATCTCTGTTCATCAAAAGCTTTGGTGAACACAGCATATTGTTCATTTGAGTCAATTTTGATTAGCTTAATGAGATTCTTCTCATGAATATCTCTAATGAAATGATACCTGATATGAAGAGAGTCTTGTCAGTGGTTCCTCTAGTGTAACCATTCTTCAGAAGAAACTAAGACAAAGTCTCATACCACAGCCTAGGTGCTTGGTGCAGCCCTTATAGAGCTTTACCCAATTTGCACACATAGTTGGGATGCTGTGGGTCTTCAAATCCTAGAGGCTAGCACACATACACTTACTTATCTATATCCTTATATTGAAAGATATACTTGACATCAAGCTGGTAGACAGTAAAATTCTTGGATGCAGCATAAGCAAAGAAGATCCTAACTGCCTCAAGTCTTGCAACAGGTGCAAAAACATCAGTATAACCAATTCCTTCCTCTTGAGTGTATCCTTGAACTACTAGTCTTGCCTTGTTCTTGATAATCAAGCCTCTGTCATTTCTCTTGTTCCAGAAAACCTATTTAGTGCCTATAGGTACTTGACCGAATGGTAGCGGACATAGGTTCCAAACCTTTTGTCTCTTGAATTAAAGCAGCTCCTCTTGCATCGATTCAACCTGGCTTCTATCTTTCAAGGCATCTTCAACCTTCTTGGGTTCCATTTGGGATAAGAAGCATGAGTACAAGCAGACATTCCCATGATGAGTCTGCCCTCTTGTTCTCACACCTTCAGAGACATCCCCAATGATGTTCTCAGCTGGATGAGTGTTATGAATCCTTAAACGAGGAATCACTTCCAGTTGCAAAGATAGATCCCGATTAGACATATTTTGCTCAGGAATAGGAACAGTTTGTCCAACTGTTATTTCAAACTCATTCAATGAGGACTGATTGAATGAATGAGAAACATCATCAATTATTGGCTGTGAAATAGCATTAACAGTTGCATGTTCCTTCAAAATGCTACTTCAATCAGCTTGGTGTTGTGCTGGATCACCTTATGAGTTTTGAGGATCAGTAGGTGATTCACTCGTTGAAGCTTCCCTATTCCTTGATATAGTTATACTATCAGATCTATCAATAGTGGAAGCTTGATCTGTGGCAGCTTTTGGAGAACTTGGAAGAGGTTTAGGTAGCTCAAACAATTGATCAGCATCAGTATCAGCATCGTTTTGAGCGCCTGTTCCAACTGAAACATTCTCATAAGATGGTTTAGAATAGTTTGGAAACAATTTCTAAATAAAAAATATGATTAGGGCCATTCCCCATAACACAAGGAGTGTGCTCATTAACAACTATATTGAATGACTCCTCAAATTTTTGATTTTTGATATTGTATACTCTATAAGCTTTACAGCTAGAAGAGTACCCAACAAAGATAGCATCATCCGACTTTTCAGCAAATTTTGCTAAATTATCCTTTGTGTTAAGTGTGGTACACCTGCTGCCAAAGGACCTTAGAAAGCCAATGAATGGTGGCCTCTGGTTCCATAAATCGTAAGGGGTTTTTCCATGTGGCTTAACTACAAGAACTCTGTTATGCATATAGCATGCAGTGCTAACTGCCTTTGCCCAGAATGTTAGAGGTAGTTTGGAATCAGCCAACATAGTTCGAGCAACCTCAATAAGTGTCATTTTCCTCCTCACAACAACACCATTTTGTTGAGGAGTTCTGTATTGTCTGGCAATCCCTTTTGAGTTACAGAATGAGTCAAGAATGAAGTTCTTAAACTCAGTCCCTTGATCACTTCTATTAATCTTAATCTTGTGATCAATTTGATTTTCTATTATAAGAATAAAAGATTTTAATGTTTCAACAGTTTCATCTTTAGTTCTTAAAAGAATACCCATGTAAATCTTGTAAAATTATCAACTATCACAAGGCAGTATGATTTCCTTCCAATGCTCATTATACTTGTGGGACCAAAAAGATCCATGTGCAGCAAGTGTAATGGATTAGTGATGGAGTTAACACTTTTGAATTTATGAGATGTCCTGTGTTGCTTCCCTTTCAGGCATGCAACACAATTATCTTTGCAGAAAAATTCCTTTTTAGGCAAATCATGTATGAAGTTATTTTTAGCCAACTTATTCATTGTCTTAAAATTTACATGACTCATACGTTTATGCGAAAGTGTTGACTCATCACTATCAGCTTTGGAAAGAAAGCATGATACTTCACCCATTGGGGAAGCATTGTTTATATCCAACTTGTACATATCCCCTTTCCTGGGAGATCTAAGAAGACCAATTCTGAAAGAATTGTCATCCCTGGTTTGATGATAATGCACTCATGTTCTGTGAAAAGCATTTGATGCTTTTGATCACAAAACTAAGAAACACTTAACAGATTGTGTTCAAGATGTTTGATAAAATTAACTTTGTCAACTTTTAACTTTTCATTGGATATACTCCCTCTGCTAGAAATATATCCTCCGGCCTCACCTCCAAATTGGACAGGACCTCCATCATAATATTGAAACTGTTGAAGGAGAGATATGTTCCCTGTCATGTGCCTGGAGCATCCACTATCCATAATCTAGATATTGTTATTCTTGTCATATGGATGTCCCTTCACACAAGATGAGATCATCGGAGACCCAAGCCTTGCTGGTCTTGGGTTCTTCCAAAGATAGTGACAATTGAATCAAAGGTTAAGCATGGGGGTTCAAAGGATGTGTTTGAAGAAGAGGCTTGGGTTGCAGCATCTTTCTTGATCTTCCAATCCATCCTTTGGTAGATCACGGAAGATGTGCTTGTAGAAGCTTTTGCAGCATGGCATTCTTCCAAAGCTTCTTTCTTTTCGGAAGAACCCTTCATCACCTTTTCTTCCAAAGCAGTCTTCTTCTGGGATGGTTTCAAGGGAACTTTCTTGTTCTTCAAATTTTAATAACTTTTGCTTCTGAACCATTTTCCCTTCGAAAGAAGGATTTTCTTCCGAAGACAACCTAGCTTCAAAAACTAGCTTTCCCTTTTTCATCACTTGGACCATCTGATAAGGTCCAAATGAGAAACCTTCCCTGAATCCTTCCTTTCTAACAATATTTGCATAATGTGTGCTAGCAGGATTTTAGTAACAATCTTTAGCTGTTAGGATCAGTGATCTATGTTTGATTGATTGAAGAGTATTGCAGCGGAATTCAAACAATGAATTAGTCGATTCATAAGAACAAAACGATATTCAATGAAGAACAAAGACGGTTATAGAGAGAGAGAATATCCGCAAATATATTTCACTCAATATTCGCTTTCATGGTAACAGAATGTCACAATTACAATTAGGTCGACACCTCTTATATAAGAGATGTGACGTCTACTGATGTCACTTGATAGTGACATCTAACAGATTTATTACAACTGAAACACAACTACTGAAGATGTCAAAACAGCTGACATCTTCTTACAAAAAGTTCTAAGTGTTATCAGTTGTTATAACTACTGAAATATAAAACTACTGAAACTACAACGACTGAAGAACAAGCTCTTCAGTCGTTTTACAAAACTACTGAAACTAGAATATAAAACTACTGATATCACAACTACTGAAGAAGTACTCTTCAGCAGTTGTGACAAACTACTGACGCTTCAGTATTTGATCTTCAGACTTTGACTTTCAGATGTTTCATCAGCTGATGACTTCAGTAGATATCATCAGCTGATGTCTTCAGTCTTTGTCTTCAGACTTTGTACATCAGTTGTTGATCTTCAGCACTTGTAGACTCTTCAGCTGTTGTACTTCAGTACTTTGGTCTTTCAGCTTCAGCACTTGTATTCTTCAGCTGTTCAGCTTCAGTACTTGTGTTCTTCAGCTGTTGTACTTCAGCACTTTAGTTTTTCAGCTGTTGAGGTCTTCAGCACTTGATCTTCAGCTGTTGAAGTCTTCAGCACTTGTCAAACTGCTGATGAAGCTTTTCAGCAGTTGTTGTGATACCATGTGGGACTTAGAGGTTTTCTGATCTTGGCTCATTGGTTCTTTTGGTGCAACAAACTCCCCCTGAACCAATGCAGCCAAAACCTCTAAATTATTTATTATCCCACTTATTGTTGGCAAAAGATTGGTCTTTTTCCTTCTTGATCAGTAGAGAAGATGACCCATGTAAGCTCCGGCCTGGGAAGAAATCTCAGATATGTTTGGCAAGGTATGAATGGGAACTCTGTTTTGGGGAACTGGACACAGAGTTGTTATCCCATTCATGAGATTTACTTCCCCATAATGAGTCTGTATGACTCTCGAACATAGGCCTCAAGGAGAACAACTTGTTCCTCCTTGGAGAGTTCTTCTACTCCTCCTTCGAAGAAGAACTCTGGACCATAGTACTCAGATAAGTACTTCATGGTCCTGCCATTTTTCAGCTCCACTGTAGTTACCTCCCTATAGACAAATTCATCAGGATGGGTGCCTTCAAGGAGTAACTGGAGCTCATTCTTCTGGATGTCTTCAAGCTTTTTATATAACAACCCCTTTTTAATCATCTTGTTTTCTAGTAAGGCTTGAGGGGTCATCTTTGCTTGATGAGCTTTCTTGAATTCATCAATGATTTCCCAGGGTGTGAATACAATGGCCAACATGATGGTAGAATCTATTGTTTTTCTAACCTGGCCATTGTATCTGTGTGGAATAGTTCTTTTATGGATTCTAGAACTCACCTGGGGTCTAGCCATACTCTCACTCTCTCCTTCTGATACTGAAAAGTGTGCCTGAGAGTGTACAGCCTCTGAGCATGCCCTTTCATGGCTTGTATAGATGATGACTGAGGAAATTCCTTGTCAACCATCTTCAATAGTTGCTCATCATGCTGTTTCTGCTATTCTTCATCTTCTATCTTGACTCTAACCATCTCCCTTTGAGAGTCAGGTGTGATCATGGGTTGACTTCTGGGTTTCGGTAGCTTTAGAACAACAGAGAGTGGCAGACTATCATCTTCATCCTCTTCTTCTTCTTCTTCCATCCTCAGCCCTTCTCCTCCTTCTAGGTGCATCACTGGATGATGGTTGGGTTGGTAAGGGAATTGGTTTTGAAGAATGAGGATGTTTGGACTTTGGCTTAGAGATTGGTTTGGAGATTTGAGGGGTAGGCTGTGTTTGAGTGGGTGGAAGGGAAGGTTGATCCAGCATCTTTGTAGTAAGTTTCGCCTTTGTAAGTTTAGCCATTTCCAACCTTTTACCAGCCCCAACCTCATCAAGGGCTTCAACAATAATCTCCCTGTGGAATTGCTCAGACAGACAGATTCTGGTGGCTATAGCCAGAATACTGTCCCTGGTCCACGCGCGAATCTCCATTAAAGATCTTCCTAAGTATTTTGCGATGAAGCGTATCATGATCTCCAATCTCTCTTTTTCAAGAGCATCATACCCAGCCCATCGGGTTTGAATTTCTTGCACTTCCAACCTTCTAATCTCACTATCCAATGTGGCTGTATCAAACCCTTGCCTGAAGAGTTGTTCAATTATTTTATCCATGGATCGACTGTGTGTAGTATCAGCTTCTTTTACCAGCTCTTCCAAGGAATTGTCTTCAGCAGTATGATCATCAGCACTTTTCTTTCGCTTGTAAGTGAGCAGAGGTTGCTTTTCTTTCTCCTCCTCTTGGGCTTGCTTCTCTTCCTTCTCTTCCTCTGTTCTTTTCCTCTTCTTTTCTTTCACCGCAGTACTCTCCCCCTTTTTGGATGTATTGGAGGAAGGGGTTTGTACCGCAGAAAGTGTCTTTTGCACAGCAGCATCAATCAAGGGTTGTAAAGTTGAGGAAAGCCTCTCATCAATGGCTTTAGTCACAATATCAGTGAGTATGGGTGTGATGAGAGGGAGGGAATTTTGAAGTACAGCACCTATTTGCTCAGGAGGGTTCTGTTCTTGAGAAATAGGGCCTGAAGCAGAGGTAGGTGGTTGAGTTTGGAGTGGCTTAGTGTTTGGGGAACCTTCAACTGAAGGTGCCATCTGTGGGTTGGTGGAGGCAGATGGTCTTTCTCCTTGTGAGAGTTGGTCAAGTAGGTTTTGCAGCCTACTGACTTTCTCTTCAAGGATTGTGTTCTGGGAAAGAACATCGTAGAAAAAGCCCAGGTCATCATCAGCCGAAGCTGAATCATCTGACCTCCTGCTTGGAGCAGGATTTACATGCACTGGGTGTAGACCAGTTGTTGCATGTGCCCCTTTTGCTTGGTACTGGGGACTCCAGCCTCAGGACAATGTCCATCATCAGCTGTTGCCTCTAGTGAGGTCTTAGCAATGTTACCAGCCTCACTCTGATCATGTGCTGATTCAGAAGAGGTGGCAGCCTCACTAGATATTCTAATCTCCTTATCTACACCAGGAGATAGAAGTGGTAAACCCTGTGCTGTGGGTTCTCAATTGCACTGTGTTCCTCCCCTCAATTGTAGAGGTGTTCCCAGTAGTAAGTGGTTTCTGGGGAGGGGGTGAGGAGTGCAGTTGAGTCAGCACTTGTGCAACTATTAAAGTTGGGCTGTGAGGGACGGTTGTATGGGGTGAAGGGATAGAAGCAGTGTGCACCTGGGGAGGTTGGTGCTCTTCAATGGCAATCCCCTCAAGTGAGGAAGATTCCAGATGTGTAGGTACCCTTTTATGTGTTGCTGCAGGCTCCTGTTGAGAGGAATCCTGAGCGGCTATGGCTGGAAGAGTCCTTATATCCACTAGGGGGTTTGGACCAGTGGATATCTCCTGCGTTTGTGTTGCAGGGGCATCCTCAGGGGACTCAATTCCCTGAGTAGCCGTTTTAGGTTTCTTTTTGGTGGGTTTGGTGGGGACTTTTGATTTGGAGGTGGTGGCTGTGGGTTCCAGCTGCGTGGGTTTGCGCAGCTTGGCAGCCAATTGAGTGTCTGGTCAGAGTTGTGCCGGGAGTATACTTCCGGCAGAACAGCCGTAGCAGGGACTCCCAAGCCAACAAGTCCCTCAGCATTAAGCTGGTTTGTAATGATGGCCATTAGAACCGTGGATATAGTATCCAACGGTTAGCAGTTAGTTTTTGAGCCATATCCTTGAGCTCCGAAAATATTATTTCTGAAAAGTTTAAGGTTGTTGCTCAAGAATAGAATACATTACCTGCTGCCACTTTGTCGACATTTGATCCCAAGACGAAGTCTTAGGAGCCAAACATACATTCACCATGTGAAAAATTAGGCGTTCGGCGTCATGGAAATGTTTCTTCATGATAGTGGAGGCACTGAGATTGCCTTGATATCCATGTTGGGCAAAGGATAGATCTGTGGTGCCCTTGGATATCCAGCAGGAGAAATAGCATCATCCAGATGAAGAATTTGGCGGATTATTGCAGGAGTGATGACCACTTCTTTGTTGTTGACAACCGACTGGAGAGATGGTGTGATGTTCTCCCTAGTGGTAATAGTAACGTTCATCCAAAATGTTGGAGGGATTCGGCATGTAGTATGGGATTCAGAAGAAATGCCGTTTTGTATTGGGACTGAACCATAAGATCGATAGCAGTATCGAACTTAGCCCAGACAGGCGATTTAGTAAGGTAGGCAACACAGTTGTGTGCGGTTTAATTTGCATGGACGCCATTGAGAAGAGAGAAGTTTGGAGAGGAACGTTAGGTTTGAAGATGAAGAAGCATTGAAGGATTAGGTCAGGGATATTTATAGGGTACGGGTAAGAAAACGACTGAAGGATGTGGTGTTAGTCATCAGTAGTTTTAAACGACTGTTGACATGGTATTAGCCTTTCAGACGTTGAAACAGCTGAAGTCGTGGTGTTAGGCATCAGAAGTTAGAAAACTACTGAAGACCGTGGTTTTTACTTCAGATGATTGAAACAACAGAGGACTTGGTGTTTGTCATCAGTAGTTGTGAAACTACTGAAGACAGTGGTTTTGTCATCAGCTGTTGTAAACAACTGAAGACTTGGTATTAGTCATCAGTAGTTATAAAAACTACTCAAGACATGGTTTTGCTTCAATTGTTTAGAATGAAACAGCAGTTGTTGAAACAACTGAAGAGAAGTTCTCTTCAGTAGTTGTCGTCAATTCATAGCCTTTCAGCTGTTTCATGCTGTCCTCAACACTTACTCATCAGACTTTGCATCTGATTTTCAGGTGTTTCATAGGACATCAGTACTTATCTTTTATACTGATTTCAGTAGTTGTAACTACATTAGTAGTTTTAACTAGATCAGTAGTTTGGAACAGATAAAGTACATCAGTACTGTGAGGCATTTAGCCATCAGTAGTTATAAAAACTACTGAAGGAAAAGGACTCATCAGTACTTATATGTGACATGGGTACCAATGATCATCAGTAATTACTACTGAAATCATCAGTAGTTGTCACTTATTCTAGCTGCAGCATACCAAGCCTTAACACAAGGTTTTGGAAAGTAGAACTATCCAAAGGCTTAGTAAAAATATCTGCGAGCTCATCAGCACTAGGCACAAACTTAGGATCAATCAGACCTTGTTCAAAACAATCCCGAATAAAATGATGTCTGATCTCTATATGTTTGGTCCTAGAATGCTGGACTGGATTTTTGACAATACACAGAGCTGAAGCACTATCCATTAACAATGGAGTCTTAGTCTCTGTAATGCCATAATCCAGAAGTTGGTTCTGAAGCCAGAGTACTTGAGAGGTGCAACTTGCAGCAGCAATGTACTCGGCCTCAGCAGTTGATGTAGCAACAGATGTTTGTTTCTTACTCTGCCAAGAAATCAAACAGTTGCCTAGGAATTGACAACCACCAGAAGTTGACTTTCTAGTTAACTTGCACCCTGCATAGTCACTATCTGAAAAAGCAACTAATTTGCAAGAGTGTCCAGTGGAATACCATAAACCTAGAGATTGTGTACCTTGCAAATATCTAAATTCTCTGTCTGCAATCAAATGAGACTCTTTAGGAGCAGCCTGAAATCTAGCACAAACACATGTAGCAAACATAATATCTGGTCTAGAAGCTGTTAGATACATCAAGGACCCAATCATACATCTGTAAAGCGTTTCATCAACAGCTTTACCTTTCTGATCAGCATCCAGTTGTGTGGTGTTGCACATGGGAGTAGAACAGGGCTTACAGTTTTGTAAATCAAACTTATTCAAAAGATCTTTTGTATTTTGACTGATGAATAAAGGTTCCATCAGCCTTTTGTTTGATTTGCAAGCCTAGAAAGAACTGTAATTCTCCCATTGCACTCATTTCAAACCTCTTTTTCATTAAGGTTGTAAAATCATCACACAACTGAGGATCAGAGGATGCAAAAAAAATATCATCAACATAAATCTGAACAAGTAGCTTATGTTGATCCACCTTCTTAATAAACAAAGTTTTATCAATGGAGCCTCTAGTGAAATTATTCTTAAGAAGAAAAGTAGAGAGTGTCTCATACCAGGCTCTAGGAGCTTGTTTCAACCCATAAAGAGCCTTATCAAGTTTATACACCCATTCAGGATGTTTATTATCCTCAAAGCCTGATGGTTGACACACATAAACTTCTTCCTTTATTTTACCATATAAAAATGTACTTTTAACATCCATTTGAAAAACTTTAAGATTGTGGAATGCAGCATAGGCTAAGAACAATCTGATTGCCTCTAGTCTGGCTACAGGGGCAAAGGTTTCATCATAATCAATACCTTCTTCTTGTGAAAACCCCTGTACAACCAGTCTAGCCTTGTTCTTAACAATAAGCCCATTTTCATCGGTTTTATTCCTAAACACCCATTTAGTGCCTATTGCACACTTACCTGGGGGAAGAGGAACAAGTTCCCACACTTGCTGTTTCTTGAACTGAAGTAGCTCAAGCTGCATAGCTTCAACCATCCATTGTCTCTCAAAGCAACATGGTAGTTCTTTGGCTCTAGCTGACTGATGAAGAGAGCATAGAAGCAGAAGTTAGACAATTGACTTCTGGTTGAAACACCAGCATTGATATCACCAATAATCTGAGTCATGGGGTGATTCTTCAGTTCTTGATAAACAATGAGATCTGTGCAAGTGTTTGTTGAACCTTCAGCAGCAGCAGATGTTGATGTAGACTCTTGAAACCAAGATTTGATGGTAACTCAAAAGATGCAGAGGAAACAGAGATCTCATCAGCATTTGTTGTGGATGGAATTGCTGAAGCTACAGGAACATCAAGTTTAGCAGACACAGGCAGTTGGTCACTAAACTTGAATAGGTGAGTATTGATATTATCATCATCATCATCAATACCACCAGGTGGAAGACATGCTGCAGAAGATGATTGAGCCACAGGATCTGCAACAGCTGGAGGTTGATAAGGAACATATTGCAGTATGTCCAAATCAAACAACTCCACAGGGTTTTGTGGAATCTTGTCCAAAGGAGATTCATTAAACTCACACATGAGTCTCTTCAACTATCTTTGTTCTGCAGTTGAAGACTCTGTATGCCTTGCAAGTAGATGAATAACCAACAAAATACCCAGCATCCACCTTAGGATCAAATTTATGGAGTTGATCCTTTGTGTTGAGAATAAAACAGGGACATCCAAATGCTTTGAAAAATGAAATCAAAGGAGCCAAATGATGGAGAACTTCATATGGAGTCTTCATCAACCTCTGATTTACTAGAACTCTATTCTGCACATAGCAAGCTGTGTTGACAGCTTCAGCCCAAAAGGTCAGTGGCAAACTAGAGTCAGCCAACATGGACCTTGCAGCTTCAATGAGGGTCCTGTTCTTTCTCTCCACTACTCCATTTTGTTCAGGAGTCCTTGGGATGCTAAACTTCCTTTTGATTCCCTTTGAGAGATAGAATTCATCAAGTGTATGATTCCTGAATTCAGTTCCATTATCACTCCTGATACACTTGACTGGAAGGGAATACTGCTTCTCAATATACAACACAAAGTTAATAACCTTCTGAGCAACCTCATCCTTTGAATGTAGAAAGAAAGTCCATACAAATCTGGAGTAATCATCCACAATTACCAGACAGTATTTCTTCTTTGCCATGCTCATCACTCTCACAAGACCAAATAGATCCATATGCAGTAATTGCAAGCAGGCAGTGGACTTAGGCTTCAATAGGAGGGAATGAGACTTTGTGCTATTTTCCTTTTAAACAAGCAGTGCAGGTTTCATAACAGTGGAACTCCTTTATTGGTAAGCCTCTGACTAAACTATTATGGATAAGCTGATTCATGTTTTTGAAATTAACATGACCCAGCCTTCTGTGCCACAGTTTAGATTCTTGAGAAGAGGCTTTGGAAAATAGGCAAGGATTGCCTTTGAGATCTATTTTCTTGGAAAGATCTAAGGCATACACTCTTCCTGTCCTGTTGGCTCTCAGGAGAGTGTGTTCATCCAACACCTTGTCAATCAAATGCAAAACTTTGGATGACAGAATCCTACAGTTCTGACTGGTGAAAAGAGCAACATGGCCTTTATCACACATTTGACTGACACTCAAGAGATTGTACTTGAGATTTTCCACATGATTAACATCATCAAATTTGATTTCTCCATTGGAGACAAAGCCATTACCAATGATGTAACCCCTAGCATCATTGCCAAAAGAAACAAATCCCTTCTTTCCTTGAGAGTAGTCATGAAGAAGAGAGTTGTTCCCAGTCATGTGCATAGATCCCCCACTGTCTACATAGCAGATGCTACTTTGGCATGTTGGAGAACCCTGCAAAAATAAACAATTAGTTAGTTTTGGAGACCCAAACCTTTTTGGTTATGGGCCTGGTCTCATCAATAGATGGTAAACTAACAGGTTTATTTGAAACAACAGCCTGAGAGGAAGAAGATGGTGAAGAAGAGGAATCCTTTGGCTTGGATCTCCTTTTCTGTGGTTTCAACATAGGAGCATCTAGTTGGTTAACTCTACCCAACAGATGTTGAACCATCATGACCAGTTATGTCTGATTTTGTGATAAAGCTTTCAGCTCATCAGACACATTGCCAGTGGAGTTTGATAAGTTCCTATGTTGCACCTTCTTCTTCTGAGCACTCTCAGTTGTCACCTGTTTAACCCCTTCCTTTTTGGATTTCTTTGAGGACTTAAGGGTTACAGGATTTGATGTTGCTGATACAAATGTGATCTTAAACTCAGTTTTCATTTTTACCATTTTCTCTTTAATTTCTTCTTTTTGTTTGAGTTTGGAACCTCTTTTGTACCAGCAATCATCTGTAAGATGATTGAACAAACCACATACTTCACATGGTTTCTTCTTCATCTTAGGTTGATCATCAACTAAAGAGAGTGAAGCAACTGGAGACTTGCTCTTCAATGCTTTGGAAGCATTGGTTGCTTTCTTGACTGCCTCTTTACTAGTCTTCAAACTCTTTCTACTGACAGTTTTCTTCTCTTCAGTACTGACAGCAGTTGGAGTTTGAACTTCAGTGTTAAATTCTGCTCTCTAATCCTTTCAGGACTTTCAGAATTAACTCCTGAGTTGATCAACTCATTGATCATGTGAGTGTCAGCATTTGAACCATCAACATCAGCTGATAGGTTCAGAGAGGGCTTGATGCTGACTTCTACTTCTGATTGTGCTGTATCAGAAAGTAGATCACATGATGAGATGGATTGGTTATCACTCTCACCATCAGATTCTACCTCTGCTCTTGGGGTAAAATCTGTAGGTGGAGCAGTGTGATTGTAACCAATGCCAAACTTCACATTGGAAGCAGATTGCTTACTAAGAAGCATTTCAAAACCTTTTCATGATTGTACCCATCTATCACACTCTACCTGGGTAACTGCAAGGGTTTCTTTGAGATCTTTATACTTCTCTAGAAGTATCTCTTCCCTAGCCTTATCATCAGTTATTTGGCATTTCAATTTGTAAATCTCATCATTTTTATCATTAAGCACAGACCCAAATTCAGCTTTGTTTTTGGAAATAATTTGTTCTAGCTCAATGTTCTTGTTGATTAAAGCTACATTTGCTTCTCTAATAGATGCAAATGCTGCTATGCATGTGTCAGAACATAATTTGGCTTTTGTCTCAGAGGATACCTGTGATACCTTTGGTGTAGAGGCATTAGAGGATGAAGTATCAGCAGAATCCAAAGCCATAAGAGCTAGATTTCCAAATGGACTTTCACCACCATGTTGACCAGCACCTGAGAACAGTTGTTCATGACCAGACATGTCATCTGGTAAACTGCTCCAGTCAATAACTCCTGGGGTGAAGAAGCTGTGTTGTTGAGGTTGAGTTTGTTGATGAGATTGGGAAGGCTGTGGTTCAGGCAATGCTTGTGGTTGTTGTGCAATTGGAGCTTGAACAGAATTTAGTTGAGGCACATAATAGCAGGGATAAGGATATGGCATTTGACCCTGGGGAACAAAGTATGTAGGAGATCTAGGATGTGAAAAATGACCAGAACCAGCAGGTTGTTGCCCTCTGTTTTGTGGACTGGTACTAGGAAAAGTCACAAAGGGTGCAGAAGAGTTAGATCCAGTTGATCTACACTCTCTTGCAAAGTGTCCTAGCCTTTGGCATTTGTGACACCTCAACTTACTCTTGTCAAAACCAACTTTGGTTTTGCCAGAGAGTCCAGGAAATTTCCTGCCAGTTCTCTTGTAGAACTTCTGAGATCTGATATTAATCAGTGCCATCTGGCTCAGAATATCCATCTCTTCTAGATCATCATCAGCTATTCCTTTTAGATCATCCATGATGAAGCATAAATTGTCACTATTACTGCCAGAATGACTCTCAATACAACAAATGCATGATCAGAACTATTTGAAGAGAAATCTATATGCTCATCATAATTGCTTTCAGATGCAGCATATTCTGACTCATGACCAACCAAGGCAGTATTGCCTGGTACAAAGTCATCAGTGAGCTTTCCTGATGAGGACAGTTTCCTCTTCTGCTCTATCTCTCTTTCAAATGTAAGCAGTTTCCCATGAAGTTGGGTGAGAGATAGGCCTTCTAGATTTGCACTGGAGCGTAGGACAATAGTGTATGTGTCCCATCTCTCAGGCAGTGATCTGAGGAATCTGTTTTTCATCTGGCTATTGGTGTATTCCTGTTTCACCATTTTCAGCTCAGATATCAAGCAGGAAAAGCGCTCAAACTGTTGAGTCAATGTCTCACCCTTTCTATGAGAGAATGTCTCATATTGTTGGGCAAGGATCTCTCTATTGTTTGCTAAGACCTCATCAGTGCCACCGAATTGTTCCTTCAGGGCATTCCAGAGATCATGAGCAGTTTCATGATGCATAAGCCCTGAATAGATTTCATTAGGCAGTGCCATGGCCAGAATTCCATGGGCTTTAGCATCAATCTCAAATAGTTTCCGATCTTCATCAGAGTATTGTTCCTTCTTCTTCGGAACCATTTGATTGGTTTCTGGATTGTTCACCGTAGGCTTATGTGGTCCATGTACCACAGATGTCCAACAACCTGAACTGTTAACAGACAGGTGATGAAGCATTCTTCGTTGCCATATGTTATACTCGGTCCTAACCAGCATCGGAGGCTTGGTTGAGGAACCGGTATTGTGAGGGTCATTAGAAGGAGTCGTCATCTCGGATTCAATCAAATTCGGTTAAGCTAAAATAGATTTAGAACAAAAACGCAACAACCAATTGAACCAGAAGATCTCAAAATAAATGAACGAAAGCGGCAGAAATTCAATAATCTATAACCAGTTCTTGCAAATGCGCTAATTCAATCAAACACAGATATCAATTAGCAGTTTCAATGATCAATTGTTAGATCGATCAATGATTAACCATGCTCTGATACCACTTGTTAGGATCAGTGATCTATGTTTGATTGATTGAAGAGTATTGCAGCGGAATTCAAACAATGAATTAGTCGATTCACAAGAACAAAACGATATTCAATGAAGAACAAAGACGGTTATAGAGAGAGAGAATATCTGCAAATATATTTCATTCAATATTCGCTTTCGTGGTAACAGAATGTCACAATTACAATTAGGTCGACACCTCTTATATAAGAGATGTGACGTCTGCTGATGTCACTTGATAGTGACATCTAACAGATTTATTACAACTGAAACACAACTACTGAAGATGTCAAAACAGCTGACATCTTCTTACAAAAAGTTCTAAGTGTTATCGTTGTTATAACTACTGAAATATAAAACTACTGAAACTACAACGACTGAAGAACAAGCTCTTCAGTCGTTTTACAAAACTACTGAAACTAGAAATATAAAACTACTGATATCACAACTACTGAAGAAGTACTCTTCAGTAGTTGTGACAAACTACTGACGCTTCAGTACTTGATCTTCAGACTTTGACTTTCAGATGTTTATCAGCTGATGACTTTAGTAGATATCATCAGCTGATGTCTTCAGTCTTTGTCTTCAGACTTTGTACATCAGTTGTTGATCTTCAGCACTTGTAGACTCTTCAGCTGTTGTACTTCAGTACTTTGGTCTTTCAGCTTCAGCACTTGTATTCTTCAGCTGTTCAGCTTCAGTACTTGTGTTCTTCAGCTGTTGTACTTCAACACTTTAGTTTTTCAGCTGTTGAGGTCTTCAGCACTTGATCTTCAGCTGTTGAAGTCTTCAGCACTTGTCAAACTGCCGATGAAGCTTTTCAGCAGTTGTTGTGATACCATGTGGGACTTAGAGGTTTTTTGATCTTGGCTCATTGGTTCTTTTGGTCCAACATTAGCCATGTGGTTTTGTAGACCACACATTAGGCATGTAATGTTAGTCTTTTGGGAGCTTGTGGGTTGCTGTTTCTTATTCCTTTTCTCTTTGTCAACAACCTTTCCCTTCAACTTCTAATCCTTTGGTAGGATAGGAGTGTTGGTACTACATTCCTTTCTTGAATCAGAAGTACCTACCACTTGGAATCTAGCTGAGATGAATACACCCTTTTGTTTTGGGTCAATCATCAGTTTAGACTCAGCCACTTTCTTAGCAGTTCTTCTGGCAGCTTTAGCTCTGGTTCTTCTGGCTTTGGTGGTTAGGATTTGATCTTCACTGGGAGGGGTAGGTTGATTTACCTGTTCCTTCCCTGTGCTGGCCTCTATTATTGCATCATTCTTTAACTCATGTGAAGATGGGTCAGCAGATGGGATCCCTTGCTCTTCAGTACCATATCTAGGTTGCCTTATGGACTCATAAGAATATGGTGGAGCAATTTCATTGGTCCCCAAACCTCTTTTGTTTTGATAAAAAAATTTTGGAGTGGGAGGATGATGCAATAATAGCTTGGAAGTTCTGCTCAGAAATAGCATACTTCCAGGCTTTAGCCTTAGCAGTGACAAGTTGGGCTTGAGCCTCAAACAATTTGGATATTAAATCCTTTATTTGAGTCTTGTAATTGGTGTGTTCATGTTTTATCAGAGAATTTTCTCTAACTCTTCAATTTTCTTTTGGTAGTCAGATTCAGCCCTTTTAAAATCAGATTTCAAAACATTTAAAGACTCAATATCAGATTTAATTTCCATATTATAGTCCTGATATAATTTAACTTTAGCAATACAGGCAGGAGTACAAAGATGTTCATATACCTTGTTATCATCTGTTCCATCCATGAGTGCTTAAGCAGGAGTCACATCATGTACCCTAAAGCTCCAGTCGACTTCTTGAGCCATTGCAGTTGTCTGAGTCAACTTTTTAGTGGGCTTTGATGTAGAGGGATGTGTGGAGGCCTGTGGGGTTCCCGGATTTGATTTGGGAGCCTTGCATTCCCTTGCAAAATGACCAAGTTGATTAAAGTTATAACATTTGGCCTTGGTTTTGTCAAACCCAAACTTGTTGTTAGTTGGGTTTTGAGGAAATTGCCTTCTAGTTCTCTTGAAGAACTTCTTCGCTCTGTAGGTTAAAAGAGCCATCTATTGGACAATGTCCACATACTCTACATCATCTGGACGGAAGCACTCTAGATCATCAAAGCAGTATTGAAAGTAACTAGAGTGTCCACTTCCTGAGACAAAGGCACAGCTATCCTGAAAGGAACTATGTTGAGCCTGTTGAGACCTTGGAGTCTCAGGGAAAATGATGTAAGAACCAGATGAGCAGGATGGCTGCTGGTTGTATGTCAGGTATTGCTGAGGTTGTGGGGGTCCTGGGCCTTCAACAACCATTAAGACATTGCTAGCAGGAAGACTCAAAGGTCTGCTTGTCTGATGGCCCATCTTACTCTCCATCTCTAAGCGATATCCATCAAGGATGCCATAAAGTTCAGTCATAGTGAGAGTGTTCAAATTCTCTGTCCTCTTGACAGAGACACAATAGAATGTCCACTCATTTGGAAGAACACTTATTAACTTTCTTGTGAGGTCTCTAAGTTCAGGAGTGATCTTCACAGACTAAAGAGAAAAGATAAGATCCATGTACCTGAAATACTGTTGGCTGAGAGACTCTCTAGGAATATAGATGAAGTTCTCGAACTGCTGCTTCAGTGAGTCCATCTTGTAGTCATTGGAATTTGAATACATTTGAGCAAGTGCATCAAAAAGTTCTTTGGCAGACTTACAATGCTCAAACCCCACCATGATGGAGTTAGGTATTGAAGTCATAAGAATAGTCATTGCATTGTTGTCAATGTCCATCTTCTTTCGATCCTCATTAGAATAATCTTCAACAACCTTTTCTATCATGGCACCATTTCCACCGGGTGCTGCCACCTTAGGTTTATACGAGCCATTGACAATGGAATACACATTTTGTTGTCTTGGTATCTGATGAAGCCTTCCATTCGTTTGCTCCAAGACCTAAAGTTTTCAGGAGTAATGATAGGAGCTTTAGTCATAGTCCCATCTCTACTTCGGATTTGTTAAGGGCCATTTTGAGAGAGTTGTAAGGAGGAGTGAAAAACAGGTTGATTTGGATGGTTAGATCTCACAATCAAGAGCCTAAAAAGATCTGATACCAATTGCAAGATCGGGTTTTGTTACTAAACACTTGGTTTTTCTCTCAAACTCTCTTGAACTACACTCGGATGAAAGCAAAGTCTCTAAGAGTTGATAACAATATAATAAGTAGTAATAAACACAAGAAGTAATTTTCAAAGTACTTGCATATATTGCTTCTTAACTCAAAATATTATAAGACTCTTACAAGCATGATCTTATGAGTTACAATGAGAAACTATATATAATACTACCTACAGCCGGATATACTTTGATACCAGCTGGAATTCTCTAACTAAAGCAAATACTACAAAGCTATAGTTTAAGGTATCTTAGATAAAGTCTTATCTAAGATATGGTAGTCAGGATATGTCCCTGACTTACCTTTTGTCTCCAACTAAAGTTGGTAACTTGTACTAATGTAAAAAGGTGAACAGTGTAATAAAGTATGGTCAACTATATGGCCCTTTGAGAAAATGCCATGTAGTATCAGAGGTCTGCAGTGGAGTGTCAGAGACCATACTTATGTCCACTGGTTCATCACAGTGTCTTCCGAAGGTTAAATGGCTTCGGAAGAACAAGTACTTCCGAAGCCACTTATACTTCAGAAGAGGCTACTTCTTTCGAGGCTTGAGGACTTCTTCTATTCTTCATACTTTGGAAGTTTTCTTCTGATCTCTTCTTCTTAGATTTGATCTTTGGAAGTAAGTACTTTGACTTCAGAAGTAGAGTTTGTCTTTGGAAGTTGATCTTTTTTTGTCTTCGGAAGAACTCTACTTACCTTCGGAAGTTCCACACTTGGCTTCGGAAGCCTTTTGTAAGTAGCACCAAAATTTGTCTAAGTGATTTGGTTTTGGTTGCACCAGCCTTCTTCTTGATTCAACAACATGCCATAGCCCACATCCTAATCTATTACAAAAAAATAAAGTACATGAAGTAGAAAGTTACAGACTCAAGACCTCAATGTACACTTACTAAAAGCATAGACCTTTTCACCAACTCATGTAAGTTGGTGACTTTACAGAGTTGCAGCGAAAAGGGGGTCTAGCTTTATGTAAAGTACATCAGATAAAGCATGTATACTAAAATTCTTTGGAAGAAATTTGTCTTCAAGTGTTGGCTTCAGAAGACTTTGTCTCTGAAGCTTCAGAAGAATTCATCTTTTGCTTCGGAAGATATTGGTCTTGGCTTCAGAAGATTTCACACTTAGAATATTTGCATGTGTGAAACCTCTGATGCATTCTTCTTCAATGTACTTGTGCATGCATGCAGGAGACTTTAAGTGTTTGAGTTGCATCAACCTCTTCATATAATCTCTACAGTTATCATGAATGATAATATTTATGATAAAAAATAACATGGAACTCCAAATGTTTTATTGCATAAACAATAGATGAAAATAGATTGGGTTACGAATATGGCTAGGTGATGAGGGTCACAAAAAGACTAGTAGTTTATGGAAGCTAGGTTGAGCTTATTATCATGTTGTCGGATTGAAATGTATGCAGTACATGGACACTCTTAACACATTGGTAATTGATTTTTCACTTTAAAGTAGATACACAACCTTGACAAATAAACAGATTTAGTCTTTTGAATACGTTTGTATATAAAAGTGGCACATTACTACATTAGGGGTAATTCTTTGGTACGAAAACCATGGGGACAGTACCCCTTAAAAGACGCCTAATCCTGAAACCAGGCCTTATCTTTTGAAGTAATGATGGAACAATAATGTGCAGCCTTTTGAACCACTTCATATGTAGAAGCTACAAGCAGTTACCTAGGCATCATTTTTTGTTCAAAAATATGTAAGTGGTAACCAAATGCTTTTAACCTAGACTGGTGCATGATATGAAATACAATTTGTATAACCAAACTTTCCTTTCCGATGCAACAATGAAAAAAACACCCACCTTGCTAAAACACACAACAACCCCTTTGCCATAATTACATCAATCAGCGCAATGCACGATCAAGGATATAATGTAACACCCGGAAATTTAAAGAAAAAAATAAGAGAAGGAAATGCAATAAGACCCAAGTTAAGGGGTTAAAGGTGTAAAAAGGACAAAATAATATATTATATTTTGTACAAAAGGTGTATGACCACCCATAACCTTGCACATCACCTTTTAACTCGGTTAGAGAGACAGAGAGAGCGTGCGCGGGAAGAACTTCGGGTTTTTGAAGAAGGAAGAAAAAGTCAAATTTAAGGTATGAATTCGATGTTTTTAAATGTTTTTGGCTGATTTTCAACCTTTTGAGTTTGTGCTTATGTGTTTTTTTGTGTTTGGGTTATGTGATTTTGGTGTTCTAAGAGTTTGAACTCAACTACATTCTAGTTTTAATGAGTCCTACTCAAAAGTTGCAAGAGGTGAGTTCTAGATTGTCCCATTTTAAATGTTTTAAACTTTTTTGGGGCTGGAAATACATGTTTAAATGTTTTATTATTTTGGGTGTGTATACCCGTATGTTTAAGTGAATATGCATGTCGATGGTTGTATGTTGGGGTGATTTATAGTTATATGTATGTTTGTAAGCATGTTAGGTTGTTAAGTATGTTAAAATTAGGCTTGAGCATGTTTGGATGTGATTTGGGGACTGAATTATGTTGTTAGTTAATGTTAGTTGCTCATACGCCTAAGTCCCCATGCGCCTTAAACCCATGCGCCCAAATAGTATCCATGTGCCTAGGATATTCCTAAAATGGCTATTTATAGACCTCAGGCCCAGTAACTAACTTTGTGCATAATGTTTGGGGCATAGCACATGACATTGGTCCGGAATTTAAGTAACAAAGATGACAAATATACGAAATGTACGATAAGGAAGATAATGAATGAGAACGAATGATAACGATAACGTACAATGAAGAAGGAATGTTAACGAATGATGATGAAAGATAATAATAAGATTATTTATTTGTACGTATGATGTATGATTGCGAATGAAAGTAAAGAACAATTTTAAACGAATGTAAACTATTATAAATATTTTTATAAAACTAGAACTCACTCAGCAATGATGACTTTTATGTGTTTTTTAGTTGGCAGGTAAGAGTTGCCGAGGATGGCACGAGGGGCAGTTACTTAGCTAAGTTTGGATGGCGTTCATTTTATATTATGATAATGTTTGGTGCTATAGTACAAAAAATGATATTTTGTGACTTAACAATGATGTATTAAATTGCAAACTTGATTATTAATATATGAAATGGTTTATTAAGTTATTTCGTTGTGATGTTTTAGCAAATGTAAATGTATGTTTTATATTTTATGTGCGATGATTGTTCAACTGTGAGTGTGCCGGGAATGGGGCCTTACAAGTTGGTATCAAAGCTAAAGTTTAAGAGAAATGGGTAAATATTTTCAAAAGAAACCTAAACTTAAACAAAGAATTAGACAAAATGGAAGGATTCCAGCCCAAGTAGCTACGTGTCATAAGGTATTTTCTTTAGTGATTAATTGATATTATGTGCACATGTTATATGATTAATGTTCTCTTTGTAGATTTAGATACTAATATAGTCAGAATAGAAAATGCTTGGGGTATGAAGACTAAAGTAAATGGCTAATCACAACTGGCCATTATAATTATAGACTTACTATACTTGACATAAACTGAGCAATAACCTTGAATGATCGTGTTGGTGTTTGGATCTTATAGCATGTTTAGAAGATGGATGGAAGAAAATCTTTGAAGGCTTCGCATGGTGGAGGTTGTGGTGGTCATAGTGGATGTGTTGCTAGACCGCATGTCACGAGAGGCAAGATGATGATGATAAAGAATCAGAAGAAGAAGAAGATGATGATGATGATGAGGAGGAACATGATGATGAGAGTTCAACCAATGATAATGATGATGATAATGATAACCAAGGTAGTAATCAAGGTGGTGAGGCAGAAGAAAATAATGAAGAACCTAGTCATGAGATAGAAAGTGAACAGACTATCTTTGATCATAGAGGTGAGGAGGATAGAAATGTAGATGCTGATGTTGATACTGAAGTGAATGATCAAAGAGATGATGAGCATCTTAAGAATGAAAATGTTGAGAATGTTGATTTCAATCAAGCTATTGATTTTGATGCTATTTGGTCTGAGCCTATCACAGAGAATATTATTTCTGCTGTACAATCTCCAAGTGTAGAAGTTATGATTGTGAAAGAGAAAGAAAAAGAAATAAAACAAACAACTGATATTTGTGTTCAGATAGAAATTGATGATGATAAAGACGTAATTGATGAACTGAAGTCACATATTGCAGATCAAAATGAAGAAATTGAGAGGTTTAAAGAAGAAAATGATTTGTTAAAAGCAAATGATGAAAAGAAGAACATCATGATGAATGAACTTAAAGAAATGGTAAAAAGAATGTTAGAAGAGATAGAAAAGATGAAAGAGAGTTCGAAGAAACAAGAAAAAGAAAGTGAAGTGTTAGTTATTGAGAAAGAAATTGTATAAGAGTCTCAAGAGATTATGACTGGAAAATTTACTGAATCTAAGAAAGGTAAAAAATATGGATGAAGTTGAACCATCTTTAGTTTCCTCTAAAGTTCAAAAGACTGTTGATGTAGCTGATATGTAGAAGAAATTGAGATGCAACAGAGAATAGAAGCTTTTGATGATATAAAGTCTGATTTACCAGATGAATGGTATGACAAGGTGTTAGAAGATGAAGATGTGTGTGTGTGTGTCATTGACTCACCAATTGGAAATGTTCAAGATGACATTCCTATAGACTTTGAAGACAGATATAACTATCTGATCAGGAAAAACTGTAATAGAGTATATTTGGATTGGCTTACAGTAAGTTAAATAAATGAAGAGTATGAAAAGTGTATAATTGTAGAGTCATCAGCGTCGGTGGATCCAATGAAATCAACGTTGAACATGGTGAGTGGGCACCAATGAGTGAAAGCCTAAATGTAGATGATATTCTCGTAAAGGAATTGCACCATCCTGATCCATATCACATGAGCATTCCTGCTCTTAGGATGTGGTTGTAATATAGAAATTACCCAAGGAAGAGGCTAAACAGACTACAAAGTGAGTAAAAAGTTTTCAAGAAACTGAAAGGATGTACAATAAGTTGATTGTACTTGATATGGATCATCCACAATATCTGGAAATAACCAAGAGAACTAGAATATTGAAGCCTCTAGAGATCAAATCAATGGAGTTAGTAAGGAGAAGTCGTAAAAATAGAAAAGAGCTTATAAAGTTGTTTTCTGATACTGAAAAGCAAGGTTATAAAGTGTCAATTGATCAAAAACAACTTTGGTATAACGCAAGATTGGCTAGTGATTTAGTAAGAAATATGCTACAGACGGGGCAATCGATCTCAGAGTTATTACATGCTATGATTGTGCCAGATAAAACAAAAGAAGTGAAAATTGTAGCATGGAAATACGATGAGGTGTTTGATGCGTTATTGATAGAACGAGTGAATGTTATTTGTGATGTATATCATTTCTACTTGAGCATCATATTATTACCTGTTCAAGATCTGAAAGAGTTACACAAGTTACCTCTCATTAACCCTACGAAGTCTGCAAGGGGAGAGAACTTTGTGAAATTACTAGATAGAGGAATTTCTAGAATGCCAATGTTTCTACAGACTCGATGTGATCAAGAAGATAAAATATATTTTGATACATTGAGGAAGAAATCTAGAGATAGGGATATAGATGAATCTGATGATGAAGGATATTTGGAGTCTTTTGGAGAAAAATATTTTGAGAAAGTAACAAATCCCGGGCTGAAAGTTATTGATGGTACTCAATCATCAAAACCTATTTTGAGATGGTTTTATGATACGAATACTTTTTATCTGAAGCTCGTGAGAAACTTGGATGATTGGGACGATGATATGATAAGATTGTTTGGAGTGTTTGAGCTTAAATTATTTCATCCGAGATAAATCTCTTTTCTGTCAAATCAAAATTTTGAGACAGTATCTCTAGTAGAAGCAAAGCATGACAGAAGAAACCTTATGACAATCATAAAGGTAATGAATGCTTCTATGGAGAGAATTTCACTAAGGAAAGCGATGGCATATGCAAACATTGTGAAGAAAGATATCAAAGACATAGAGTTTATGAGAATTTCTAGCAGGGGAGTGTTAGAGATATACACTAAAGAGAATTCAAAACCAATTGAAATGTATGCCAACGTAGATATAGCAGGTTTGACTAAAGAAACTTTGTTAGTGATGGAAGCAATGGATATAATGACAAACAAGTCCAAGCCCGAGCAAGGGATTTTGGATAAAAAGTTTAAATCATCAATCAAGAAAGCTCTTCGAGAAATGGAGCTATTCAAGGAGAAGCCAATGTTCATGATAAAGGAACAACCAGAAGATTTTTTGGTCTGATGACAAATGCAAATCTTAGGGAGAGTATTGTTGGAGCAATAGAAATATTAGTATTTTAGTCTTTAGATTTGTTTTTATCATAGTGTAGGGACTTATTATATAAATATATGTTCCTTTTGTTTCTTGTTATTAGTAGAAATAGGACTATTTGTATTTGTGTAGGTAGACTTGAAATACACATGTTGTTAGTTCTCTCTTTTGCACATTGTAATCCATAATAATATCAATAAAAACTCTATGAATTTTCCTGATATTTGTTTGTGTTGATTACATTATTTATATAATTGTCATTGCTTGATAACAAACATAGATCGATCCATTTGAACCTATCAAGTGTCCATGCGTCCAACTTTTCCCACGCGCCTAAGTTTCCATGCGCCTGCATAGTACTCATGCCCCTGCATAGTACTCATGCGCCTGCTTAGTGTCCATGCACCTAAAGGAGTTAGAATTATTTCTGAAATTTTGGGAAAAAGGAAGTTTAAGGCTATAACTTGGGATGTTCCCGGGGGTGATGTATGATAATTATATGACGATGTATGATGATGTGTGATGATGTTATGTATGTTTATGATATGTTTCTTTATGTTCATTGTTATGTATATTTCTGTGGCTTTGCATGGTATGTTATATCAATGAAAGTAGACTATTATGTAATGAAAGTGAAAATTAATGATGGTGAAAAGTGTAACATAAAGAAGAATGAATAAAAGTGTGAATGAATGAATGAAAAATTTTACAAGCAAATGTAAGGAGGTTCACACCCAATGAAAAGTGTTAGCTCAACTGTGTACGGTTTACCTAATCCAGAAGGATGCACACAGAGGTCTAGTCCTTGTGATTGACCATATGTATGGGACCCTATGGGACCCTTGTCGCTTGCCCCAGGTACTGAGCCAACTTTGTACATAATGTTCAGGGTCTATTTATAGACCTCAAGCCCAGTAACCACCTTCATGCACAATGTTCGGGGTATCGTGCATGGCATTGGTCCGGAATGTAAGTAAGAAAGATAACGAATGTACAAAATGTACGTTAAGGAAGATAATGAATGAGAATGAATGATAACGATGCCGTACAATGAAGAAGGAATGTTAAACGAATGATGATGAAAGATAATAATAAGATTATCTATTTGTACGTATGATGTATGATCACGAATAAAAGTAAAGAACGGTTTTAAATGAATGTAAAGTATTATACATATTTTTATAAAACTAGAACTCACTCAGCAATGCTGACTTTTATATGTTTTCTAGTTGGCAGGTAAGAGTTGCTGAGGATGGCACAAGGGGCAACTACTTAGCTAATTTTGGATGACATCCATTTTATATTATGAATAATTTTTTTGTGATGTAATGTAACAAATATTATTTTGTGACTTAACAATGATGTATTAAATTGCAAAAGCGATTATTAACAGGGGTAACTTTGTAAAAAAAGTAACCAACTTTCAAAAGTGTTCCAATTAAATAACTCAAGTTTTAAAAGTATTCCAATTAGATCACTCATTTTTATATTTTATACAAATTAAAAGTTATAACATATTTTTTAGCATGTTATACTTTTGGATTCAGTTAGAAAATATTTTTTCTATCTTTTGAAACTGATATAGAACGTTGACGTAAATTTTAGGTACTTTTTTTTATTTTTTTCATAATTAACATGTTTTTTTTTATTTTTTAATATAATTTTATATATTGAAAATTCTAACTCCAATGTCTTTTCCATCATTACTTTCTTGTCGTAATAAAATTTGGTAATGACTCGATTTGATCGTTTGAAGGTCCAATTTAAGAAAAATATACATGAGTGACTAAATTAAAACACTTTTGAAACTTGGTTACTATTCTATGACATTTTCCCTTATTAATATATGAAATGGTTTATTAAGTTATTCCACAGTGATGTTTTAGCAAATGTAAATATATGTTTTATATTTTACGTGCGATGATTGTTCAACTGTGAGTGTACCGGGAACGGGGCCTTACATATAACTAGTTTTATGAATTCGAACATTTGCAATTACATTTTTTTGAATTCAATTAATATGTAAATATTTTGATCTTTAAGCATATGTCATGAAACAAATTTTGACATAGAAATATATTATGGTAATTTAAGTGGAAGATTAAGTGTTTAATCCAAACATTTAACATTGAAGTTTAACATCATCATTTTATGTAATTAGATGTGTTGTCAAATAATAAACCCAAAGGCTAGTTGTTTAGTAACAAATATAATAAAATACAGGCTAACTTTCATATGTATTAACTTTCATAATATTACTTAGATGTTACTCATAGCTAATGTGAAGCCAACATTCATTTCGAACCTTACATTAAACTGTTCATAACACTTGATCTCCGATCATAACCAACGCAAAGCCAACGTTCAAGTAGAACATTACTCTAACTTATTCATAACATTTGAATATTGGTCATAGCCAACGCGAGGCTAATGTCCAAATAGAACTTTACTTTTACCCTATTAATTTGGTGTTATATAGGCATTGTCTTTAATGTATTAATTATGTCTGCTTTATTTTCTAATGACCCATAATATAGCTCACTTTAACTCTACTACTTCTACTCATATCAATTTAGCATCCACTATCACTCCAAACTTCAAAATTGAAGTTCTGACTAGGGTTAACTTTGTCTCATGGATGGACTCACTTAACTTACAATTGGCATGTTGGATCTTAATTATGCCCTTAGACATGACACTCCTGTTACTCTTACTGCTAAAAGCATAATAGATGAGAAATAAGAGTATGAAAACCAGAATAGGTCTAATACAATGTCTTCGACGGTAATAAGAACTCCATCTCTGTTGCAATCATGAGAGCTATACTTGATTCATAAAATGCATAAACTTATATGAATTTAATGGAAGAACAATTTAAAAGATCTTTTAAAGCACATGGGAGCACTTTGATTCTAAGGATGCTTCCTATAAATTTTGATGGGTTTAATGATATGCATGAGCACATAATGATGACGAACGACATGGCTTATAAACTCAACAGCTTAGACATTAAGAGTGATGTTTTTATAGTAATATTTATTATAACTTCTCTTCCTACATGCTTTGATGCTTTTTTAAGATAAACTATAACACCTAGAAAGAAAAATGGTTAAAGGGTGATTTGATAGCAATGTGTGTGTAGGAGGAAGAACACCTGAAGTTGGAAAAACCTAATGTTGTTCATGCTACCACCACTAAACCATTAAATAGGAATGGAAACTTCAAGGGGACAACTTCAAAGTCCATAAGGTTGATATAAGTGCAGCTTCCAGCTTTACACTTACTCTTGGCATGTTGGATCTTGATTATGCCCTAAGACATGACGCTCCTGCTCTCTTACTAGCGAAAGCATGGTAGACTAGAAACATGAGTATGACAAGTAGGAGAGGGGTAATTAACCAAATGTCACTAATCAAGAACTCTATCTTTTTTTAATGAGGAGAGTGTTACCTAATTTTGAGAATGATAAAACCAACCAGAGTCTAATTGAGGAATAGTTTAAAGGATCTTCTATAGCACATATGAGAACTTTGTTGAGATGATTACTACAAAGTATGATGGGTTTAATGGTGTGCGTGAGCATATAATGATGATGAACGACATGGCTTATAAACTCATGAGCTTAGATATGAGAAATGATTGTTTTCTAGTATACTTTATTATGACTTATCATCCTGCATGCTTTGATGCTTTTACAATTAACTATATCTCCAATAAAGAAAAATGGTCTATGGGTGAGTTGATAGCAATGTGCCTGCAGGAGAAAGACCACATGAAGTTAGAAAAACAGATGTTGTTCATGTTACCATCACTACACTATTAAAGGGATGGGAAACTTCAAATGAGAAAGCTCCAAAGTTAATAAGTATGGTATAAGTGTAGCTTCCAACTCAAACACTTCTTTCGAACAATTTGGTTGCAAATTCTGCAATAATACGGGGCACACACAACAAGATTGCCCTAAGTTCAAGGAGTGGCCGGATAAAAAAGGTAACCATTTATTCATAATTTTTGAGTCATTTAATGTTAACCTTCCAATTAATACATGGTGGGTTGATTCTAGTTCTATGGTTCATGTTACCAACTCCACATAGGAATTCCTTACAATCCGAATGATGGAAAGAAACCAAGGGACAATTAGGATGGGAGGTGGTGACAAACTTAATGTTGAAGTCGTTGGAACCATGTAATTAATAATGTAAATTAGTCATTATATCAAACATTATGATACAATATATGTACTGCAGATAACTTAGAACTTAGTAGTTGTACCAAAGCCAGACAATAATGGTTATGAAGTTTTGCATGGTCGCGGCAAAGTCACTATTACTTTAAACTCTAGTGTTTGTGATTGTGGTTATTTAGATGGAAATCTTTATAAGTTAGAACTAGATGATCAATTTTCAAAATCATTATATCATATAATATGAATGAAATATCAATAAACGAAAATGAGATTTGAAAATTTCTTGATTATTTTATCATTCTACAAAAAAGAAAATATTATCTCTTTTATGGCATCAAAGTTTAGGCCACATCTCAGGAGATATCATGTTAAGACTCGTGAAAGATGAACTATTACCAAATTTTGATTTCTCTGATTTTGAAACTAATGTAAAATGCCTTAAAAGTAAAATAGCTAATGGATCTAATAAGGGTACCATCAGGAGTTAAGGTTCACTGGAACTCATACACATTGATATTTGTGGATCTTATCCTATTGGAATACCAGGACATAAATCAATTCTCTTTTATAGATGATCACCTATGGGGCATGTACTTGAACTTAATTAAGGATAAATCTAAATCACTAAACATGTTTAAAACCTTTAAGACTAAAGTTAAAATCAACTAGACTATAAACTAAAGGTAGTTAAATTAGATAGAGGTGGTGAGTATTATGGTAGACATACTAATATTCGTTAAGATCCTGGTCCTTTCTTTGACTTTTTTAAAGAAAATGGGATTGTAAAGCAATTACCATGTTAGGTGCTCTTAGCAAAATGGTGTAGTTGAGAGAAAAAATCATACCCTAATGAACATGGTTATAAGTATATTAGCAAAATAATCTTTACCAGAGTTTCTATGGACAGAGGCATTAAAGATAACTGTTCATATACTAAATAAAGTTCCTTCAAAGTTTTCCCCTAAAACTCCTTTTGAAATTTAGATAGGAAAGAAAACTAACTTAAGGTATATGAAAGTATGGGGTTGTCCAGCCAATCCTTAACAAAAAAAACTTGACATGAAGACAGACAGTTTTTTGTATAAAATATCCTGATCATTCAAAAGGATATAGATTATATTGTCCTTCCTATAGTACGCGAATTATGGAAACTCATCATGTTGTGTTTCCAGATGATTCTAAGGTTAGTGTCAAGACTTTGACTTACAAGATGTGCAAGAGGAAGGGGATAGGCTATCTACACATACCTCATATTACACCTCTTGTACATGACACCACACCATTATAGAACACTAAGCCATAATCTCATGTTTCCTCATAATTTTATGTTGCTCCAAACATTCTTATAAATAAGCACCATCACAAAAGTAAGTCTCTTAAACAACTGTTGAAATTATGAAACTCGAAAATCAAGTAAGGAGGTCATCACAGTCTAAAAGACCTACTAATTTTGATGATTATGTAACATACCTTACTGAAGTGGATCTTAATTTAGGAAAGTGTAACAATCCAACCTCCTATAATACAACCATTAGTGGTGATCAATCGTCTAAATAGAATAAGTTATGATTGATGATCTTGATTCCATGTATAAGAATGACATTTGGAAATTGGTTGAATTACGCATTGGTGTAAAACCAATAGGATATAAATGAGTTTTCAAAACTAAATTAGACCCGAATGGTAATATTGGATGCTATAAAGCACGATTGGTTGCTAAAGGATATACTTAAAAAGAGGGAATTGATTATAGGAAACCTTCTCACGAAAGGATTCCCTAAGAATCTTTACGGCCTTAATGGCTCATTTTGACTTAGAGTTATATCAAATGGACATTAAAATCTCTTTTCATAGTAGTGACTTACATGAGGATGTATTCATGAACCAACCTGAAGGTTCAAACCTAAATGTCAAGAAAACTTAGTTTGTAAGTTAAATTAAATCCATATACGGGCTAAAAAAAGCATCCTATCAGTGGTACTTGAAGTTTGATAAAGTCATGAAGAAACCAAATCTCATCAAGAATCAAGTGGATCAATGCATCTACCTCAAAATGAGTGGAATATGACATTATGTAGGCAGGTAATAATTTAGAATTGTTGCATGAGTCAAAGAAATTACTTTCATGTAATTTTAAAATGAAAGATCTCGGAGAAGCTTCTTGTGTAATACGCATTGAAATACACTGACATCGAGCCAATAGGATATTAGGATTGTCTTAGAAGGCATACAGTTACACATAATAATATGCATAATTGCTCTCCTTTAATTAATCTCGTAGTTCAAGGAGATGTTTTCGGTACATTATGATACGGTAGTGGAAAGTGTAGTGCATGCTCAAGTCCGTACTCATTTGGATATTGCATATATTGCCGGAATACTATGTCGATATCAATCTAATCCTGATCATTAGAAAGCAATAAAGAAATAATTACAATATATTCAAGGGACAAAAGACTATAAATTGACATACTGAATAACTAATAACTTAGAAAGTTATTCTGCTTCTGACTTTGCTAAAATGAAAATATGATAACAAATCAACTTTGGGGTACATCTTTATGTTAGTAGGCGAACCTATTTCATGGACGGATCATAAGAAACATTTATAACAACTTCAACATGATGGTAGAATACATTATGATTTATAATGCAGCTTACCATGGGATGTTGTTAAGAAATCTTAACAATGGACTCAAAATTGTTAATTCAATATCACAACTATTGAACATTTACTATGACAACTCGGCTACCGTTAGTTTCTCGAACATTAACAGTTCAAGCGGAGCTGGTTTATATCTCGATACAAAATATTTGTTCATACAAAAAAGAGTAAAGAAAAATAATATGTGTATCGAGTATATTAGCACAAAAGATATGCTTACGAATCCAATGACTAATGGTCTACCACCCAAAACTTTCCAAGAACTTGTAACAATGATGGGTTTTTGTAGATACCTTATGTAATAACATATCAAGTATGCATTAAAAATTAATATGATTCCTCTAATGTTTATTTTATCTATAACAAGCTATATGCATACTTAATGATCTATAGACAAATTTGTACAGATTAACACTATATATTAAGGGTTTATTTTAGTCATTTTAGTTTTATTTGTAAATGATTTATATTGAGACTTTAGTATAACTATTAGGGGTCTCGAATTAACTTCAATTCAAATGACTATAACTATCTGCTATAAGTTTTAATACGAAACTTGATAAGTGTTTAACTTTACCAAACTTATGTATACTCGTCACAAATGATCACTTGGCTAAGTGGGAGAATGTTATAAATAATCCATAATTTGTGGCCTACAAATGATTTAACTTCGTCTCACCAAATAAAATAATTAGTCCCTAAAAGCATGAGGGATTATTTGATGGAAATACCTCATAAGTACAATAAGGGTTTTTTATTTAGATGTTATACAAAAAGGAGTACGAGGAGAATAAAAAATACCAATAACCTTTTTTTCAAGATCATTCACCGATCCCTCAAGATATCACAATGGGAAGGAATCAATCGATTATGGCATTTATCTTTCCATCACAAATCACTATCCCTACAAGTAACTCTTATTGTCTTACTGTTTAGTTTATATTTGAGATTGAATAAACATGATTCAGGTTTCATGTTTTGATCCATGTTTCAAGGTATAAGCAATAATTATGGTGTACATATTGAGTTTGTTATAGGGTTTCAAGTTCTTTGACCCATAAATCTAGAGTAGTAGTGATGAACTGGTCAAATTGAGTCTAGAGCGGAGGCATTAGCGTATTGGTTAACGACGATGCAACGATTTAAAGACCTTACCACAACATCTGGAAACCAGGGTGATGATGGTAGGGGTTTTGAGTGGATTTTGGCCAAAATTTTTGAAAATGGAGTGGTTTTTGGAGTATTTTACTTATTTTTTAAGTCCTTTTGATAACGGCTTCAAGACGTAGTGTGATATTTAGGAGTGTTATTTTTGAGATTGTCTAAACCCATTCTTAATAACTATTTTCACTGCTTCTAGAAATAGGTTTTGTACTAGTGGATATAAAATTTGTTGATGGAGAAGGAGTGAGTGTTCGTATGTTTTCCTATACACAAAAGATATATAGGTGAAATTCAAATTAGAACCCTATGTTATTGCGATAACTAGTAAAAACACGTCTAGATAATTCAAAATAATTATGTTTTTTGTTGGAATTATATTATTACATGCAATAAAGATAACAGTCTTTTATATATGTGTGTAAATCTGTAAGTGTGAGATTGTTAAACACCGGTGTAAGATATCCAAAAAAAGAAACTTACACATACAACTATATGTTTTTAATAATGAAAATGATACTAAAAAGACTTGGCTATCGGAGAAAGAAAAATACTAGGATAGTTGTGAATACGACCTATGTACTACCTGTAATATATATGAACTTAGCTACCGAATGAAATGAAAACTATGACTTTCACTTTGTTATCTCTATCTACTATGAGTTCCGTGTAAAGATGATGAATGTCACGTATTAGGGACATGCATGGGATCCATTATGTATATACGAATATCCTTTATCTTAGTTGTAGGTACAAATAATAGAAAATAGAGGTGATAAAATGGGAAGGGGATGACGTAGGATGAGATGAGTCCTTAGGGATATAAAGACAATAGAAGATAACAAAAATATTCATATGAGTGACTAGTTTCAAACGACGATTGCTATTACCGGCCGTTACACATGCTTTTCCCGCTATATTGGTGAAAGTGAGAAGAATCGAAAGAAATGACATCATATGGGTAATGTGAACCAAAGAATAGAAACAAAGATCCTAACCTACCAAATGAGAATACAAACAAAAGTGTAGAAATAAGAAAATTGTTCCTATAAACTCATTAAGTAATATAATCTTCCTATATTTGACCATAGCAAAAGTACTATTGAAACCTTCCACTGGATACGAGAAATGAGTACATAATAACCATTAGTGAGTGTAATGAAAGTAAAAAAGGTTAAGCTTTCCGCGCGCTCATTCGTATTTGAGGCCTTATCATGAGGTGATATGTAAATAGAGGAGATAAAGTGGGATACTTTAAAGGGGTTGTTGTTATAGAGATTTTTGCCTTGGCAATGAACCGAAAAATCTTAAGATGGATTATTAAACCTTAAGATTAGAAAATGAATGAATGAGAGCACACTACTAGTTCTAAAGATATCTTGTTTAGTTCCCCATCTAGTAACTCTAAAGAAAAGAGGTTTAACCGTATATTTAATAATTACCAATAGAGGCACTCTAAGGTTAGTGAAATCATTGGCACCTAATGTGTTCGAGTTAGCACATAGTTTTAACTTGTGTAGAACCCCCCGCCCGCTTTGCGGTAGGAGGAGCAAAATATGTTAAATAGAACCAATGTCAAACCACCGTCAACAATTATCAAAATCGGAAAAGCTCATATTATAAAAGAAATAATAATTCGATCTAGATGACAATGTTAAATGGGAAAAATAAGGGTAACTATGCTGAATCACATATTATGACGTGTTAACTCTCAAAATTTAGATCGTAAATCGAAAAATTCATAAAAAATATTATGGACTAAAGTTGAAAGTGAAAATAAGGGATTAAATTATGAATTATGTAACAATATTTTGTTTAAAATAATATGTTAAAAGGGAAAAAAGAAATGTACAATCTTCTATGGACATGGTACAATAATTAATGCATACATAAGTTGATAATTAGAAATATTTAAATTCCATCATGTTTGATGAAGTTTTTCATCATAGTTCTTAATTTTAGGGAACAAAGAGGAAATGGACAAATTATCAAAGTACTCTAAGAATTGTGACACTAGATTGAGAAAGAAGAGCAATAGGAAGGATTCGTATGTCCGAAGAAAGTGTAACAAACCTCTCCATGGTAAATATCGATATGGATCATATATTTACTTTTATAGTGTAAAGAGATGACACATTTCTACATAATTTCAAGAGAAAGGAAAATGTTTTGGTGTAAGATTAGAAGTTTGAGTGAATGAATCGTAAGATGGAAAACACAAAAAAACTAAACTACTAATAACAAACGGACGAAAAAGTAGAGAGACACCAAAACCTAAAGGGAAGCCTTTGTCATAACAATGGGGGAGTATAACACAATGCTAAACATGGTAAGAGGGGCATTTCTTGTCAATGACTCATCCATCGAAGGGTTTAGGGGGTGTATGGAGGGTCCATTTACCCTCCAATTAACATTATAATTTGTAGACCGGATTACTCTTTGTAAAACTATTTTATATTATGTCACTCCCTATTTTCTCTTGTAGAGTATACAAAGTTTACAAATAGAAGTATAGGTATTATATTTTTCTTGCATGTGGCGGCACAATGGTAGTCCGAAGAAGCCATAAAGGGGAAGTTTTTGTTGGAGAGAAGAAATAAAGAAGACATGGAGTATAAACCAATAGAATTATGTTTAGTGGGATGTATTTAAACAATTTATTAGATTTATATGAGATATGGGCTTTCTTTTATCAACAACCTAATTATTTGATACATTGAACAAGCCCAAATTACTAAATTTTAATTTATTAATGTTTTTTTCTTTTAACCTATTATAGTCGCTAGAGCCATAAAAAATCAAACTCTCAATACAGTACTTTAGAAATGCTTTTACACACTAAGCGTTTCACACATCCACATCAATTCTCAATTAATAAAAAATAGGTATTAATCATTAGAGAATTCACATCTCATTCTTTATTTTTATTAAAATAATTACACTAAAAAATACTATTTCTTTTTATCTCCTTTTCAATTAAATAATACATATTTATACATTTATCACTAAATGTTTTTCTTTTATTCAATCATAATCAGTTTCAAAAATATTATAAAATTATAAGGGGTGTTACCTAATATACAAATAAAAAATAATATTTTCTCTCTCTCTCACTTCCATTTATAACCACTTACGACCATTCCATATCATATAAATACACACTTATGAAAATATAGGAATAAAATGTAGAGCATTCACATCTTGTTCTTTATCTTCATGTTAATAATTAAATTAAAAATCATTAATTCTTCTTATCTCTTTTTCAATCAAACAATACATACTTTTATTATTAATTTTTTCTCTCATTAATTCATAATCACTTAAAAAGATATTATAAAGTTATAAGAGATGAATAGTATCTTACAAAATATACAGATAAAAAATGTTATTTTCTCTCTTTCTCTCTCTTCCATTCATAACCATTCACAATCATTTTATATCATATAAAAATTACACTCATTAAATATATTGAGAATGAGATGTGAATCCTTTTATTTTATTTATGCTTTCATACTTTTTCTAGAACTTTTAACTAAAGATGTTATATTTATATATTCATTTTCGTTAATCTTATTTATTTGCTTAGAATATATGCTTAGTTAATATACATATATATATACATATATACATGAGTTATTTTATTTTTAATTATTTTTGTATGTAGAAATGCTTCTTAGAAGTTGAGAAGATAGTAACGTGACTTCAGCAAACCTATAAAAATGCCACTGAAAGTAGTAATAAAAGAAGTCGAGAAGATGTTGAAGTGTTAGAAGAGGAGATCATTGTTGACCCAGCCTTGTGTAAATCAATTAGTGATTATTCGATAATATTAGAGAAGTAAGGAGATGATACATAATAAAGGGCGTTTATCAACCGAATGGTCGAATTCCCAAAACCAGAAATTTGAGGACGTGTGAGAAAACTTCAAAAAAGCATGTTTTGACCGTTTTTGTTGGTTAGAATATAATGCATCAAAGGATGCAACATCTTTTCATAGTGTTATTATTTTTTACTAGTAATAAATAGGGGATGATGTCTTTATCAACCATGGTTTTAGAAACTAGAAAAAGACGTCTGAAAATTTTTGTGATCATGAAGGAGTTCAAAAGCTTCTTGAAATAATCAATTTCTTTTGCCTAAAAGCCAAAAGGAGATTGTTAAGGCTTATGCTACATAGGTAAGAAACATTATTGTGAATAAGATTAAAGGGAAGCTCTTTCCAATATTGATTGATGAGTCTCGTTATTGTTTTATAAGGAGCAAATGGAAATGGTTTTGAGATATGTGGATGATGATTGAGAAGTGATCGAATAGTTTATCGGGCTAGTTTATGTTATAAATACTTGTGCATCATCTTTAACAAGTGATATTGATAACATATTTTCAAAATATGGTTTAATATTATCTAGAGTTATAGGACAAGGCTTTGATGGAGCTTTCAATTATACGCAAGATGAGCTAAACGGATTAAAACAAAAAACATTAAAAGAAAATAAGTATGCATTTTATATTTATTGTTTAGCTCATCAATTGCAATTGGTTGTTGTGGCTACGTAATCTAAACATGAATTTGTGAGTAATTTATTGATTACCTTTGTTGTGATTGTAAATATTATTGGAGCTTCATGTAAAAGAAAAGATTCGATTTGACAAAAACAATATGATGATTCTGTGAAATATACAGAGATGGGTGAAGTTCGTACAGAAAAAAACAAAAACCAAGAAATTGAAAGCTTAGTTTGAGCTGGTGACACTCATTTGGGTTCCCATCTTAAGACTATGCATCGACTTTTAGACTTGTGAAAGCTGGTACGAGGAGTGCTAATTTCTTTGTCAAAAAAAGGCATCAATGAATAATCTCAGGGCACCACACTTGGTTTGTACAGAGAAATTGAAAATTTTGAATTTATTTTGTTCTTATTTGATGTTGAACTTAATACGAAAGACATATAACTTGTCACGGGCCTTACAATTAAAGAAGCAAAGTGTTGGTAATGCAATTCGGTTGACTAAAGATATGAAAAATAATTTAAACAAATACAAGGACAATGGATGGGAGGAATTAATGTATAAGTCGATGCATTAGTTCTTAAAATAAAATTCATATGCTTAAGACGAAAAATGTCATTCCAGGAAGAGTTACAAGGAAAATTGATGATGAGTCGCAAACATATCTACCTCGCCTTCTAGCAGATATTTTTATCTTCTTACATATTATGCTAGCATGGTTTACAATTTTTTTACAAGGTTGTAGGTTGTGAACTTCTAGTTTCTGAGATGAATCAAAAGTTTACTAAGTTAAAAATGTAGTTGCTTGCGTGTATAGCCTGCCTTGATCCTAAAGACTCATTTAAAAACATTGATCGTAAAAAGTAACTAGGCCTTGCCTAGTTATATTTAGAAGATTTTAATGGATGGCTTTGATCTATATCAACTAAAGATACAACTTGGTCGATACATTTCACATGTGAAAGCAATGAATTTTTTTGGACTTCATGATCTCGAAGAACTTGCAAAGAAAATGGTTCGGATGAAGTATCACACTACAAATGAATTCCTCTAACAACTACTTGAGTTAGCTTTGGTCTTACCAGTTGCAACGACTACCGCCGAAAGATCTTTTCCCATTATGAAGTTTGTCTAGACTAATTTACACAAGAATGACATATATCTATCTCAATGATGCGTTAGTGTGCTAGGTGGAGAAAGATGTTTTTGCTACCGTAGAAAATGAAGCGATTGTACAACGATTTCAAGGCGCGAAATCACGAAGGTCACAGTTGCCGGTTGTTAGTAAATAAATTGTCAATGTACACATGTACTAATGAATTATGATCATTTTTAGTTTACCTTGAATTTGGTTTGATAAAAGCGTTATCATTCCAAAAAAATTGCAATAACGAACATTTCAGAAATAAATGAAAGTAATTCGGACCCCAGGCTAAAATTTCCTAGGCTCCATCACAGGACTCACATGCTATATATAGTATAGACGGTAGGAGGTTTTTAGCTAGCATCTTCTTTTTCTTACTTGATAAGCCTTCCCAATGGTTTAAAAAAACCTTTTTAAGTGGAACCACAAAATACAATATAATCAACGTTTGAGAAGTTGTAGAAGATTGTGTTATAATCCTTGAGGGGTACAAATGTCCTATGCGATTATTTCCGTCAACCTTATAGGTGGAGAAAATAAGGCTTATTGTATCTGCAACGAAAGAAGATCGAGTTCATATGCCAACACCTAATGGGAGTTGGATTTCGATTTACACCTCACAAGAATTATATCCATGATAAAAGCAAAATAATAATAACAATAATAGGTCATGGGTAGTGAGCATATATTTCAAATACTTGACACGTATATTTCAAATATTGTTAAAACGAGTAAGTTTCAGGAAAATGAAATGACTATTGAAACATAATACGTCTAAACAAACGTGAAATAAACTACAAACCCTTGATCATAAGACCCAAAACTAACAAAGATGTATACCTGACTAATATAGGTTATCAATACGAGGTTGAGTGGAGTTAGTTAACAATGTGTTTTTAACGAAGGAGGAGTTGAATACTTTGATCGGCATATATAGAAGAGAAATTCCACGTAATATTCTTGCTTGTTGCATGTAAGCAAAACATAAACGATTATGGGAAAATGATTGTATAATCAATAGAGTTAGGTGGTGATGACCACCTTGTATTGGGAATCACTTGTCATATTATTTAGTGAAGAAGTTATTCTGCACGGTATGTTTGTACATACGTAAATATATTTTGAAAGAAAATATAGTCTCGAACTAACAGCGACGGACATAAGAATTTTTTTATGGGGTCCGCTTATTTATTTGAAAGTCCATTGGTTATAGTAAAAAATAAATTCTTTCGGTATTATTCGGATTGGATTGTTTTTGGTTGAGTCGGGTCAGGTTACACATTAAAAAATAAAGTCAAATTAAATATCAAAACAACAGAACAAAAATACTTTAATAGTCATCAAAAGCATATAAGATAAAAGACTCAATGGTTTTGGGCTTTGGTTATGAGCTTTACTAAGATTTTTTAAATTAAATGTGTTATATTATTTTAATTTAATGGATTACGAGTATTAAGCAATTGGATAATAGAAATTGAGTTTGGGGTTAAGGATATTAGATTATTGGCTAATAAATTAATGGGCTAAATTTGATAAGGTTAATAGTCCAATATTATTTTATATTAAGTTTGTATTTATTATTTTTGTTATACCTTATCGTTTTATATTTGTAAAACTTCAAAATTTTATATTTTTACGGTTGTTGATAATAAAAAAAATACAATAGGGTTGTCAGCAAAATTTATTGGGGGTCGATTGGATGGGAATATAACATATACATTACTAATTAAAAAAAATCATGGGGGTTGGGCGAACCCCAACCACAAAGGTTGGATCCACCCCTAAAAACTAGGGATGTTTAAACAACTCGAAGCTCACTCACAAAAAACTCAAAAAACCTTGCTTGCAAAACGAGCCAATTCAGCTCGAAACGTTTACAAAACCAAGCCTGCTCGGCTTGGCTCAGGTCGCTTAAACTGCACCAGTTTGATTTTGGCTTGCATTGTTTATTTTTAATTATATATATGCTTAATTATATATATCCATGTATATAATTTTTGTGAGTGGTAATGATGTTAGTTTACTCTATACTTTTTAATAACGCAAATTAAAAAAAAAACAATTTAAACTCTAATCTATTACCTATAATAAAATAATGTTTTTTGATACCACATGTCAACATATTAAGCATTCTTATTTTTATTTTTACGTTTTTTTCTTCTAATAAATGATAAAAGTATATATAGTAATTATATTATTTAAAATATATTTAAATAAAAAGTTTGATATTGTAAATTTTTAAAAACTTGATATTATAATGAGAAATACACTTTAAAAATATATGACATAATTTTTTTAAGTACAAAGTGTTTTAATACCATATTATCTAAGTTTCATACCATAATTATTTTTTCAAAATAAAATAAAAACAAATGTTTAAAAGAACAATTAAAAAACACAATCTTATAAAATGAAAATTTAATAATGATATTAATGTTGTTTCACTTGAACTAATTATTTATCTCTAACTCAATCATATTTTATTTACAAATCTCATTTATAATTTTTAAATTTTTATTACATATTATTCCATATATTATTTAATCAACGGAATACTATACTAATTCTAGTATATATACCTAATAATATAACCCGTCTACTTGTTAAAACTCTAGAACAAATATCAGAAAGAGTGCAGATGTGATTCTAAACAAAGAGAATATTCTTACTAAAATTCAAGAACCTTTTCTATTTTATTAAACTGAAGTAAATACTTTAACTAAAACTCCATGAACATTTTAAATAGATAAAATATTAAAGCAACAAACAACTCATTAACCACAACAATCGCACTACCCTAACAAGCTAACCGGTGAAGACTTAATTCAAAACAACCTCCAGTACGGTAGACTTATTCAACTTTCAAATCTTCACGTGCATATTAAATACTATAAACCCATATAAATAACCCGTGACCCGACTTGACCCAATTAAATCGTCAAGATCAACCCATCAAAAAGACGGGAATCATTGACGCAATTCATAAAATTAATTCAAACATTTTTTCAATCTATTTTGAGTCACTAGATCCAAGTTTTGGACATTATGTGATGAAGATTGTTTCAGTATCCATTGTATCTTACATAAAAATACCATTAAAGTAACAAAGGAAGGATGGTTAACTACATATTTAAATGTAATCATTGAACTTTTGATATGATTACTTTGCTAAATAAATTTAGTGTTCATACTCGCTCATCATCATACCAGCTCTCTTTCATCTTGGGACCTTGAGGCCCTTCTTCTCCAAGTAACTCAGCAGGGAGCTTATGTAGAAGTTTAATGGCAAGATCTCGCACCTTGGGTGGCAAATGATTTGTTATCTTGATCACCTCTTTTGCAAATCCATAAACAATCTTAGGACCCCATCTCCCTGTATAGTTCAACCATGGTTCCACACCTATATCCTTGTAATCGACATAAACAACTTTATACGATGACGCAATATCCATCCAGTTGTTGCTTTTGGCGGCATCATCCCTTACACCGAAGCCTAAAAATATTTCCCCCTTGTCAATTGGTGATTTTCTTGAACTGTTCATCTGAAATGCATCGTATAACATTCGAATGTCGCTCGAATCAAGTTTGCCAGCCTTGTGTATATGATAAGTTGGAGTAGAGTAATGTGAATGGCCATGTAAAGATGCATACACCACTGGTCTAGTTTCACTTACAAGCTCAAATTCTCTAGGCCTTAACCATTTTCCCTTTGCGTGTTGAGAGAGATACACATGCTTTAGATTGCCACGAAAGTTATCAATCCGTAACGTGATATGTTCCCAATCGCTAACGTGTTCTCCTATCTTTCCTAAGTTTATGGTGAAAGGTCCTAGCTGAAACTTCCCTCCCCCATTGAATGGGTAATACAACCATATGGCAAGATCGGTGAATGTTCCGCCCAGCGCTGGTTTTACATGTATGTAAGCTATTGCGCCCCGCAAAAACCCTTTCTTTACTCTTTCTTGGTTATGTTCACCTAATGGGAGGTCTAGAAAGGCATCATCTGCTCCACCATAGCTTGGAAGGTTATCACCATCATGGATCACAAATTCTGGAGCTCGGTCCCCTTGGTGTAGCAAAGCGCCATTTTGGAATAAAAACGAAACCGACGATGGAAAGTATGGCTCATCTGGATGGAAATAGACCAATGGCGCATAAGCATTGATCATTGTTATAACTTGTAAGGAGTCAGGCATAGCGGAATAAAGATCCCCCATATTCATCTTTAAACAAGCTAACTCGTGTGTACTCGAGCCATTTTGTGCCAAAAACATACCAGTTGGAACACTTGCCGGTTTATTTTTTGGTTTTGTAGTATAAATACGGACCATATTTGAACTCCCCCACAACGTATATACCCATATCTTGCTGTCCACCTTGACTAGATCCGTGAAGTCTGATCTTACACACATGACTTTGTCAAGTGAGGGTTTCTCGGGTGAAGTCGTGACAATGTGACCCATGGCTTTATAGCCATCGGGCGCGATTGGGAGCCAAATGTAACCATCTTCTAGTTGGGTAACATTAACACCTTTACTAGTCCATATAAGCGTGTAGTTTATGGGACTTTTTAGGGCACCTTGTGATGGGTCACCTGTGGCGTCTCTAGCTGTAAGAACTACTGCAAACATGTCCACAGTGTTGAGTTTACAATAGTGACCAAGCAGATTGTACCCTTCTGGTATCCAAATTGGTTCATAAAATGATGCACCAAGACCCTTTGGTCCTCCACTTTGTGTATCCCATATTTTCTTGAAATACAAAGCTTCATACACTTCTAATCCTCCAAGATCAATTGACTCGGTTCCGAACTTTCCACCTGTGACAAATATTTTTACAACTAATTTGTTAAATTGGTTGTGTTTGTGGATATATAGACAGGTCGGAGTTGACGCTTTCTTGAACATGACATGATCTCAAGAATCGTCTTAGAATTAGATTAGATATATAAACCCAATCATTATACACCTACATATTCGTAGGTTAACATTAACGAGACTTGTTTAACTTTAATTTTCTTATAAATTTTGAATAAAAATGTATAAAACACTTCTTTGTTCTTTCAAACGAAATTCATTAAATATTTGGATGAATATGCATATGTTGTTATGACTTATAACATATATTTTTTTAAAATTACAAACATAACGAGTTAAATGCGCATGGACCAGGTCTACGAGAACAATACTATCGTCCCCATATGTTTTTTGAATGACAAATGTATGATCCTATTTCAAAGGATAAGTGTAATCTTAATCAACCCACATATCTGTTTCTAAGTCGGGATCACACCCCAACCTTCTCATAAGGAAACCTACAACTATAAAACCCATTAACTCAACACTAAATATATTTATTCAACAAAAGACTTAGAACCCAAAACTTTTATGTTTCTAATTATCTTGTATACCTTAATTAAACTATTTGAGTTAAGGATCATTAGTCCATTTTTCCCATACTTGTACAGTGACTCGTGCTATGTACGAATTTTAAAATTTATAAATGCTACTTCTGATGATTTATACATTAGTATTAACCAACTATAAAAAAAATTGACACGTGAATTGCTAATAAAAAAGTATAACAAAAAGAAATATTGTTAAAAAATGAATACTCGAGACAAAAGAAAAGAATAGTAAATATGTAAATGATAATTTTATTAAGTTAATGTGCTATATTATAATTTGATTAAAAGAAAATAGGATAATTTTTTTAAGTTTAGAAGAATAAATGTAAATTTAAATTACCTGAGAGTACAAGTTATATAGTATATAATGGTTATAAAGTTAAGTATTTAAATAAATAATATTTGATCAAAATGGTATTTAGTTATAAAGATGTAAATGTACATTTAAATAATAATTTAAATTATAATAAATATCATAATAATCAATGAATCAAATTAAATAATCTAATATGTATTAAATAATACATTAATAAAGAAAAGTTATTAAATGGGAGTAGATTAAGAACTATTGCATTAAATATTCGTATTTCATGTTTAAAAAATGTTTTAGCTGTCCTACACTTTATGTAATATTACAAACATATCCATAAAATGAATCCTCAAAATAAAAAAAACAATATTGAATATGTAAATAGTAATTTTATTAAAGTTAATGTGCTATATTATAAATTGGTTAAAAGAAAATAAAAGAATTTTTAGGTTAAGTAGATTAAGTGTAAATTTGACTTAATTTGATAATATAAGTTATATAATATAAAATCTTCATAGAGTTAAGTATTTAAATAAAACAATATTTGATTAAAATTGTATTTAGTTATAAAGGAGATAAAAATAAATGTAGATTTAATTATTAATTTAAAATATAATAGATAAAATAATACTCGATTAATTAAATTAAATAATTTAATGTGCATTAAATAATATTTAAATGAAGAGATGTTTATTAAATGGGGTTAAATTAGGAATTATTGTATTAAGTTCTTGTACTCTATGTTTTAAAAAAAGTAAAATGTCATTTTCATCCGTAACGTTTTATTGAATTTGTCATTTCAATCGAAATTTTTTTTTTGTCATTTCGTCACTGTGGTTTACCAAATATTATCATTATATCTACTAAACTAACTCCGTTAAGTTATCCGTTAAATATGACTGTATTTTAGTCCTTTTAACATTCTAATTGTCAAATTAAAACAAAGTCAATCAATACAATATTCAATTAAAACTAAAAAGAAAAATATGAAGCAACTAGTGAGACTAGAAGCTTCAATTTAAAATTTTTGATTAACGCTAACTAGTTTAGAAAGTCGTCTACTACACATGTTGTACGAAAAAATTAAATAATAATTATTTAGTAATATTAAAATTAATAAATAATTTTTTGAGATAAAATATGTTTAAAGTTACATATAATTAACCATTAAGTAATTAAACAATAACAGTAATTTTTCAAAATTTCGTCTTTAAAAAAGTTGTGCTTTTAAAAAATATTGATTTTTTAAATCTCCAAAAAGTTATTAAAATTTTTGTATTAAAAACTTTATATTTCATATAATTTGGTTTTTAAAATGTTTTGTTAATAATTTTTTATTAGATTTGTGTCGTATCATAAAAAACTAAATTAAGTTTTTTAATACAAACATTTTAATAAATTTTTTTGGAGAGTTAAAAAATCAATATTTAAAAATAAAACTTTTTTAAAGACAAGTTTGAAAAATCATTTTTATTTTTTAATTACTTAATGTTTAATTATATGTAACTTTAAGCATATTTTATCTCAAAAAATTATTTTTTAATTTTTAATAGTACTAAATATATATTGTTTAATTTTTTCATACAACATGAGTAGTAAACGTATAAATAGGTTTCTAAACTAGTTAACGTTAATCAAAACTTTTAAACTGAAATGACCGGTCTCACTAGTTTGTTTTATATTTTTCTTTTAGTTTTCATTGAATATTTTATTGATTAACTTTGTTTTAATTGGACAATTCGGTGTTAAAAAGACTAAAATACACTCATATTTAACGGAGTTAGTAGAGTAAATGAAAATTTCAATATTTGGTAAACCACAGTAACTGGAATGACAAAAAAAAATTTAGATTGAAATGACAAATTCAACAAAACGTTAAGAATGAAAATGACATTTTACTCTTTAAAAATATTTTAGGTGTCTTACAATTTATATAAAATTACAAATATATCCATCTAAAATGTTATATATGTAGTGTATAGATGTATAGATTACATGTAGTGTATAGATAGATATATAGATATATGCATATATAGATAAATACTTTACATCATACTTTGAAGTAAATATAAAGCAATTAATAAACAATATTTCAACAGTTGGTAATTAAACATTAATCGTCTTGAAATTAGATTAAAAAAAGTCTATTTATTTAATGCACATCATAAAGAGGAACATACAAAGTTTGATACTTATCGATATCATAATGTTGTCATCACAATATTTAAAAAATGCAGATTAAGGTAAGCTAATCGTTGCATTGAGAAAACTAAAATAACACATTCATAGAATTGTTAAAATTGTAGAAGTCATAACATCCTCGTAATTTTGAAACCGGAAAATTTTATATATGTTAATTACGAACATGATAGAATTCTTTAATTCATCTTTGTATATGTTTTGTATATATCTCTAGTGTTTGCTTAAACCTCTGCTTACATTTTTATATTGCCGTCGCTCTATAAAAACCCTAATAAATATTAAAAAAACATTACTATTTGAGACTAAATACATACATATATGCATTCATAAATCATTTTGTCTTTGTTTGCGTATATTTTTACCTACGTGGTCATCCAAGATGTCAAATAAACACACATAGATATTTTTGATTATATCTAAGTAATGTATTGCGTTATGGTGTAGAGTGGTTCTTTTCATTTTCAAACAAATATAAAAAAACGGATTATTTTTTAATATCTTTTAAATTAAATCATATGATATTACTACACGAATTGATAATATGCAAATAATTTTAGGATAGAAAATCAGACGCAAATCAGAATGACCGTCAAATCAGACGCAAATCGTTTAAATTCGGTCACAAGATGGCTGTGAAAATAGAAAAAAAAAACAGCTTAAATTAAATGTAAATGTCCGACCAAATTTGAATACTAAACTCAACTAATGGTCGTAGATGTGACGATCGCAAATGAGATGGCGAAATTGGTCCCATAAACGGTCACAAAATGCTAAGTTCGTAAAATGAGATTACCCACGAAGTATTTTGCTATTATAAATTTGATATATGCGACCGGTTTACAATCGAAATAATGGTCGCAAATAAGGAGTTTTTGTACTAGTGTGCATAACAAAAATAAAACAAACAAAACAAAGTATACTATACATTGACGTACCATATATAAACGGAGTACGTTAACTAAAGTACCTGCAGGATATGAAGGAAATGGACCAAAATTATCAAATGACACGACTCCGGTGTCATTTTCCATCTTGTGGTTATGACTAAGTGATGTTGAAGAATCATTAAAGGCCCAACATGTGTTACAAACAATTTGAAATAGTATCAAAATTGTTTTATAAATATGAAGTGAGAATCTAGAGAGAAGAACAGTCGACATTTCTTGGGTAATTCTACAACTTAATTTGCAGATGTACGTGTTTATATATATAAAATCAGCTATGTGATTTAGTATTAAAAGATGTTTATATCACCATTGATATGTATAGAAAGTTATTCATCTGGTATTTTGGATAATAAATGAATTGCCCTTTATTGTTAAGATAAAATCTTGTGTTATGGTATAAACATAATATGTATTAGAGCTACTCAACGCATCACTTTTCGTGTCATTGAAATTGGTTTATTTGAAATTTTGAATTGAATCAGGCTTTGAATATTCGAATTTGGATTTCTTCAATAATAAGACCGTAAACCAGGATGTCTAACGGTTGATAATTCATAAGCATACATAGTTTTCGAACATAAAAACTATTCATTCATAAGTACAACTAATAGATACATTAAACTAAAGTAAATAGTCTAAACATCCATGCCATGCCAAGGACTCATCTAATTGTGTTTGTGAATAGGACACACATGTTATGTTGTTATTTTCTCTGGCTGGGTTCTAGTTTTGATTTAAATTCCTCTTTTTCTTTAAACGTGTTATTTACGACACGTAATCATCATAAATCATGCTATCATATCATGTCATGCAACCTTAATTACTTTAACGTACATTAGCATATACATGCATAAGACACTTCAATTCGTTCGGTCGCTCGACCAAGGTAACACTACATCATTCGTGTGCTTCCGCTAGGTGAGACTTTACTACTCTCTTTACGCTTGACTTTACCATTTGTACGCTTGCTCAAGGCAAGTTTCTCAATTTGTTTCCTTCGTGGCTGTCCGCTTGCTTGCAGGTAGGCAGCACATTATACATATGCATGCATTTAAATACAATCACTACACATGCATTAAGAACATACATCCATACATGTGTTTAAAACGAACATACAACTAACTATGTAAAATAAACATGGAACACACTCGTATGCATGTGCATCAGCCTAAAAATAATTTAAAAGAAAAGTATGTTTGAGACTCGCCTAAGTTGCTGGAGAATATTGTAAACTAAACGGTATCTACCTTTGCATATTTTTGGAGATAATATGTATACCATAAAAAAATTATTGATCAGTCTGTAAAGATTTCGAGTATGAAATGGTATTCGGCTGATTATACCTTCTCGGTTGATAGAATGATTCTCGGCCCTGTAGTATAGTACGTGGTCCTTATACAACACTCGATGTACAACATAGTATTCGGCTTTAGTATGATACTTGGCTGGTTTAAAGTTCTCAACTACAGTTCTCGATTATAGTACTTCGGCTTTGTTAGAGTGTTTGGTTACTTATAGTAACCGAAGCTAAAGTATGTTAAAGTGTCAAAATGATCATCAACAAAGTAGCTAAAGAAAAAAAATATCATTAAAGTTAAAAAAGTTAAAGTAGTTAAAAATATAAAGATAATCACATTTAAAAAGCTAATATTGAGTATAGTTAAAGAAAGCTAAAGATTCATATGTGAAATGTTAAAGAACTTAAATAATAAGTTAAAAATAGTTACCTCGTTGAAGCACAACTATAAAAATGTTTAAGTATATTAAAGAAGTCTTGTAAGCATAAAAATCTTGGTGTATTTCAAGCCTTAACATAGGAGTTTTGCATTCGTTGCAAGCTATACACAAGACTTGCGGAATCACAAGCGACAATAAAGTCTTGTGAAACCAAACAAAACCCGAAACAATAAAACGTAAAGATTGATATTACACCAAAAAGGCTTAGCCGTGGCTCACCCGGGCCAGTGGCTAGGCCGCGGCTGACCTAGATTGTCAACAAGGTTGCGGCTCGCCCGAACTACAATAGAACCATGCCGCGGCTCACCCTCAAAGAGCATACCGCGGCTGCAAGGAGGGGATAGAATTTGAAGCCGCGGCTGGGTAGGCAAGCCCAATGCCGCGGCTGGGTAGGCAAACCCAATGCCGCAGCTGGGTAGGCAAGCCCAATGCCACGACTGGGCACATTAAAACCAAAACGAAGGCTCAATTTCATAATACCTCCATGTTCAACACTTGTGAAAACCTTCACGTAAACTTGGTAACCAAGAAAGTCATTCATTGGTTACAAGGGAATAGGAAAGAAACACAAAGACGACAAAACAAATAAAGCCAAAACATTGGTAGAAGGTCAGAGCAGCCCCCAAATCCCCAAGTCAAGTACAAAGACAAACTACATTAATGTCAGTCAGAAACCCTTTGCATCAGAAAGGTATAAAACCTTTGGCTAGGGGATTTTAGGCTCGGATCATTGACCACAGACTTCCAAGAATAGAGCCATGTTATATCTTGTTCCCATGCATCGACACTATAAATACTTTTCTCATTCTACAGATAGTGGACTCTCTGAACACTCTCACTACAAGCTATCTACTTATTAAAGTTCTCTCAATACAAATACTTATTCTCATGCCGAAGTGTGGTCTCAGGGAGAAAACCCTTTACGCCCGAGGCGAGGCTCACGGTGTTGTCTTTGTCTCGCAGATACTCTTCTCAGCCAAGGTCAAGCCCAACTGAAGTCCAGGTCAAGCTCCAACCGGATCCTCGACATTCTGCCCAGTCGAAGTCAAGCCCAGCCACATCCTGCTTCACAACAGTCAAGGCCAAATTCCAGCCTGATCCCTAGTAACAACTCAATTCTCGCACTGCTCCAAACCTTAATCCCTTGACTAGGATTTGTGTAGCAATATTTGGTGCCATCCGTGGACCCAGACGTTACATAAGAAATCACCATGGATTCAGGTCAAGGAACTCCTCACCATAAGAATGCTAGAGATACTAAGAATCCACGCACTATCATATCCCCGTTGGAAACCAACGCAGGGGGTGGCAATAATGGTGGTAGTGTCATCACCCCAGAGTTCATCAACAAAAGCCGAGAACAAATCCTCTCCATGTTGGAATAGGAAGAAAGGGAGCGACGCCTTGGAGAAATCCGAACACATCTAGAATACGAAGAAACCCCAGAGGAAAGGAATCGTGAGGAGGGAGAAGGTAATCAAGGAGACAAAGTAAAGAATGTTGAAGACAAAGCAAAGATGAGTCTAGGCACCACCATAACCGGAGAGAAAGCGGGAATCGATGATGATTTTAGCAAGCCATACCGCCCATTGACGGCGCAAGCCAGGTCCAAGTTTATACCACGAATAGCAGATTCACCTTTCCTGCAAAACTCAAGATGCCATCCAACGCGAGAAAGTATAACGGCATGGGAGACCTGGACGATCATCTTGCAATCTTCATAGGCGCCGCCGAGGTAGAGCAGTGGTCAATCCCTGTATGGTGCCACATGTTTGCTTAGACCCTGACTGGCGCAGCTAGGGTGTGGTTTGATAGCCTTCCAGTCGGAAGTATTGGAAGTTTTAAGGAGCTGGAGGAGGACTTCCTCAGGAATTTCAGTCAGCAGAGATTGTTTGCCAAGGATCCTACTAAGTTGCACAACATCAAAAGAGGCGATGGTGAGTCCATTGAAAACTTTATCACACGGTATTCAAAAGAAAGCATGCAGGTACAAGGAGCCGGGGAGACGATTCAAATCTCGGCTTTCATCCATGGGGTGAGAAATGATCAGTTGGTAGAAAGATTCCACGAGCACCTTCCAAAGATAGTGGACGAGATGTTGGAGAGAGCCAAAGCATTTGTTAGGGGAAAGAAGGCGTGCGGATAGTTGAAAAATAAGATACCAACGAAACTTATGTCCCCTATGTGGGATCCACAGAAGAGATCGGGAGGTTCGAGGCCATGGGAGAAACCACGCTTCCAGCCACGATACCCCCAACAAAACCCACCTTTCCAACCTCATTTCACATCACCAATCCGGAACCCACAAGGTCCCAATGTGACCCTCCCACCTTTGACTAAAACCCCTAACAAAATTCTAGCTACAGAAAACATCAACTTCACCAAGCCCACACCGCTGAAGCCATGAGTGAAAAGAGACACAAGAAAGTACTGTGAGTTCAATAAAGAAAACGGGCATGCGATAGATGGTTGTTTCTCGTTGAAACGATAGATAGAGCTGGCAATAAAAACCGGAAAGCTTGCACACCTGTTAAGAGAGTTAAAGAAAACACCTCAAACAGTGGACAAAAGGAAGGAGATATTCATGATGAGGATCGCAGAGTGTAGCGTCAAACGTCATTCTGACCACATGGAGCCTTGGATGGCCCAAGAAATTTCCTTCCCTCCAATACATGGTGGGAGCTTTGCCAACGGTCCTCTCATAATTTCAGCCATCATCGCAGGGTATCAAGTACATAGAATATATGTAGATAGCAGGAGCAGTTCAGAAATTATGTACAAACATTGTTTTCTGTAGCTTGATGGGGAAACTAAAAGAACCCTAGATATAAGGACAGATCTACTCATTGGTTTTGCGGGAGAGGTAGTACAGACCCTGGGCCAGGTACAACTGCCAGTCGTGATAGGAAACAACACAGGGTGGCGGGAGGTCACCATGACTTTCCTGGTTGTGTCATCGGAGTCATCTCATAATGTCTTACTTGGAAGGCCGGGTTTGTGCATGCTTGGAGCATTCATATCCACAGTTCATGTCGCAATTAAATCCCCACCGCAACGGGGATCGTCACTGTATATTCCAGCAGAGAGTGGAAGGATGCAAAGGCAATCGCTCTAGGAAGGGCAACTAGAGAGGATGAGCTGGTATGCCCAACATTGGAAGAGTGGGTAATTAACCCCCTCTTCCCAGGACAAAAAAATCACCATCGGGGGACAACTGGGAGATGCCACTAAAGAACGACTTCGTCACCTGTTGCAACACAACTTGGATATGTTTGCATGGCAACCCACTAACATGGAGGGCGTTCCATGTAGCACGGCAGAGCACAAGCTGAACACACATCCATCAAAGGAGCCAGTTGCCTAAAAGCGCTGACACATGAGCCCAGAGTGAAGTCGGGCTGTGGTTGAAGAAGTCAAGAAGCTGCTAGAGGCAAGTATCATCAGGAGGTACGTTATCAAACCTGGGTGGCCAACCCAGTGATGGTAAAAAAGAGTGACGGCAAGTGGAGGATGTGCATCGACTTCAAGGATCTTAAAGATGCATGCCCTAAGGATTGCTACCCACTCCTGGATATCAATTTGAAGGTGTATTCCTTGGTAAGCTTTCCTCTAAGTGTTTCCTAGATGCTTACAAGGGGTATCACCAGGTGCAAATGGCCCCCGAGGATGAAGATAAGACTGCTTTTTACACAGATATTGGCATCTTTTGCTTCACAAAGATGCCATTTGTTTTGAAAAATACAAGGGCAACATACCAACGATTAATAGATAAAGCTTTTTTTGCAACAGATGGGAAGAAACATTGAAATCTATGTGGATGATGTGGTGACAAAAAGCCGTGATGAAGAAGCCTTGCTTGCGGATATCACCGAGACTTTCCAAACATTAAAGACAATCAATATGAAGTTAAACCCCAAGAAATGTTCATTTGGAGTAGAAGAAGGAAGCATTCTGGGGGTGATCGTGACAAAAAAAGGGTTGGAGGCTAACCTTGAGAAGGTGGCAGCTGTACTCAATATGCCATCACCCAGATCCGTCAAAGAAGTAAAAACACTTAATGGGCGATTGGTAGCCCTGAACAGGTTCCTGTCGAAGCATGTTGAGCATGCTTTGCCTTTCATGACTACTTTATGCAACTGTTTGAGCAAGAAGGATTTTGTGTGGACAAGGGAAGCAAAAGCAGCATTTTAACAAATGAAGGTATACTTAAGCAACCTACCCAGGCTAGTAGCTCCTTTCCCCAAAGTGCGACTGGTGATGTACTTGTCTGCAGGAGAAGAAGTCGTAAGCGTGGTACTGATGACAAACAGAGAAGGAGAACAGACCCCGATCTATTTCATCAGCCAGGCTCTCAAAGATCCAGAAACCAGGGATTCGCCTATGGAAAAACTAACTCTTGCTTTGGTGTATGCTTCCAGGAGGTTGCGAAGGTACTTCCAGGCCCATGTGATTGAGGTCTGGACTAGCCAACCTATACAACAGGTATTGAGAAGGCTAGAGATATCAGGAAGATTGGAAAAATGGGCCATCGAGTTAGGGGTCTTTGAGATAAAGTACAAGCCAAGGGTTGTAATCAGGGGGCAGGTCGTGGCTGATTTTTTAACAGAGATGCCATAAGAGAAATAAGGTCATAATGCCAATGAAAAATCCATGAGTCAAGACGACAGGGAATGGTGCTTGCATACTGATGGCGCATCAAACGACGAAGGGTCAGGCGTCAGAATGATACTAGTGGGGCCTAAGCAGGAGGAAATAACTTACGTTTTAAGGTTAGACTTCAACAACTCCAACAATGAAGCAGAGTATGAGGCATTGCTTGCCGGCTTAAGGCTGGAAAGCAAATAGGAATCCAGACACTACATGCTCATGTAGACTCATTACTTGTCGCAAACCAGATCAACGGGTCCTACAATGCTAAAGAGAAAACAATGAGACTTTACCTGGATAAAGCAAAGAGCATGATCGGCAGTTTCAAAAAGTGTTGCATCTCACACATACTGTGAAGCAAGAACAAGAAGGCAGATGCCCTTAGCAAACTGGCCTCCTTCACCTTTGGGCACTTAGCAAAGGAAGTCAAAGTGGAGGTACTACAGGCGCCGTCAATCAAAGAGAATGGTGTGGCCTCCGTAGAAGGTGTAGTAGAGGAATGTTAGATGAGCCCGATTATCAGGTTTCTGGAAAATGGAGACCTACCGGAAGAGAGAGGAGAAGCACGCGCAATACAGGAAAAATCCTTGCATTATGAATTACAGCAAGGGGTCCTATACCGAAAGTCATATATGGGACCACTGTTGTGTTGTCTCATGCCAGATGAGGCCAAGTATGTTACCAGGGAGATACACGAGGGTATATGTGGAATCCACGCAGGACCATGGATGGTGGTAGCTGGCGATGGGAGCAGGGTACTACTGGCCGGGTATGCATAGGAATGCTGTGGTCGAGATCCAAAGATGTGAAAGTTGCCAGAAGCACGCCCCCATGTGCCACCGTCCAAAATACAATATGATACCCGTCAGTGCTGCTTGGCTTTTTCAAAAATGGGCAGTAGACATCATTGGTCCATTTCCGGAAGCGGTTGGAAAAGTTAAGTTTCTGCTGGTAGCAGTCGACTACTTCACAAAATGGGTAGAAGCCAAAGCACTCGCAACGATTACAGGGCAGCAGGTTAAGAATTTGCTTGGGAAAATATAATATGTCATTTTGGCCTTCCGTTGTTCATTGTAACAGATAATGGCAAGCAATTCGCTGAAAATCCTTTCAAGTCATGGTGCGAAGATTTGAAGATCCAACAGATTTTAACTTCGGTATCCCATCCCCAAGGCAATGGCCAGGTTGAAAGAGTGAACAGGAGTATTACAGAAGGAATCAAGACACGTTTGGGCTTAGAAGGCAAGAGTTGGCTCGAAGAATTACTAAGCGTCCTCTAGGCCCATAGAACCATGCTAAAGACCAGTCACGGAGAAACCCCGTTCAGCCTGACCTATGGATCAGAGGCCATGATACCTACTGAGATTGGGATGCCATCAGATCATGTCTTACAAGTCTTGCGAACCAACAACGAGGAAGAACTTCGTCTAAATCTGGACCTACTTGAAGAACCAATGATGATAGCGGTTATCCGAGAGGCAAGACACAAGAAGGAAGTAGAAAGATATTACAATTCAAGGTTGAAGAAACAATCTTTCAAGCCAGGAAACTACGTATTGCGAAGCAATGAAGCAAGTCGAGTGGAAAGCCAAGGAAAGCTCGGACCCCGTTGGGAAGGCCCATATCAGGTGATTGAAGCAAGGATGAATGGAGCTCACAAAATAGGGAAGTTAGAAGGGACGCCCGTTCCACGAACTTGGAATGGAGCTCAGCTCCGACAATGCTACATGTAATAGGCAGAAAGGGTTTGGTTTTATTACAAAATAGGGAGGTCTTAACGGTGTAACTCGTTTTTCATTAAGAAGGTGCATGCGAGCACCAATATTTTCACTAGATTAATGAATCTTTTTATATAACCAGTGTCATAACAAGTCATGAAACCACAATGACATGTGAGTAAAGAAAGCGAAGCGAGATACCAATGCAATTATTCAAGCGACATTTGTGAATGGTATAATATGTAACCAAACAATTTAATGTTTGCCAAGCTAAGTTAAACGAAACCACAAGCAATCATGAAAAGAGCAAACAAATAAGCAAGTATGGGCTATTCTCAAGGTTTGATAGTAGAACTCATTGTTCGTAACGGATCTCAAAGAAAACCAAATACGTCGCTCCAAACACATGGTTATGCTTTGGCTGACAATTAGAGCCACTCAACAATGTGCGTTTTAATTTGGCTATAAACCCAAGCTAGAAAAGCAGCTAACTCGAAATCAAAACGAGTGAGAAGGTGCCAATACGTTGAGTATAAGGCAAAATGACATCTTTTATAGGATAATAACAACGATAACCAAAAAATACATTGATGCATAGGGCCGCGGCCAAAGTTAAAGTCACGGCCTATGTCCCATTCGCGGCCGAAGTTACGAATCACGGCTAAAAATGTAACCATATTATATTGTGAGCAAGTGGCAAGTAGCAGCTAAAAGCCGCAACCATGAAGCAAGAAATGCGACCAAAAGCCGCGGCTGAAAGGCATATTGTGGCCAAAAGCCGCGGCCAACAGTTCCAAGGTGAGTCGTGGCCAAGAAGCAACTCGCGGCCAAAAGCCGCGGCCAATAGCTCCAATGTGAGCTGCATCCAAGAAGCAACTCGCAGCCAAAAGCCGCGGCCAACAGCTACAAGGCGAGCAACGGCCGAGAAGCAATTCGCGGCCAAAAGCCGCGACTTGGTTCACGTCTGGTCAGGGTTCCGTTCATAACAGCTACAAGGTGAGCGGCTGTCGGAACAATAACTACGACGCGAGTTGCGGCAAACATTGCTTTCCTAAAGGAAGTAAAAAACATGCAAAAAACCAAGTTGCAATCAAGAAAGTTGAACAAACCCTATAACCAACCACAGTTTACAAACATACATATATAGTGCCAAAGTCTAATACTATTACAAAAGGAAACAACATCGAGCCAAATACATGTTCGGAAACATTACACATACACAAAAGGGGAAAAGACACCCAAAGATGAACTAGCTAAACTCAAGCAGGGTCTTCAGCTGAAGGGGTCAGGAACGACTTGATCTCCTTAATGGTCGAGTCGCACATAGTAGCAATATTCTTAGCCATGGGAAAAGTAGCTTTATCAAATGAGTCAGATTTAGCTCGTAGTTTCTTCGATGCATTTTTATCAAAATTCTTGGCTGCCTCGGGTTTCTTGCCCTCCGCGGCAAGACGAGCTCCATCCAGCAAACCCGCATTATACCCCACCTTGTCTGAAAGACTGTTGATCCTGGCCAAAGCATGAAGAAACTCGTCAACATCACGTATCTTATTGAAAGCCAAACCAACACCATCCGACATAATCAACTTCTTCTCAGATTTAAGATGGGCTACTTGTTCCTCAAGGCTAGCAATGCGACTTTCAAAAGCTATTTTATTATCCTTCAAATCCAAGGATAGTTTTTTCACAACAGCATGTTAATACAAAACTCTCCTGGGCACCACTAAGATCTTGAGTAAGTTTTTCTTTGACAAGCTCAGACACATCACAACGAAACTTGAGAGATGCGTTCTCAGCCTCCAATTTAGATACCTGCTTCATGAGATCACGAATCTAATTAACACCATCAACCCAACGACCATGAATCTCAAGAAAGGAAATAAACTGTTCACCATGGCCAAACATCGGCGTTAGATAGTTCCCTGTTCTCAGACCTTCCCCACGGTAAAACTCAACAGGCAACGAATTTCTCCTCCGCATTAAGGTTAGTATCCTCAGAAGAAGTAGTCGTTTTCCCTTTACCAGAGTCACCAGGATCAGTAAAGAATTGATCACCATCAGAAGAGGAACCAGTGAACCCAGATGTTGATGATGCCCCAGCCGCGGCTGAGGGCCCCTCTTTGCTAGCCGCGGCAGGGGAAAAAGGCAGCGGGTTTTCCACGGCCGAAGGCCAGCCCTCCCAACCCTTGTTTGTGTTTCATTGTGGGTCGGCTAGTGGGGATAGAAGCTTCGTAAGTAATTTTTCATTTACGGGAAGGTGGCGGCATGGTTTCACCTGTTGAACAACGAAGCCAACGATCGTCTCCAATATAGGAGTTGCACCTGCAGACCAGGCTTTAACCTGCTCCGAAACATCTTCCTTGGCAGACAGTTTCATATGCTCAAACACCCCATATGTGACATCTGTCACTATCAGGTCCGTCAATTGACTCAAAATCCGTCAACTCTCTTTTCATGCATTTATTATTTTTGCGTAATTAATTTGTTTTCGAGCCAAGTTTCGTCATATCTCCCTTTCGTGCCAACCTTAATATTAACTAACGCTAATAATAAAATTTAATTTATTGTTATTTTTATTACCGTAAATATTATTAATAATATATTATTATTAAAATAAGTCCAGGGTTAAACCGTAATTAATTAAACTGAGGGAATAATAATGTGGAAGTTGAGGGACCAAAATGTAAAATGCCTAATATATACATACGGCAGCCATGAAACCGTCGACTTCTTCTTTCGCACAAAACCCTACACGGTTGCCATCGAGAACCTCCATTCCCGAGCCCTGAACCAAGCTTTCTAACCACCGCAAGTCGTCATTGCCTCGCCGTTTGAACGTTCCGCAGGTAACCGAACGTAATGCACCTTGTTTCATTTCGTTTCGTAATGTTCGGTTCGGCATCTTTCCGTTTCGGTTAAACGCGTATGTACATGGGCATGACTGTGTGTATATAATATATATGCGTATTGCTTGCTTGTATGCGTATATGCGGCTGCGTGAGTGGACCAGTCGATGTTCCGATTGTGTAAGTATATGTGTGCTTGTACGATCTATGTGTTGCGGTGTGTGTGTGCGGTGTGTGTTGCGGTGTGTGCGTGCGGTGTGTGTTGCGGTGTGTGTGTGCGGTGTGTGTTGCGGTTTGTGTGTGTAGTGCGTGTTGCGGTGTGTGTGTGCAGTGTGTGTTACGGTGTGTGTGTGCAGGGTGTGCGTGCGGTGTGTGTGTGCAGTGTGTGTGTTGTGTGCACAAGAAGTGTGTTTTTGTGTGTGTGTGTGACGATATGTATGCGTAGTGTGTGTATTCATAAGTATATAGGTATATATGTATGCGTAGTGTGTGTTCATGTGTATATAGATGCATATATGCCGTGAGGGTGTGAGTATGTCAATGTATGCATGTTGTGCGTGTGTATATGTATGTGTATACTGTGTGCGGGTGGTGTGCAGGGTGTGGTGTGTGTGTTGTGTGTGCGTGTGATAGTGTGATAGTGTGTGTGCGTTGTGTGTATGTGTGTGTTGCATGAGTTAGTATGGGTGTGTGTGAGCTTGTATGTATAGATATGTGTATGGATTCGTATGTATGTATGTATATATTGCGGGTGTGCGTTGGTTCGGCATGTTCTATATGTCATGTGTGTTCGTTTCTATGTATTTATATATATATATATATATGATGTCATGTGTGCGGTAGTATGTATATATATATGTGTGTGTGTGGTTGTTCGTATGTGTATATGTGTTTGTGTCGGCCGAATGTGTATATGAATTGTATGCGGGAATGCGTAGTGTTGTACATATATATATACACATTTGTGTGAACCATGTATGTGAAGGTGTGTAGTGTGTGTGTTATTATTATTATTATTATTATTATTATTAGAGTAAATTACCATTTGAATCCCTGATGTTGGTACATTTAACCGTTTGCATCCCTATAGCTTCAAAGCCTTGATTTGCATACCTAAAAGTTTGTAATTTTAACCGTTTGCATCACTAATGTTTTTATTATGTAACCATTTGAATTAAAATGACTAACAGTGTTAGTCAAGTCTGTTAACAAACCCCACATCATATTTCTTTTGCAAGGGTAATTTTGTTATTTCGTTTAATCCTATTTTTTGTATTATTTTTATAATTCCATCTATTTCTATTTACAATTATCTTATCATCATTCACCATCATCATTTGAACCATCACCACCACCACCACCAACTACACCCACTAGCCCATCACCGCTAACCCCCACCAGCCATCACGCTAACCATTCCCACCGGCCATCAATTAACAGTTGAAACACCATTAACAGGTGAAATACCATCAAAGTTACCGGGTTTTCCCGATCTATACAGGGTCGGGTTTGCTCTCCGGTGGAGCAATAGCTGGAATTGCAACCGGATCTGGTTTTGGGTCTTCAGTTAAATGTAGTAATTCTTTTCTTTTTCGTGTTGTAGGAAGAGAAACAAATGGAAAACACAAAATTAAAGGATTTGGGGATAACAGAGCAAATTGAAATTGAAATCCCTAATTTGAATTCAAAATCAAAATCAATAGGGAAACTCGACGGGGAAGCTAGTGTTCTTGAAGAAGACAAAGAGTGAAATGAATTTAATTCAGATAATTTCCAGATCTGCAAGAGAGAAGAGAGAGTAGACAGGGAAAGAGAGAGCGACAATCATGTGAAGGGTGGTTACACAGTGGTGTGGTGGTGGTTGTGGTCCGGTGGTAGCGGTGGTGGTGATGGTGTACTAACGTGAGAGAGAGAGAGAAACGATTAAAGTCGGTGGTTACGTGGCGAGCGACGCTGGTCGTGGTGGTTGTGATCTGGCGGTGGTCGTGGCGATGGCGGAAGGAGAGATAGATGAGAGAGAGAATGATGGGTGGAGGTGTGGGGGGACCATGTTAATGTTGATAATGCAAGTCTGATAAGATAGGGGGGAAGGTTGGGATGGGGGTGGTTTTAACAAAGTGGGTTCAAGGGTATTTTTGAGAATTTACTAAAAACTAACGGTTTAATCTAACGGCGTTAGGGTTAGGACTCAAATGGATACAAAAAGGAAACGTTAGGGGGCAAATCAAGACTTTGAAACTACAGGGACACAAATGGTTAAAATGGAAAAACGTCAGGGATGCAAATGGTAATTTACTCTTATTATTATTATTATTATTATTATTATTATTATTATTATCACTATCATTATTACCTGTTGTTATTATTATTTTACTAATAGTGTGTTGGGTTGTATGAATTATATATTTTGTGTGCGTGTAACGCATCAAACCTGAACCGACCGGGACCGACCGAACGATCCTTCCTCTATAGACTCATCTTAAGATTTTATTGTAACTAATTATAGGTGCTTGATTGATTGTTTTTCTCACTCGTTGAAGTCTTTTATTCCTATATATTCATCTTATTTCAAGATGAGTTTCGCGGCCCCGTTTTCATTTTAAACATTTATAAAACTAGGGGAAAAGTATGCTCAACCTTTTTATGCTATGAACTTATTCAATTCTTTTGGGACCGTTGTGTTTACTGTTTTGTAAGTATTTATCTAGTACATGCATGAGTTGTCTTTGTGGTTCTGTATTCACAACTATTTAACTCTGGTGTTGGAGCCGACGGATAGATATTGATAGTACTATTAGGCTGACACCCCCACCTTGTTTGTTTGTTAGTTACTAGTTGGGACTGACAGTGGGCGCTAGGGTGAATATGTTCCGACAATTTCTTTGTGTACGTCGTAGATTTAGTTGTGATGCTCATGATTACATTTGATATTACTTGCTTATAACTGTATGCACTCATGTCCTACCAAACTATTACACAGCATCAAGTTTGTTTACTATTTAAACCTGCAAACTCACCAATATTATGTTGACCTTTTTGAGCATATCTTTTCAGGTAACAATCATTGAGGATTGCTAGGGATGCTGCCTTAGCGATGACCTTAGGCTTACATCATTTAAACCTTGGATGTCTTTGACAATTGCATTTGACTTTTAATTGTTATTCACATTTTGACTACTTGCTCCGGGTTGTGGGACTTATACTTATTTGGTTTGTATGACTATGCTCGTCGTGGAATTGACTAACTACAACACAAGTCTCCATTTGTGTCGGGTGACGTCATGACACGTTGTCTTTTCTTATATATTGCATCTCTATTATCTAACAATGTGTTATGACAATCCCGTCCTCTACATCCTTGTGTTTCCTCTATAAGTGGGGGCGTGACAGATTGGTATCAGAGCACTTGGTAAAGAGAATTAGGTGGATCACTCGACATAAACTATAACCTAGGAACCTTCATGTAGAATGCATACTAGGGTTTTGTTTGCATCCGATATTACATGTATGTTCCTCCTATTCTATCTATCTATTCTTTATCTTTTGATTTGCTTCATCTGAGGAAAAGTACATTTTCCTTATAGGATGTCTTCAACTAGACCCTCCTTTCCCGCAGTGCCGAGAGTTCATTTGTCCGACTCTGAGTCGGAACCAGAAGAGGTTCTCTCGGACCATATGCTGCCTATGTCATCTGACATAGAGTCCGACCCGAGGAGGCAGCGAAAGAGTCATCTGATGAGGAAAAAAAAGTGATCATGTTGTTGTAGGTTTGTCTGCCATTCGTGTTGCACCACCTAGTCCTGCAGCACCTGAAGTCCCAATTGCACCAAATGTACCTGTTGTTCCTACTATACCAGACGTTCCTACCATCCCAGTTGCTCCCATGTTACCTGCCAGACTGGCTATTGCAAGGTACGCCCTTGTGGCGGGACCTTGGGTGCCCGGCTACCCCATAGAACCTTACCAAGAGAACGGCATCGGACGGGTGTTGCTGAGGATAGCTAGTAAGAGAGAGTGTTTTTGGCCACTCGCATAAGGTTTCGTATGCCAGCAGATGAGGCTAGCTTGTGGGGCGACCACTCTGATATGCCCCCAAGTCCTTCTAGCTCATCTGGTAGTGATGACGAGCAGGACTGAAGACGCATGAGCATGGATGAGGACTTGAAGGATTAGAAGATTTATTTTTTTGCTATTTTGTATTTCATTTTCAGACATTGTTAAGCTATGAGTTTTCGCATGCTTTGGGATATTATGCTACCTATTATCACATTGAGACATTATGATTATGAGAATGGGATTTTATATTATTATTATGTTGTGGGTTGTGGTATTTCAATGTGGAAATATGTTTGCAATGATATCCTTTATGAGACTGACTGAGTTGTGATGACATTTGATATTGTTGAAACTTATATATTATTTATGTTGATTAGAAAATGCCGCCCAGAAGAACTACTCGCAGTGCTAGTCGTGGCAGTGCTGCCCCCAAGAGGTAGAGGTAGAGGAAGAGGAGCAGGAGGTAGGGGTGAAGCACCTGTAGGTGGAAATGAAGGTGGGTAGGGTGGTAATAATCAGGGAGCTGGAAACCCTGATATAGCCGCCATGATTGCCCAAAACTAACAACACTCATCCCCACCATAGTGGCATAGGTGAGTGACAGCATCATGAATCATAATAATGGGTGGTAATGAGGATAACAAACACAACGATGAAAATAGCGGTTATGAAGAGAATAATGAAAATGAACATGGAAATAGAGGTGGAGATGACAACGAAGAAGGAGGTGGAATGGGCAATGCGAACAGTAATGGAAATATGAATGGAAATGGCAATGGAGGAAGGGTCAGTTGTACTTACAAGGAGTTTATGACTTGTAAACCAAAGGAGTTTGATGGAAAAGGTGGAGTCATCGCCTTGACTCGTTGGATTGAGAAGATGGAATCTGTGATGGACATCAACAATTGTGCTAAAAATCAAAATGTGAAGTATGCTATATGTTCGCCGGTGGAAAAAGCGTTAACATGGTGGAATACCCAAGTGCAGGCTCGAGGAAGAGAGGCAGCAATGGCCATGACCTGGGCGGAATTCAAAGCATTGGCAACTGAGCAATATTGTCCAATGAACGAAATGCAGAAGTTGAAGCATGAATTCTGGAATCATGCGATGGTAGGGTTGGGTCATGCTGCTTACACCGACAGGTTTCATGAGTTGGCAAGATTGGTGCCACACCTGGTGACACCTGAATTAAAGCAGATTGAGCATTACATTTAGTGTTTAGTACCTCAAATACGTGGTTTGGTCACTGTTGCGGCACCCCCGACTATACAGAGTGCAATTTTGAAGGTGGGCACTCTAACTGATGAGATGGTAAGAACTGGGGTGCTAGGTAAAGTAGTGAGAAAAGAAGAGACGTGGGGGAATCGAGCAGACAACCAGAGGGAAGATTTGATAAAAAGGCAAAGGTTACTAGAGTTTTTGTGGCAGTGAACCAAGGGAGAAAGGACTATATTAGGCCACATCCTAAGTGTGGGAAATGTAACTATCATCATCCTGCTACGGTGCCGTGTCGAGTTTGTGCGAATTGTAGGTGTGCGGGGCATCTTGCAAGGGACTACAGAGTGGCACCCAATTTAGTTGCACGGATAAATACAATCAATCCAACTAGAAATATTAGGGTTTTCTATGAGTGTGGGAGTCCCGACCATTATCGGAATATGTGCCCCAGGCTGAATCGGGCACCGGGTCTACAAGTGAACAACCAAAATCAAGTGATGGAAATAGTTGGTAATCAAGGAAATGCTGCCCGAGGATGTGCGTTTGTGATTGGTGCAAATGACACGCGTCAGGACCCGAATGTTGTTACGGGTACGTACCTTCTCAATAATCATTTGCATCTGTATTATTTGATACCGGGGCAAACAATAGCTTTGTTTCCTCTGAATTTTGCACCCCTACTTGGTTTGAACCCTAGTTGTTTAGAGACTAGCTACTCAGTAGAAATGGCGAATGGTAAATTTGTGAGAGCTAGTGAAATAATTATAGGTGCATGATTATATTAGAAGATCGTGCCTTTGATATAGACTTGATACCTTTTGAATAGGGAAGTTTTGACGTGGTAGTGGGAATGGATTGGTTGTCGAAGTGTGGAGCTGAAATTGTTTGCTGAGAGAAGGTGGTGCGGATCCTTATGCCTAATGGTGATATGCTCAAGATTCAAGGAGAATGACCAGGAAGGAGTTTAAAGATCATCTCATGTATGAAAGCTCGCCATTGTCTACAGAAGCAATGTTATGCATTCTTGGCACATGTGGTGGAGAAGAAACCCGAGGGATGGAAACTGGAAGACATTCTGGTGGTGTGAGATTTTCTGGAAGTATTCCTGATGATTTGTCCGGTTTACCCCCTCCTCGACAAGTGGAATTCTGCATAGATTTGGTACCTGGAGTGACGCCAGTAGCAAAGACGCCATATCGGTTAGCACCATCGGAAATGCAAGAATTATCGAGCCAACTACAAGAATTGCTAGATAAGGGTTTCATACGACCAAGTCACTCGCCATGGGGTGCACCGATCCTGTTTGTCAAGAAGAAGGATGGAACGTTTTGAATGTGCATAGACTATCGAGAGTTGAATAAACTGACTATGAAAAATCGATATCCACTCTCCAAGATCGATGATCTATTTGATCAATTACAGGGAGCTTCGTACTTCTCTAAGATCGACCTCCGATCAGGTTATCACCAATTATAGGTTCATGAGGAGGATATACCAAAGACATCGTTTATAACTCAATATGGGTATTATGAGTTTTTAGTCATGTCATTTGGGCTGAGCAACTCTCTAGCAGTGTTCATGGATCTTATGAACCGGGTGTGTAAACCCTATCTAGACAAGTTTGTATTGTGTTTATAGGTGATATGTTCATCTATTCTAGATCAAAGGAAGACCATGAACAACACCTTCGAGCGATACTCAAATTATTAATGGATGAGAACTTTACACCAAGTTTTCGAAGTGTGAATTTTGGTTGCGGGAAGTGAAATTTTGGGACACGTGGTAATGAAAAGGGAATCCACGTTGACTGAAAGATTGAAGCAGTTAAAAAAGTGGGATGCTCCTAAGACTCCCTCAGAGATACGCCAGTTTTTGGAATTGGCTGGTTATTATCGACGATTCATTGCAAACTTCTCAAAGTTCACTCAGCCGTTGACAATGTTAACAAAGAAGGATAAGAAGTTTGATTGGGGACACAAACAAGAGGAGGCATTTCAGACGTTGAAGGAAAGGTTATGCAATGCACCGATATTAACCTTTCCTGATGGGTCAAATGATTTTGTGGTGTTTTGTGATACATCACATCAAGGCTAGGTTATGTGCTTATGCAAAAGGATAAGGTGATCGCTTATGCTTCACGTCAACTTAAGATTCACAAAAAGAACTATACGACACATGATCTAGAATTAGGCGTAGTGGTGTTCGCCCTAAAGATATGGAGGCATTATCTATATGGGACTAAGTGTGTTCTCTACACTGATCATAAAAGCCTTCAACACATCTTTGATCAAACGAAACTGAATATGCACCAAAGAAGATGGGTGGAACTCCTAAGTGATTATGATTGTGAGATTCGATATCATCCTGGAAAGGCGAAAGTAGTAGCTGATGCCTTGAGCAGGAAGGAGCGTGTAAAACCCCTACGTGCGCGAGCGTTAGGGATGGCAATTCAATCGAATTTAAAAGAGAAAATAATGTTGGCGCAGGGTGAAGTGCTGAAGGAGGAGAATGTCGCAAGTAAGAGTTCCGAGGGTTAGACAAACAGATGAACTGTAAAGAGGATGGTGTGTGGTATTTTGTGGATCGTATATGGGTACCTAAGTGGGGTGATATTAGAACCCTAGTTATGAACAAAGAACAGAAGTCCAAGTATTCTATTCATCCTGGTGCGGACAAGATGTATCAAGTCTTAAAGAGTTGTATTGGTGGCCAGGTATGAAAAAGGATATTGTAAAGTATGTGAGTGAATGCTTGACTTGTTCAAAAGTCAAAGCCGAACATCAAAAACCGCCAAGTCTATTGCAACAACCGGAAATTCCCGAATGGAAGTGGGAGATCATAACGATGGATTTCATCACTAAGTTGCCTAGAACAAGTAATGGGCATGATTCAATTTGGGTTATCGTGGATCGAATTATGAAATCTGCTCATTTCGTGCCTATTCGCGAGGATTATAAATTGGAGAAGTTAGCAAGGTATATATGAATGAGATCGTGGCTAGGCATGGAGTGCTTGTGTCTATTATATCAGATCGAGACAGTAGATTTACATCTCGGTTTTGGCAGACTCTATAGAAGGCGATAGGTACTCGCTTAGACTTAAGTACGCCTATCATCCACAAATAGACGGTCAAAGTGAACGAACGATAAAAATTCTAGAGGACATGCTTAGGGCATGTGTTATTGATTTTGGTGGGAGTTAGGATACCCACTTACCATTGATCGAATTCTCTTACAACAACAGTTACCTCACGAGCATTGGATGTGCTACGTTTGAGGCGTTGTATGGAAGGAAATGTAGATCTCCGGTGTGTTGGGCGGAAGTAGGTGAAAGCCAATTGACAGGCCTGGAGATTATCCAAGAAACGACTAACAAAATATTTCAAATTAAGGATAGGTTTAAGGCAGCTCAAGATCGTCAGAAAAGCTACGTTGACAACCGTCATAAACCCTTAGAGTTCAATGGTTGTGATCGTGTCTTATTGAAAGTCTCTCCGTGGAAGGGAATCGTAAGATTTGGAAAGAAAGGGAAATTGGCTCCGAGATATGTTGGACCATTCATATCACAGAAAGAATTGGTCCCGTAGCGTATCGATTAAAGTTACCTCAAGAACTTAGTGGTGTACACGATACATTTCATGTATCGAACCTTAAGAAGTGTTTAGCTGATGGATCCCTTCATGTACCGATTGAGGAAATCAAGATTGAGATCCAAATATCCGCATTTGTTCGTGGATACAACTTCGGGACCTAACTCCAGCTGAATTTCGGGACAAAATTCTCTCAACTGGGGGATACTGTGACATCCGTCACTATCAGGTCCATCAATTGACTCGAAATCCGTCACTCTCTTTTCGCGCATTATTATTTTTGCGTAATTAATTTGTTTTCAACCGAGTCTCGTCATATCTCCCTTTCGTGCCAGCCTTAATATTAGCTAACACTAATAAAATTTATTTTATTGTTATTATTATTACCATACATATTATTATATTATTATTATTATTATTATTATTAACATAAGTCTAGGGTTTAAACCGTAATTTAACTAAACTTGAGGGAATTATAATGTGGAAGTGAAGGGACCAAAATGTAAAATGCCGAATATATACATATGGCAGCCATTAAACCGTCGACTTCTTTCGTACAAAACCCTACACGGCTGCCGTCGAGAACCTCCATTCCCGAGCCCTGAACCAAGCTTTCTAACCACTTCAAGTCGTTATCGCCTCGCCGTTTGAATGTTCCGCAGGTAACCGAAACATAATGCACCTTGTTTTGTTTCGTTTGTAATGTTCGGTTCAGTATCTTTCCATTTCGGTTGAACGCGTATGTACATGGCATGACCATGAGTGTGTGTGTATATATATATATGCGTATTGCTTTCTTGTATGCGTATATGCAGCTACGTGTGTGGACTGGTCGATGTTCCGATTGTGTAAGTATATGTATGCTTGTACGACCTAGGGTTGCGGTGTGTGTGTGCAGGGTGTGTGTGCGGTGTGTGTGTGCAGGGTGTGCGTGCGGTGTGTGCGTGCGGTGTGTGTGTGTGTAGAGTGTGTGTTGTGTGCACAAGACGTGTGTTTTTGTGTGTGTGTGTGATGATGATATGTATGCGTAGTGTGTATATTATATGTATACGTATATATGTATGCATAGTGTGTGAATTCATATGTATATAGATACATATGCCATGAGGGTGTGAGTATGTCAATGTATGCATGTTGTGTGTGTGTGTATATGTACGTATATATTATGTGCGGTGTGTGTGTGTGTGCAGGGTGTGTGTGTGTGTGCGTGTGACAGTGGTGTGCGTTGTGTGTGTGTGTGTGTTACGTGAGTTAGTATGGGTGTGTTAGGACCGTTTAGGTACGAGAGTACTAACTGATTCTGTGCGTATACCAACTCAAATAGTGCGGAATCCTATTTGTTGGCGATCCAATCAGGGAGAATACAGTTAAGATCAATCTAACGATAAATGAAACGTTATGAATGATTAGAACACGAGCAACTATGATCTATGAACTAGGAATGGGTTTTCTTGAGTCTCTAGATGGCTAGGGTACGATTATGTGAGTAGGTATTTGAATTTTTTTGTTTTTCCATGATTAGGTGGTATTTATAGGTTAGGGTTTTCCATTCGTACGACTGAACCATTAGCATGGTTCGGTCGTGCGACTGAAGCATGCGGTTGATCCATCCACACGACTGAAGGTCCAGCCGTGCGACTGAGTCAATCTATGTCTCAATCGTGCGACTGATCCAGTCTCCTGGTTCAGTCGTGCGACTGGTCCATTAGCATGAAGTATTCATGCGTATGGTCCATTAGCATGGTCCATTCGCATGAGAACTTCACACGATTAAGTTTGAACATGTTTCTCAATCATTATTGACTAAGAATTATGTAAACAACCACAAACCTATATAGTTAGTTCAATATGCATTATCACACAATAAACAATGAAATATTAAACATTATATGCATCAACCACACATTGCATTTCATTCATACCCATTCAATTACATATATGTAAGACATGAAAGACATTTTACATTGAGCTCTTAAACTAGGTACATATATATCTACAAACTCTCCTTTGGACCTAGTTTACATCATTGTCTAACATTCTTCATTAGCTCTTCAAACTTATTGTACTTTTCCTCTCTTGTAGCTCCGGCATGTATCTCAAATGCAAAACAGAGCCTTATAACATTCTGAAACTAGAGGGCTTGTACAATGTCTTACGAGTCATAGAATAGTGGCCACTTGTATAGAGTATAAACATCATCAGCAGACAAGTTGGTTAACCACATAGGGTCAAATGCCCAGATAGTATCCATTTGGCTCTCCTTTTGTAAGACTATGACCGCTTCACCTATTCTCCAATCATAGTACCACGACTTGAAGTGTGGAGTGAAGTCCTGAGGCATTTCCCTTATAGGGATTCTAGACATTGTGCGTAGAGGACTCCACTTCAACAATACCTTAGGCTTTCCAGTAATGGAATCAACTTCAGACCTTCTCATGTACCTCGTAGGTTGTTGAGGTCTGAAGTTAACCCACCTTGTGTGGTACTCTTTCCACAATGCAGCCTCAAACCAGCCTAACATTTTCTTTGGATTAGCATATAGCAGCTTTAGGCATGCCAGCTAGTTGAGCTCAAAACCAAGGAGAGTCTTTAGATCGTGTGGGAATCTAAAGTACTCTATGCCTTTTTCTCTCTTCACGGCATACACATTCAGATCCTCAAAATAAGCCCATGCGATGATCTTGCCTGACACCTTTAAGTGTTTCTTGACTTTGTATCGCTTAGTGTAGACATTTGGATTTTGTGCAGTGCCCATGGCTCGGATCTCAGCAAAATAGGCCGCCCATTCATTCTTTTTGATGTCAACATCGGTGTTTGAGGCTTGGGTTTGACCCTCATTTTTCTCAGACTCTTTCTCCATCTGATCCAGCTTGTCAAATGTATCACGGACGAGAGTATCACCCAGATTAGGGACTACATTTCCCTCTCTTTCAGCATACTCTGGATAATGATCAGTAGTGACGTCCTCGATCTCGATTTCATCTATGTCACTAAGCTCATCGTCATTTGTAACTTCAAAAGTAGGAGCGTCCTTGACAATCTCGTCCGGGTTGAGCCGAATATCTCAGCAAGTTTTTCATCAGTAAGGTCATGAATGATTCTCTTTCTTCAGGATTATAGCTTCCAAACCTTTTGACTATCCCTTGCTAATCAAGAATCATTGTAAGTTGAGACTTGATTTGCTGAAGAGGAGTAACATCATACGCATCTTGCTGAGATGATTGATCTACTTGATTTAAACATGTAACACATCAATTGCTAGTCATTAATCAAGACAATCAAACATTTGATAAAGATATATAACCATAATTACATACTATTAATACAAGATTCAAGTACAAAAGTTTTCAAATACATAAATATCTAATCATTACTTTTGCCCTGAATAGCAGGCGTGTCAGCAGGTGGGGCAGAAGATGAAGCTCCTTGGTCTTGATTTCTCTTTGTACGTCTCTCTTGACCCTGAGCTGAGGCAGATGCAGCTGCATCTCCTTCTTCATCATCATCTTCATTCCGCCTTTCCCTTGTCTCTTCATCATCACTGCCTCATCATCATCACTATCAACATCTTCATCATCTTCATCATCTTCATCATCATCATCTACTTTTCTGATCTTGAGGTGCTCATCTTTTGATCCCTTTAACTTGAGCATGATAGTCTTGTTTTTAGCCTCCAACTCCCCAATCCTCTTAGCTGATTGGTCGTTTTGCTCATGGAGTTGGGCAATTTGCTGAGCTTGCTGTGAGATCTGCTGTGCTTGGGTAGCATTAGCTTCCCAAACTGACGTAGTTGGGCAGCCTTCTCTTCATCTATAGCTAACAGCTTCAGCACCATATGATTGAGTGCTGACAGCTGTTCCTCTACCCCAATGGGGGATGATGGTCTGACTTGGTGGCTGGTGGTGGTAGTGGTGGTAGTGGTGAATATTGGTGGTGGTATATGAGTGGGTGGTGAAGGGTAGGCTGTAGTGGTGGTGGATAGGAGTGTGGTAGTGATAGGTGGTGTAATAGTGGTGGTGGTGGTGGTAGCTGTGGTAGATGTGGATGTGATGGTGGTGGTTGTAGTGGTGGCAGTGGCAGTGGGAGTAGATGTGGTCAATGTGAATCTCAGCCTCTTCCCTTTTTTGCCATAGGGGTCAGCCATTCTCTTCCTCCTTGATGGTTGTGCGGATAGTATATATATTTTGATAATATTTATTGCACAGATTTAGTTTTAATTGGTTATTACTAATACTAAACCACACACACAAAAGGCAGTGTACCTGTCGTGTGGTAATATAGTGTTGGTAAGAACCGAGTATCAATCCGTGGACACACCTAGCCTAGTCAACAAACTTGATGTTTGACTATCATATTTGGTTTTTGTTAAAGAAAATAATTATTGTATTGGAAAGATTTTTAGGATTTAAAAATAAACAATAATAGAAAGAAAGTAAACTAAGATTTGAAGCGTTTGGATTTAAAACCAGGGAATAAAAGTTATCATCCTAACTAGACTCCACTTATGTAACTGTGATGAATTGGTGGTGTGATTTAAAGATATGGATTAATGGAATTATGTTAATGTTTATAAAGATGAGCTGGCGCGATTTCTCGTCTATCCTGATGTCGTAGTGACTTGATCCTGTCAGGCTGAGTTTTACTACTCAGATCAAAGCCCTAGTAATGTAGGTAAATCTTTTGTGACCTATTTGACATACGATTTCTGAAAACATAACTTAATGTTAAAAAGAGAGTTGATCAGGTTCCTTCCTAACATACCATTAATTTTAGAAAACCGTAACAATTACTGAAGTTTCCAAACTAATAAAAGGGTACCCGCAAATGATCAGAAAGTTAAGGAGATATGATTTCTAATAACCATTTATAGTTCATTAGCCATGGATTTATTATGAAGACCGGTTTCACGAATGAAAGTTAATCATACGGTTTTTCAACTTTGTATGACGATCACAATCACAAACCATAAATTTATAACTTCCCGTTCAAATGTAGATGCTGCCCATTAATAGTTTTCCCAAGACCACCATAACATTAACACAATATTTATCACACCATTAGTTCATCATAAATTACATAAGTTTCATCCGATTAGGATGATAAAAAGAGTTTAGCTCCTAATGAGCTTGAACATAACAACATATAACAAAGAAGATAGATATGTAATCATCCTTGAAATGGAACAATCAAACCGATAATCCACAATGGATGGCGTTTAGACGATCCCGAGCTTCTTCCAAGTGTTTATGCACCTCCCGAGCCTCCAAATGACCTTGAAGTCTTGATTCCTGAGAGAGTTCTGAGAGTAACTCTCCCACCAAAGCTTGCCAAAAATGATGAACTTAGGCTTCTATTTATAGGCTTTCCAGAGTGTTTAAGCACCGCCCCGTGCCTAAAAGGCACGGCCCCGTGCTAGTACAATGCTTATGAAGTTGGTCGGCTCGTACATGCAAGTTGTGTCGGGCACGGTGCCGTGCTAAATGGGGCACGACCCCGTGTTGGAGGTGGGGCACAGCCCCGTGCCTTATGTGGCACGGCCCCGTGTCTACTTTTAGGGGACAGTACTTTTGTCCTTGTCAGATGTCCAAGCACGGGGGTGTGTAATTTAGCACGGGGGTGTCTTTCTGGCAAGGCATGGGGGCGTGCTTAATGAGGCACGACCCCATGCTTGGACTCCAAAGCTCGGATCACTTCAATTTCTTGTTAAATATGCTTCTTTTGTCCATCTTGCCCTTTTAAACACCTGAAAACACAATTTAAGACTTTTAGTACATTTTCATCATTTTAAGGAAGATATTAGGAATAATTGATATGCTTTTGATAGGATTTTTTTGTATAATTTGGAGCACATCACTCCTCGAGCCCTTAGACACAGTGGCTCCCCCTTGGCTGATGGGCGGGTCTGGGTTGTAAGATGGATCAGTAGTAGCCTCCCCAGACTCACCTTGGCGTCCACCTACCGCCCTAAGACCTCTCTCCATGGCTACGACCCGGCTCCCCACCGTTCACACCAGAGGCTCATCATCAGTCTCTTCCTCCTCCTCCATCTGAAAATCAGGGTGAATGGGAGCAGACTCAGGTCCACCCTGACCATCACCACCCTGATCATCATCGTGGTCATCTCCATCGGAGTCAGGAGGGTAGAGCATCTACTTAACGTCTGAATCACTATCATCGTGGCGCCACTTCCTCCTTGTCGACACCACGTAGTCATCCCAGCCAGGGCCAGATGCCCAAATAACCTCCTTACAGGGGGCTTCACCTGCTTCCCCCTATACACCTTCATCCTTCCCAGAGTGGTGTCATCCATCACCTCTAACATCACTGTGTCATCCTTCTCCTTAGGCAGTAGAGGAAGCTTTTCATCTATAATCAGCTATAAGAACCGAGTGTACATACAGAAGCTCTCTTTCCCTTTAGCCTCTAGGTTCTCCATCATGTATGTAAAGATCATATTGGAGAAGCTGAAGGGGTGGTTTAGTACCAGTTCCACGTAGGCATTCTGGATTTGGTCAGAGAAGTCATCGAATCCACCCCTCCTTGATGCAATGCACTTGAGAATGACGTGTGCTAAGTACTTAAGCTGGGGACACAGGTTGCTTTTATTCAGCACCCCTATGTTGATGTCCCCAGAGTACTTCATCCTGAGAAAGCATCCCCGAATAGTCAAGGGACGTAACCTGGTTGGGTGAGAAGCATCATTACCCAGGTCCTGAACTCGTCGGAGGTCTGTTGTTGTTACCTCTATCTCATACCCAAAAATGGTGCTGCATATACAGTAAGGCTCAGTGGATTTGTCGACTGATGCACCTTCCCAGAAGGCCTGTTGTATAGACCGGTAGGGTGGTGCATGGTGCAGATATAGCTCTGTAGATCCTTGATCTTCTCAGAAATGCAATGATGTTAGCAAAATCTGCAGCATTCCTGGTGGTGGCGTCCAGAGGAACACAAATGTTGTGCTTGGTGTTGAGGATCCACTTCTCTACCATGTTTCTGTAACACAAGACACATAAACATTAGATTTTTCCATAACTGAAACTGTTGACCCTTAAATTGTTTTGAAATCAGTCTAGTTCAATCGTGCGATTAAGTCATACGACTGAGTTCAGTCGGGCGATTAAGCATGCGATGGGTTCAATCGGGTGATTGAGCATGCGACTGAGTTCAATCGAGCGGCTGACATACGGCTGAGTTCAATCGGGCGACTGAGCGTACGGCTGAGTTCAATCGGGCGATTGATGCTTATACGCCCTGTTTGTTCGGCCGATTGAGTCATTCGCTCTGTTCAATCGTCCGTTTGAAGTTCATTCGGAGTGTCCAGTCGCATAACTCTCTGTTCGACACTCTAACCCTGAATCTAGGTCAAAACTTGACATTAAAGGTTGTGTTTAGATTCTTTAGACTCGCACGAACCCTAATTGTCGCATTAAGTCTTTCATTTTAACCATTTTGCACATTTACATGTTATGTTAGTTGATTACGACTTATTTCTTGATTTAACACAGTCTAGGCCTGTTAGGGTTAGATTTCATGGTGCATTTTGTGCGATTTGGATCGTTTATTACCTGCAGAAGATGTAACAACTCGTTAGTATCACAATGGTGAAAGGAAATCGATTCTATCAATTTTTGGCAGAGTCTCGCTACTATTGGGTGATTTTAGGGCGATTGAGGTGTGATGAAAATATGCGACCGACTTTAGCCCTATTTATACTGAGTCTGGCTTCAATTGGGCGATTGGATCCATCCACACTCTTCATTCATGCGATTGGAGCTTATTCGTGCAATTGGCTCTATCGGTCATCTTCAGTCGCCCGACCAGATTTCAGTCGTGTGACTGACTCATTCGGTCACCTCCATTCGTGCGATTGGTTCATTTAATGATCCAATCGTATGGATTGACCCATGCTGATAATCCAATCACACGTCTGGTCCATACGTGTTGGTTATTTGTGCGATTGGGCTCATACGTATGGTCCAATAGGACGACTGGTCCATACTCATGATCCAGTCGTGTGAATGGCTCATACTTATGAGTTTGACCTTATGACCATTCATACACTTAGCTTTTTACTTATTGATAAGACATTTTGATCCTTGATCATCTCAAACATGACCATTATAATTTAGAAAACTATTATCCCCTCAGACGTGATCCTTTTACATTCGAAACCCCATTGGTCACCTCAACGTGACCTTTTTAGTGAGTGATTCCCAGATTGACTTTCGATGCGTAGTCCGACAATTAACTAGTAAATTAACTAAAATTAACTAAATTAAACAACTAGAAATAAAATAAAACTAAAACATATTTTTGTAATTTTGTGTGAGGTTGATATCCTAAGATAAGTATCTAACAGATTTTTCTTCCTGGACAGTATAGCGTCAAGTTACTTTGATCATAACTGGAACGATTCATTATGGAATCATACGGGTTTATCAAAACATTTGAGACATTTTACCAAAAATTTTTGATGCTAGATTCATGTTTTCATCGAGAGACATTAGCAAGTTTAGGAAATCATACTAGTGCTACAAGATGCACACAGTGGTTTTGACTTTCAAGAATTGCAGCTCACGATGATTGTCAGTATACTTGTCCTCTTAAATCCATACACAAATTTTTGACACACATTGGTGATGATTTAAGATTTAATTATTCAACAAGTATTTGTGGATCCCACGCTTATATGGTAATCAACGTTCCTTAGGAGATTTTTTGAGCGTCTACGAGTAGTATTCAGAAAAACTATTCTATAGCTTTCAAAGAGATGCTAAGCCTCAGGTTAGTGCCATCACACAGTAGAGAGGCGCAAACACACCATGAATTCTAGAATTTAGGTTATGCTTATCATCAGTCAGTGCCACCGCACAGCAGAGAGGCACACAACCTATCTTTTTGTTTGAGCAATTATATTTGACAGGATCAGCGATCACAAGTTTGATGTATTAGAGTTCAAAGCAGCGAATAAGAACAGGAATTAGACAAATTGTAGCAAGAGATCGATACTTGTATGCATTAAGAGCACATACGATTATAGTGAGAGAATATATTTCTGATTCATGGAATGTTTATAGATATGGATAATTCTAATCAATCATTCAAATCATTCATCTATTACAATAGGTTGACACTCCTTATATAGAGTGCAATCTCTGCGTTTATCGGGAAAGTGACAACTGGCAGATCTAATACAAAAATAACTAACTCTTAACAAACTACTGAAATGTTCACAACTACTGAGAACATATCAGAGTGTTAAGTACATAATATAAACTACTGATTAGAAACTACTGAAACTACAACGACTGAAGAACAAGCTCTTCAGTCGTTTTACAAAACTACTGAAACTAGAAAATAAAAACTACTGATATCACAAACTACTGAAGAAGTACTCTTCAGCAGTTGTGACAAACTACTGACGCTTCAGTACTTGATCTTCAGACTTTGACCTTCAGATGTTCATCAGCTGATGACTTCAGTAGATATCATCAGCTGATGTCTTCAGTCTTTGTCTTCAGACTTTGTACATCAGTTGTTGATCTTTAGCACTTGTAAACTCTTCAGCTGTTGTACTTCAGTACTTTGGTCTTTCAGCTTCAGCACTTGTGTTCTTCAGCTGTTGTACTTCAGCACTTTAGTTCTTCAGCTGTTGAAGTCTTCAGCACTTGATCTTCAGCTGTTGAAGTCTTCAGCACTTGTCAAACTGCTGATGAGGCTTTCAGCAGTTGTTGTGATACCATGTGGGACTTAGAGGTTTTCTGATCTGGCTCATTGTTCTTTTTTGTGTCCAACAAACTCCCCCTGAACCAATGCAGCCAAAACCTCTAAATTATTTATTATCCCACTTATTGTTGGCAAGATGTTGGTCTTTTTCTTTCTTGATCAGTAGAGAAGATGACCCATATAAGCACTGGCCTGGAAATGAGTCTCTGATGATTTGGTTGGCAAAGTATGGATGGAACTCTATATTGGGGACTTGGACACTGAGCTGTTCCCCCATCCATGAGACTCACTTCCCTATGATGAGTCTGTACGACTCTCTTGTGTAGGCCTCAAGGAAGGTGATTTGTTCCTCCATGGTTAGCTCTTCAGCACCTCCTTCAAACAATGATTCAGGCCCATAATACTCAGACAGGTATTTGGTCTGTTTCCCATTCTTAGCTCCACAGTTGTTATTATTCTGTAAGCGAACTCATCCGGGTGATTACCCTCTAGGAACAATTGGAGCTCATTTTTCCCGACTTCCTCAAGCCTCTTGTAAACTAACCCCTTTTTCACTATTTTGTTTTCCAGCATCTTCTGAGGGTTTAGATTAGCTTTGTAGGCTTTCTTGAAGTCCTCTAGGATTTCCCAGGGTGAAACTACAAGACCAAGAGATCACTTCATCTACGATCTTTTTCACCTGGCCAATGTATCTCTGAGGTATGTTTTTCTTATGAATTCTGTGAGAGACCCTGGGATCAGGCCAAATCCTCACCCTTTCCTTTTGATATTGAAAGGTATGCCTGAGAGTGTAAAGTCTGAGGGCTTGCTTCTTCATATTGATGATAGAAGATGTGGCTGCATAAGCTTTGTCAACTCTCTTCAGCAATTCCTCATCATGCTGTTTATGAAGCTCTTCTTCTAGCTTCACTTTAACCATTTGTCTTGGACTTCAGGAGTAATTGCTGAGAGTGACTTGTGGCCTTAAGCAACTGAATCACAGCTGAGAGTGGCAGCCTATCTTCATCATCTCTTCATCATCTTCTAGCCTCAATACCCTTCTCTTCTTCTTTAAGGTATATCATCGGCTATGGGTTTTGAGGGTAAGGGAGTTGGTTTGGTGGGTTTTGATTTGGGTGTTTTGGTGTGGGAATGTTGACAGGCTGTTCTAGCATTCTTGAGGTGAGTGTGGCTTTTGATTGCTTGGCTAGCTCAGTCCTGCTCCCAGCACCCGCTTCATTCAAAGCTTCAATAACAGCCCCTTAGTATATGCTTCAGACGAACAGATCTTGGTGGTGATTGCCAAGATACTGTCCCTGGACCAAGCTTTGATTTCGATCATTGATCTTCCAAGATATTTTGCAATAATCTAATCATGATCTCAAGCCTTTCTCTTTCTAACACTTCATAACTTGCCCATCTATTCTGGATTTCTTCAATCTCTAATCGTCGAATCTCAGAGTCAAGTTTATTGGTGTCATGGCCTTGCCTAAACAGCTGATCAATGATGTTGTCCATTGATCTGTTGTGTTCGGCATCAGCCTCTTTTATCAGTAGCTCCAAGGCTTTATCTTCAGCAATATGATCATCAGCACCTTTCTTTCGCTTGTAGTGAGCAGTGGTTGCTGTTCTTTCTCCTCCTCTTGGGATTGCTTCGCTTCCTTCTCTTCCTCTGTTCTTTTCCTCTTCTTTTCTTTCACTGCAGTACTCTCCCTCTTTTTGATGCATTGGTGGAAGGGGTTTGTACCGCAGAAAGTGTCTTTTGCACAGCAGCATCAATCAAGGTTGTAAAGTAGAGGAAAGCCTCTCATCAATGGCTTTAGTCACAATATCAGTGATTATGGGTGTGATGAGAGGGAGGGTATTTTGAAGTACAACACCTATTTGCTCAGGAGGGTTCTGTTCCTGAGAAATAGGGCCTGAAGCAGAGCAGGTGGTTGAGTTTGGAGTGGCTCAGTGTTTGGGGAACCTTCAACTGAAGGTGCCATCTGTGGGTTGGGGAGGCAGATGGTCTTTCTCCTTGTGAAAGTTGGTCAAGTAGGTTTTGAAGCCTACTGACTTTCTCTTCAAGGATGTGTTCTGGGCAAGAACATCATAGAAAAAGCCCAGGTCATCATCAGCCGAAGCTGAATCATCTGACCTCCTGCTTAGAGCAGGATTTAATGCACTGGGTGTAGACCAGTTGTTGCATATGCCCTTGTGCTTGGTACTGGGGACTTCCAGCCTCAGGACAATGTCCATCATCAGCTGTTGCCTCTAGTGAGGTCTTAGCAATGTTACCAGCCTCATTCTGATCATGTGCTGATTCAGAAGAGGTGGCAGCCTCACTAGATATTCTAAGCTCCTTATCTACACCAGGAGATAGAAGTAGTAAACCCCTGTGCTGTTGGTTCTCAAGTGCACTGTGTTCCTCCCCCTCAATTGTAGAGGTGTTCCCAATAGTAAATGGTTTCGGGGAGGGGGAGGGGAGTGCAGTTGAGTCAGCACTTGTGCAACTATTAAAGTTGGGCTGTGAGGGGCGGATATATGGGGTGAAGGGATAGAAGCAGTGTGCACCGGGGAGGTTGGTGCTCTTCAATGGCAATCCCCTCAAGTGAGGAAGATCCCAGATATGTAGGTACCCCTGTTGTGGTGTTGCAGGCTCCTGTTGAGAGGAAGCCTGAGCGGCTATGGCTGGAGGAGTCATTGATCCAGTAGGGGTTTGGACTAGTGGATATATCCTGCGTTTGTGTTGCAGGGGCATCCTCAGGGGACTCAATTCCCTGAGTAGCCGTTTTGGGTTTCTTTTTGGTGGGTTTGGTGGGGACTTTTGATTTGGAGGTGGTGGCTGTGGGTTCCACTGCGTGGGTTTGCGCAGCTTGGCAGCCAATTTGAGTGTCTGGTCAGAGTTGTGCCGGAGTATACTTCCGGCAGAACAGCCGTAGCAGGGACTCCCAAGCCAACAAGTCCCTCAGCATTAAGCTGGTTTGTAATGATGGCCATTATGAACCGTGGATATAGTATCCAACGGTAACAGTTACTTTTTGAGCCATATCCTTGAGCTCCGAAAATATTATTTCTGAAAATTTAACGGTTGTTGCTCAAGAATAGAGTACATTACCTGCTGCCACTTTGTGACATTTGATCCCAAGACGACGTCTTAGGAGCCAAACATACATTTACCATGTGAAAAATTAGGCGTTCAGCGTCATGGAAGTGTTTTCTTCATATAGTGGAGGCACTGAGATTGCCTTGATATCCATGTTGGGCAAAGGATAGGTCTGTGGGTGCCCTTCGGATATCCAGCAGGAGAAATAGCATCATCCAGATGAAGAATTTGGCGGATAACTGCAGGAGTGATGACTACTTCTCTTTGTTGTTGACGACCGACTGGAGAGATGGTGTGTTGTTCTCCCCAGTGGTAATAGTAACGTTCATCCAAAATTGTTGAAGGGATTCGGCATGTAGTATGGGATGCAGAAGAAATGCCGTTTTGTATTGGGACTGAACCATAAGATCGATAGTAGTATCGAACTTAGCCCAGACAGGCGATTTAGTAAGGTAGGCAACACAGTTGTGTCATGGTTTAATTTGCATGGACGCCATTGAGAAGAGAGAAGTTTTGGAGAGGAACGTTAGGTTTGAAGAAGATGAAGCATTGAAGGCTTAGGTCAGGGATATTTATAAGATACGGGTAAGAAAACGACTGAAGGATGTGGTGTTAGTCATCAGTAGTTTTAAACGACTGTTGACATGGTATTATCCTTTCAGACGTTGAAACAGCTGAAGTCGTGGTGTTAGGCATCAGAAGTTAGAAAACTACTGAAGACCGTGGTTTTGACTTCAGATGATTGAAACAACTGAGGACTTGGTGTTTGTCATCAGTAGTTGTGAAACTACTGAAGACAGGGTTTTGTCATCAGCTGTTGTAACAACTGAAGACTTGGTAATAGTCATCAGTAGTTATAAAACTACTGAAGACGGTATTGCTTCAGTTGTTTAGAATGAAACAGCAGTTGTACAAACGACCGAAGAGAATTTCTCATCAGCTGTTTTCGTCAATTCTTAGCTTTTAGCTGTTTCATACTGTCCTCAACACATTCATCAGCCTTTTTGGCTGATTTCAGTTGTTTCATAGGACATCAGTACTTATCTGTTTTACTGATTTCAGTAGTTGTAACTGCATCAGTAGTTGTAACTACATCAGTAGTTTAGAACAGATGAAGTACTACTTCAGTACTTGTGAGACATTTAGCCTTCAGTAGTTATAAAAACTGCTGAGGGTAAAAGAACTCATCAGTACTTATATGTGACATGGTTACCAATGATCATCAGTACTTATTACTAAGATCATCAGTAGTTGTCACTTATTCTAGCTGCAGCATACCCCTTAACCCAGGTTTTGGAAAGTTGAACTTTCCAAAGGCTTAGTAAAAATGTCTGCAAGCTCATCAGCACTAGGCACAAACTTAGGATCAATCAGACCTTTTTCAAAAACAATCCCTTATAAAATGATGTCTGATCTCTATATGTTTGGTCCTAGAGTGCTGGACTGGATTTTTGACAATACACAGAGTTGAAGCACTATCCATTAACAATGGAGTCTTAGTCTCTGTAATGCCATAATCCAGAAGTTGGTTCTGAAGCCAGAGTACCTGAGAGGTGCAACTTGCAGCAGCAATGTACTCGGCCTCAGCAGTTGATGTAGCAACAGATGTCTGTTTCTTGCTCTGCCAAGAAATCAAGCAGTTGCCTAGGAATTGACATCCACCAGAAGTTGATTTCCTGGTCAACTTACACCCTGCATAGTCACTGTCAGAAAAAGCAACTAATTTACCACAGAATGTCCAGTAGAATACCATAAACCTAGAGATGGAGTGCCTTGCAGATATCTAAAGATCCTCTTGACTGCAATCAGATGAGACTCTTTAGGTGCAGCCTGAAATCTAGCACAAACACATGTAGCAAACATAATGTCTGGTCTAGAAGCTATTAAATACATCAAGGACCCAATCATACATCTGTAAAGTGTTTCATCAACCACTTTACCTTTCTGATCTGTATCTAGTTGTGTGGTGCTGCACATGGGGGTAGAACAAGGCTTACAGTTTTGTAAATCAAACTTTTGCAAAAGATCTTTTGTGTATTTGGACTGATGAATGAAAATTCCATCAGCCTTTTGTTTGATTTGCAACCCCAGAAAGAACTGTAACTCTCCCATGGCACTCATTTCAAACTTCTGTTGCATCAACTTTGTAAAGGCATCACACAACTTTGGATCAGAGGATGCAAAATGATGTCATCTACATAATTTGAACAAGTAGATTATGCTGCCCAGCTTTCTTAATGAATAAAGTCTTATCTATGGAGCCTCTAGTGAAATTATTTTCCAGAAGAAAGTTTGATAATGTCTCATACCAGGCTCTAGGAGCTTGTTTTAACCCATAAAGAGCCTTATCAAGCTTATACACCCAATAAGATGTTTATTGTCCTCAAAGCCTGGAGGTTGACATACATAAACCTCTTCTTTAATTTTTCCATACAAAAATGCACTTTTGACATCCATTTGAAAAACTTTAAGGTTTTGATACGCAGCATAAGCTAAAAACAATCGAATTGCTTCCAGTCTGGCTACAGGGGCAAAGGTTTCATCATAATCAATACCTTCTTCTTGTGCAAACCCCTGAACAACCAGTCTGGCCTTGTTCTTAACAATAAGCCCATTTTCATCAGTTTTGTTCCTAAACACCCATTTAGTGCCTATTGCACACTTACCTGGAGGTAGAGGAACCAGTTCCCACACTTGCTTTTCTTGAACTGAAGAAGCTCAAGCTGCATGGCATCAACACACCCATCCTTGTCCTTTAAAGCAATATGATAATTCTTTGGCTCTTGCTGACTGATGAAGAGAGCATAGAAGCAGAAATTGACAATTGACTTCTTTTGATACTCCAGCAGTGATATCACCAATGATTTGAGACATAGGGTGATTCTTCAGATCTTGATACACAATGAGATCTGTGCAAGTGTTTGTAGCAGGCTCAGCAGTAACAGATGGTGATGGTGAATCATTTCCTTGAAACCAATCAGTGGATGGTAATTCAAAGGAAGTTGAATTCGAAGAGATCTCATCAGCATTTGTTGTGGATGGTGCTACTGGAGCGACAGGAACATCAGGTCTAGCTGAATCAGGCAGTTGATCACTAAACCTGAAGAGGAGAGTACTGCAATCATCATCATCATCAGCACCAGCAGTACCACCAGGTGTGAACTGTTGACAGGAGCAACAGCAGGAGTTTGATAAGGAACATATTGCAGTATGTCCAAATCAAATAACTCCACAGGGCTTTGTGGAATCTTGTCCTTTGGAGATTCATTGAACTTAACATGTAGAGTTTCTTCAACCATCTTTGTTCTGCAGTTGAAGACTCTGTATGCTTTGCAAGTAGATGAATAAACAACAAAATACCCTGCATCCACCTTAGGATCAAATTTATGGAGTTGATCCTTTGTGTTGAGAATAAAACAGGGACACCCAAATGCTTTGAAAAATGAAATCAGAGGAGCCAAATGATGGAGGACTTCATATGGAGTCTTCATCAACCTCTGATTTACTAAAACTCTATTTTGCACATCAAGCTATGTTAACACTTCAGCCCAAAAGGTCAGTGGCAAACCAGAGTCAGCCAGCATGGACCTTGCAGCTTCAATGAGGGTCCTGTTCTTTCTCTCCACTACTCCATTTTGTTCTGGAGTCCTTGGAATGCTAAACTGCCTTTTGATTCCCTTTGAAAGATAGAAGTCATCAAGTGTATGATTTCTGAATTCAGTTCCATTGTCACTCCTAATACACTTGACTGGAAGGGAATACTGCTTCTCAATATACAACACAAAGTGAATAATCTTCTGAGCACCTCATCCTTTGAATGTAGAAAGAAAGTCCATACAAATCTGGAGTAATCATCCACAATTACCAGACAAATTTCTTCTTTGCCATGCTCATTACTCTCACAGGACCAAATAGATCCATATGCAGTAATTGCAAGCAGCAGTGGACTTAGGCACTTCAATAGGAGGGAATGAGACTTTGTGTTGTTTTCCTTTTAAACAAGCAGTGCAGGTTTCATCACAGTGGAACTCCTTTATTGGTAAGCCTCTGACTAAACTATTGTGGGTAAGCTGATTCATGTTTTTGAGATTAACATGACCAAGCCTTCTGTGCCACAATTTGGATTCTTGAGAAGGCTTTGGAAAATAGGCAAGGATTGCCTTTGAGATCTATTTTCTTGGAAAGATCTAAGGCATACACTCTTCCTGTCCTGTTAGCTCTCAGGAGAGTGTGATCATCCAACACCTTGTCAATCAAGTGCAAACTTTGGATGACAGAATCCTACAGTTTTGACTGGTGAAAAGAGCAACATGGCCTTTATCACACATTTGACTGACACTCAAGAGATTGTACTTGAGATTTTCCACATGATTAACATCATCAAATTTGATTTCTCCATTGGAGACAAAGCCCTTACCAATGATGTAACCCCTAGCATCATTGCCAAAAGAAACAAATACCTTCTTTCCTTGAGAGTAGTCATGAAGAAAGAGCTGTTCCCAGTCAGTGCATAGATCCCCCACTGTCTACATACCAGATGCTACTTTGGCATGTTGAAGAACCCTGCAATAATAAACAATCAGTTAGTTTTGGAGACCCAACCTTTTTGGTTTTGGGCCTGGTCTCATCAATAGATGGTAAACTAACAGGTTTATTTGGAACAACAGCCTGAGAGGAAGAAGATGGTGAAGAAGAGGAATCCTTTGGCTTGGACCTCCTTTTCTGTGGTTTCAACATAGGAGCATCTAGTTGGTTAACTCTACCCAACAGATGTTGAACCATCATAACAGCTGTGTCTGATTTTGTGATAAAGCTTTCAGCTCATCAGACACATTGCTAGTGGATTTTGATAAATTCCTATGTTGCACCTTCTTCTTCTGAGCACTCTCAGCTGTCACCTGTTTAACCCCTTCCTTTTGGGATTTCTTTGAGGACTTAAGGGTTACAGGATTTGATGTTGCTGATACAAATGTGGTCTCAAACTCAGTTTTCATTTTTACCATTTTCTCTTTAATTTCTTCTTTTTGTTTGAGTTTGGAACCTCTTTTGTACCAACAATCATTTGTAAGATGATTGAACAAACCACATACTTCACATGGTTCTTCTTCATCTTAGGTTGATCATCAACTAAAGAGGGGAAGCAACTAAAGACTTGTTCTTCAATGCTTTGGAAGCATTGTTTGCTTTCTTGACTGCCTCTTTAGTAGTCTTCAAACTCTTTCTACTGACAGTTTTCTTCTCTTCAGTACTGACAGCAGTTGGAGTTTGAACTTCAGGTGTTAAGTCCTGCTCTCTAGTCCTTTCAGGACCTTCAGAATTAACTCCTGAGTTGATCAACTCATTGATCATGTGAGTGTCAGCATTTGAACCATCAACATCAGCTGATAGGTTCAAAGAGGACTTGATGCTGACTGCTACTTCTGATTGTGCTGTATCAGAAAGTAGATCACATGATGTGATGGATTGGTTATCACTCTCACCATCAGATTCTACCTCTGCTCTTGGAGTAAAATCTGTAGGTGGAGCAGTGTGATTGTAACCAATGCCAAACTTCACATTGGAAGCAGATTGCTTACTAAGAAGCATTTCAAAACCTTTGCATGATTGTACCCATCTATCACACTCTACCTGGGTAACTGCAAGGGTTTCTTTGAGATCTTTGTACTTCTCTAGAAGTACCTCTTCTCTAGCCTTATCATCAATATTTGACATTTCAGTTTATAAATCTCATCATTTTTATCTTTAAGCACAGACTCAAATTCAGCTTTGTTTTTGGAAATTATTTGTTCTAGCTCAATGTTCTTATTAATTAAAGCTCTACTTTGCTTCTCTAATGGAAGCAATGCTGCTATGCATGGTTCAGAACATAATTGGCTTTTGCCTCAGAGGATACCTGTGATACCTGAGGTGTAGAGGCATTAGAAAATGAAGTATCAGCAGACTCCAAAGCCATAAGAGCTAGATTCCCAAAAGGACTGTCACCACCATGTTGACCAGCACCTGAGAACAGTTGTTCATGACCAGACATGTCATCTGGTAAACTGCTCCAGTCAACAACTCCTGGGGTGAAGAAGCTGTGTTGAGGTTGAGTTTGTTGTTGAGATTGGGATGGCTGAGGTTCTGGTAGTGCATGAGGTTGTGGTGCCATAGGAACTTGAACTTGATTTGACTGTGGCATGTAATAACAAGGGTAAGGATATGGCATTTGACCCTGAGGAACAAAATATGCCGGAGATTGTTGTTGAGGATGATGACTAGAAGTGACAGGATGTTCCCTCTGTATTGTTGACTATTGCCAGGAAAAGTCACAAAGGGTGCAGTGGAGTTAGATCCAGTTGATCTACACTCTCTTGCAAAGTGTCCAAGCCTTTGGCATTTGTGACACCTCAACTTGCTCTTGTCAAAACCAACTTTGGTTTTGCCAGAGAGTCCTGGGAATTTTCTTCCAGTTCTTTTGTAGAACTTCTGAGATCTGATATTATCAAAGGCCATTTGGCTCAAAATATCCATCTCTTCTAAGTCGTCATCAGCAATCCCCCTGAGATCATCCATAATGAAGCATAAATTGTCATTATTACACCCAGTAAACTGACCATCAAACACTCACAAATGCAGAATCAAAAGTGTTTGAAGAGAAATTAATATGCTCATCATACTGGCATTCAGATGAAGCATATTCTGACTCATGACCCACCAAGGCAGTGTTGCCTGGTACAAAGTCTTCAGTGAGCTTTCCAAATGAAGACAGCTTTCTCTTTTGTTCTATCTCTCTCTCAAACGTGAGCAGTTTCCCATGGAGTTGGGTGAGAGATAGTTTGTCTAAACTTGCACTGGAGCGTAGGACAATAGTATATGTGTCCTATCTCTCAGGCAGTGATCTGAGAAATCTGTTATTCATCTGAATATTTGTGTACTCAAGTTTGACCATTTTTAATTCAAAGATCAAACAAGAGAACCGCTCATATTGTTGAGTCAGTGTCTCACCCTTTCTATGAGAGAATGTCTCATATTGTTGGGCAAGGATTTCTCTATTATTTGCCAAGACCTCATCTGTTCCTCCAAATTGTTCTTTCAGGCATTCCAGAGGTCATGGAAGTTTCATGATGCATTAGCCCAGAATAGATTTCATTGGGCAGTGCCATGGCCAGAATTCCATGGGCTTTTGCATCAATTTCAAGCAACTTCTTATCCTCATCTGAGTATTGCTCCCTCCTCTTCGGAACCATTTGATTGTTTTCCGGGTTATTCACCATAGGCTTGTGTGGACCATGTACCACTGATGTCCAACAACCTGCGCTGTTAACAGACAGGTGATGGAGCATTCATCGTTGCCATATGTTATACTCATTCCTAACCAGCATTGGTGGCTTGGTTGAGGAACCAGTATTGTGAGGATCATGGAGCGAGTAGTCATTTTCAGTTCAAAAACAATTTAATTCAAGCTTTTAAAAGTTTTACACAGACCACAACAAACTCAATGAAAACCAAGAAAAGATCTCAGGATGATGACCAGAGATACAGAAAATTCAATCTCTATAACCGTTTCTTGCAAAAACAAAAGCTAATTCAATCAAACTTAGATCTTGAATAGCAGTTTCAATGATTAATTATTAGATCGATCAATGATTAACCTGCTCTGATACCATTTGACAGGATCAACGATCACAAGTTTGATGTATTAGAGTTCAAAGCAGCGGAATAAGAACAGGAATTAGACAAATTGTAGCAAGAGATCGATACTTGTATGCATTAAGAGCACATGACTTATAGTGAGAGAATATATTTCTGATTCATGGAATGTTTATAGATATGGAATATTCTAATCAAATCATTCAAATCATTCATCTATTACAATAGGTTGACACTCCTTATATAGAGTGCAATCTCTGCGGTTATCACGGGAAAGTGACAACTGGCAGATCTAATACAAAAATAACTAACTCTTAACAAACTACTGAAATGTTCATAACTACTGAGAACATATCAGAGTGTTAAGTACAGAATATAAAACTACTGATTAGAAACTACTGAAACTACAACGACTGAAGAACAAGCTCTTCAGTCGTTTTACAAAACTACTGAAACTAGAAATATAAAACTACTGATATCACAACTACTGAAGAAGTACTCTTCAGCAGTTGTGACAAACTACTGACGCTTCAGTACTTGATCTTCAGACTTTGACCTTCAGATGTTTCATCAGCTGATGACTTCAGTAGATATCATCAGCTGATGTCTTCAGTCTTTGTCTTCAGACTTTGTACATCAGTTGTTGATCTTCAGCACTTGTAAACTCTTCAGCTGTTGTACTTCAGTACTTTAGTCTTTCAGCTTCAGCACTTGTGTTCTTCAGCTGTTGTACTTCAGCACTTTAGTTCTTCAGCTGTTGAAGTCTTCAGCACTTGTCAAACTACTGATGAGGCTTTCAGCAGTTGTTGTGATACCATGTGGGACTTAGAGGTTTTCTGATCTTGGCTCATTGGTTCTTTTGGTCCAACAATATTCTTTTTGCACAGATCGCACCAACAACATAGGTTATTAGCTGATTGCTTTTTGCAATTTTCATGTGCTTGCTCATTTTTATGGTCATCCGCACACATTTGTGGTGTTTATTTTGCTCATCACCCTTATTGGAACTTCGTTGATTGTGTTAACCAGGGATAAGATGATAACCCATAGCTTGTTGAACAACTTAGTTTGAACTTGAAATCACTAACGAGGTCTACTTATCTATTGTGTTGAATCTACCGTCACATCATCTAATAGTCTAGCAACCTCTGGGTCTAGTTTCTCCGTGTTACCTTAGTAGCAGCTAGTTTTACTATCATTTTTCCTTTTATGTTGCTTAGACTTCTTAGACTTATACTTCAAATTTTGCATCTTAAAAAATTTTATTCTTTTAAAGTCTCAAATTCTTTGTTCCTGTGTACTATCATTTTCCATAGGTACTAAATCAGTATCACGTATATGATCTTATTTCTATTAGCTAGACTGTCCCCCTCCCTCGTTTTTTTTAGTACTGAAATTACAACCAACTAATTTAACACTAATTTAACTTATTCTCCCCCTAAAATTCTAAAACCGAAAATGTGTTTGCATTTAGAATTTTAATAGGTGAAGAAATAAAATAAAATAAAATAAAATAGAAAATAAAAATTAAGTCTACTTGTTGGACTAAGTACTGTTAGCATCTGGAATCACTTCACTTTTCTTTTAAACGTCGTTGACCTCTAACAGTATAAAAAAACTTTGTTTATTAAAAGCTTTTGTGCAGAGGTCAGCACGTTGAAAGTCCGTATTAATTTTAAACAACATCGATTAAATTCTTTTCAAAACAATCACGTATAAAGTGATATTAATGCCGCTATGTTTGGTCTTAGGATGTTGGACCAGATTTTTAGTTACGGCCATAGCAGCATATTATCAACAAATATAGGAGTGTCAGAGAATTTCAAACCGTAGTCCCACAATTGTTGTTGAATCCAGATGATTTATGAATAGCAGCTTGCAACAGCAACATATTCAACTTCACAAGTAGACAGAGCAACTGATGTCTACTTCTTACACTGCCACGTGACTAATCGTCTCCCAAAGAATTGACATCCTGTTGAAGTTGATTTATAGTTCATTTTGTAGCCGCCATAATCCGAGTCACTGTATGCTGTAAGTTTAAAGTCATCGTCATGAGGATACCACAATTCAAGTGTTAGAGTACCCTTCAGAGAACAAAATATCCTTTTGATGCTATGAGATGGTTGACTTTCGGTTTGCGCCAGATATCTGGAGCAGAGACATGTCGCGTACATGATATCAGGTCTTGAGGCAGTGAGGTACATGAGGGATCCGATCATTCATTAGTACATAGTGGCATCCACCAGATCGCCATTTTCGTCGGGTGCTACGTCATGGTTTATAGCAAGTGAAGTCCCAGCTGCGAAAGCATTCTCCATATCGAACCGACTTAGAATATCACCTACATACTTGGTCTGATGTAGAAATATGCCCTTTGGTGTCTGATCCACCTGTAACCTGAGAAAGAACTTCATCTCTCCCATGGCACTCATTTCAAATTCTGCCTTCATTACTGCTTCAAATTCTTTACATATTCTTCGTTCTTGGAACCGAAGATTATGTCATCAACATAAATCTAAACCAGCAGCAGATCACCATCCTTTTCTTTGATGAGCAGTGTACAGTCAATAACACCTCTGCGAAATCCGTGTTTCATAAGATGAGTCGAGAGTTTTTCATACCATGCTCTTAGGGCGTGGTGGAGCCCATAGGGAGCCTTGTCTAGTTTGTAAACTCTGTCCCGATGATACGGATCCTCAAATCCTTCGGGTTGACTGACATACACTGTCTCCCGGATTTCACCATGAAGAAATGCACTCTTTACATCTAGTTGATAAACTTTAATCTTCATGTAAGATGCATAGGCTAGGAAGATACGGATTGCTTCCATTCTCGCCATAGGTGCAAAGACTTCATTGTAATCAATCCCCTCGACTTGTCAAAATCCTTGAACTACAAGTCGAGCCTTGTTTCTGATTATGACCCCTTGGTCATCTTTCTTGCATTTCAGATCCATTGGGTGCCAATGACCTTAGCGCCTGTAAGGCCCCGTTCCCGAGACGCTTACAGCTGGTCAATTATTGCACATAAAACATATAACTTTATATTTAACATTGGTAAAACATCACAGTAGAAACATAAAAATAACTTTTCATATCATTACAAATGATTTTGCAGGTTAATACAACATTCATTCAAAATATTGTTTGTTCGCATTACAATGCAAAAACATTAATCAAAAGAATGCCATCTAAAGAGCTGAGTAGTCGCCCCGTGCCATCCTCAGCAACATACCTGCCAACTGGAAACACATCAAAGTCAGCGTTGCTGAGTGAGTTCTAGTTTTAAAAGAAAACATCCTTTACTTCCTTTATAAAACCATTCGTTACTTTCATACACGATCACACAACATACATACATACAGATAATATAATTGTTATCTTCCATTACGTTCGTTTCCTTCTTTCATTCATTAATCATCGCACGTTACTTATCATTCGCTTCATTCATTCATAACATCATTTCTTCTGTTTGTTTATTTCATACATATTGCACGTTTTGCACAAATCGCACCTTCGCATCATCATACCCAAAGTACATATCACACAAATCGCACAAATGAGGTAGCCAAACTCGCACACTACATAGCACACAGTAAATACCACATCGCATGTATCGGAGCAGTTACCAAAACCAAACTCCCTACTGTGTCTATAGTCCCTCATGATATCCGTCATACATATCGCACAAATCGCACCAATGGAGTGGTCATTAATACCGACTCCCCCTGTGTGTGAGAGAACTCTTAGGGTTTAGCCAGAATCGCACGCTATCTTATGGGTTAGCCAAAATCACATGCTACATAGTCCACATGAGGTAGCCAAAATCGCATGCTACATAGCACACAGTAAATACCACATCGCACGTATCGGAGCAGTTATCAAAACTGAACTCCCTACTATGTCTATGTCCCCTTATGAATTAGCCAAGATCGCACGCTATAAATACACACGCAGTTGAGCTAACAACTCACAATGAGTTGTGAACCTCCTTCCTTACTCTTGCAAGCCATGTTTACTCTCATTCATTCATGCTTGCATTCATTCATTACATTCCTCTTTTCATTATCTTCCACTTTACGTTACATAATACTTTCATTACATTCATTAACGTTCAATGCAAACCATGGGAAGACATCATACAAAACAATAACGAACATAACAACATACACATCAATCACACAAGGAAACATCGCACACCCTAACATACATCATGCATAACATACAACATGCACAAATACATAACATCAACGTCACACGATCATGCGCATCGCCACATATAACCATTCGGCATCACACATCATCATACCTCACACCATCATCATCATCAGATCATCATCATACATCATCTTAAAGCATCCATACCCATCACATCATCAAAAAACCCAAAGGTCCGAGTCTACGTCCGCACTTTCCCGAAAGTCAGACAATACTAGGGTCATTTGGGTGTATGGACCCCATTCGGTCGCATGGTCTTCCATACGTATGAAACACTCAGGCGAATGGACCTCCAGTCGCATAGCCTCCCATCACATACATACTTCCCATGCAAATAAACACATCACTCGTATGACATCCGGGCGTACAGACCTCAATCGCATGACCTTCATGCGAATGGCCCTCAATCGCACACCTTTCATATGTATGAACCTCAATCGCATGACTCACGGGCGAATGGACTCCAGTCGCATACCCTCAGTCGCATGACTTCATCCGCATTTCCTTCCGTCGCATAGCCCTCATGCATATGACCCTCACTTGCACCACTTTTGTGCGAATGAATCTCAGTCGCACAACTTTCATGTGTATGGACCCATTCGCATCTCATTCGGACGTATGGACCTCCATTCGGTCGCCTAGCCCTAGCTGATGCAGAATGCAGTTCACCCCAAACTGTAGTTGCCAAATTCGACCTCCAAACTCTTCCAAACCTCTTTTAAGCTCAAATCAACCATTCTAAACCTTAGGGAAGCATACCACGACATCATTCAATCACAACCAAGCCCGAAATCAAGCCCCAAACGAATCATACACATACATATACATACATAAACGGGTTTACACCCAAATACCCAAAAAATGGTTTTCAGATGTGTTCCAGCCTCAAAATCATTCAACAACGTGTAAAAGAGGGGTCCTAGAACTCACATAAACGATCCCGTTGAGTAGAGCTTCGATTTGACCCGCTACACTTCAATTTTCACGCTCGAATCGACTCGAACCAAGCTTTTCTCCTCTTTTTCTCCTTCTTTCCCTTGGCTGAGTTTGGACAAGAATGGGGAGGGTGTGGGCTGCCCTCCCCTTTTATACCCCCACTCATCCAAGTTTCTTCCCGTTTTGGAAATTTTGATCCCTCGACTTTGGACTTTATATCTTTTCTTCTTTTGTCAGCTTCAAAGAAAATTTCCGGGTGTTACAAGTCCACCCGCCTTATATAGATTTCGTCCCCAAAACCTGTTATTTCTTAAACAGCTGTGGTCAATACTGTCTCATCTCTTTTCCAGCCTCCCTCCTGGAATTTAATCAGTCTACGTCGTTTATCAACATACAACTTCTTATCTATCTTTGGCTACCTTCATCAAGGCTTTGATCCTTCCGAGCTTTTCGGTCGTAGCCTCGATCACCTCAATACTTCCCATACGGCCTTTGGTGCTCGGCCTTTACTTGTAAACAAGTAAGGCATTTACTCCGTACTCCACAATCGAAATCACCTTCGGAATCGTCGTGACTCGATCAGCTTAACCGTCGTCGTGATCCCGTCAGGCGCTGTCAACCATATCATCTTTTACGGCACACAATGTTCACTTCGGAGTCCGCCAACAATCCACTCCTTGGACCACATCGAAGGCGTATCTATACTGTTACTACTAACATTCAATTTAGCACAGAAGCTGCATGAATAAAACTTTTACTAGTGCCAGCATGATAACACGTAGGCTAAAGGTTGATTTACTAGAAAACGTACTTGACACAACATCGGGGTCCCCCCTAGCCTCCTCCTGCATCATCGTGTAGGTGCTATGTTTGCCCTCTATCCTTCTCCTCCAGCCCTCTCACTCCCAAACCTTCCGCCCTTGGCTTTTTACAGTCCTGCTTATGTGGCCAGTTTCTCCACAATTGTAACTCTCATAGTCCTACATTCTCTAGCCACATGACCAGGCTTCCCACACTTGAAGCAAGTGTTTGGTCCTTTGTGCATTCTCCCGAATGCTCCATCCCGCATTACCACATCTGTTCGTCCCTGCACCAGGTGTGACCATACGGCGGTCATCCCCTCGTGCGTGCTTATTATTCGTCGGGACACCACCCCGTCCAGTTCTCTTTCCCCTCCAGTTCCAGTCTTCATCACCTTTCTCGTCGTCTTCAGCCCACCACACCACCACCACCACAGTTCTTTCATCATACAACCTCCCCGCCAAATCAACTGCCGACCTAAACGTGCTCAGTCGGGCAGCGATCATGTGCCTACGAATATCCGCTGGCAAGCCCTGAATATACCTTTTGATCTTTCGTGAAAGAGGTGTCACCTGATTCGGCACCATTCGTGCCATTTCGTTGAATTTGGTGGTGTACAGATGATGCGTCATTGTTCCCGCCTCCAGCTGCAGGAACTCTCTTTCAACTTTATCCATCTCACCATGAGGACAGAACTCCTCAATCACCAGCCTTTTCAACTGTGACCATCTCATCCTTCCGATAGCCCGGCTACCCTTAACTTGGACTATGTTGTCCCACCAGCACAAAGCTAAGTCCACAAAAGAGTGGGCAACAAACTTTACCTTCTGATCTTCCCGGCACTCGCTGATGTTTAGAACAGCTTCTATTTCCCTCACCCATCGGTGAGCAGCAACAGCAATGCCATTACCATCAAAAGTTGGGGGCTTGCATCGTTGAAACGCCCCATAATTACAGCCTTGTGCCACCTCCGGCGAGGCTCTTCCTCTTCTTCTTCCTCTTCGTCATAGGAGAAACTGTTCAGTCTCGGTCTGTCTCCTTCCCCCAAAGGTCTACCCATTTCCTGTCTCTCCCCATCTCTAACAGCCTATATCACTTCGGTCACCATAGACGGTAGGATCTTCTGCATGACCTGATGCACTTCCTCTGCAACCGCCTCTCTCATCGAGGCTCTCAGATTAGCACTTTCATCACCGCCCTCCCGGATGAGGGGTCTCGGGTTCTTTATGAACCACTTTTTTCGACTCTAGGCCTTCCTCTCGTGACCCGTGGTCCAGCACCACGTCCATCACCGCCTCCACCACGTGAAGCTTTAGAAGATCTACCACCGCCCATCCCCGCACCCATTGAATGATTCAAACACCAACATGGTCATTCAAGGGAACAGCTCAGTTTATGTCAAGTATAGTAAGTCCCTAATTACAGTGGCCAGTTGTGATTAGCCACTTACTTTACTCTTCATACCCCAAGCATTACCTGTCCTGACTACATCAGTATCTAAATCTACCAGCAACACATAAATCACATAACATGCGCACGAAATACCGGTTAATATTACAAAAATACCTGATGGCACGCAGCTACTAAGACTGGCATCCCTTCCTTTTTCCTTCCCATTCTCAGTTTAAGTTAAGGTTTATTTTGAAAATTTTCCCATTTCACTTAAACTTTGGCTTTGATACTAACTTGTAAGGCCCCGTTCCCGGGACGCTTACAGCTGGTCGATCATTGCATATAAAACATATAACTTTATATTTAACATTGGTAAAACATCGCAACGGAAACATAAAAATAACTTTTCATATCATTACAAATGCTTTTGCAGGTTAATAAAACATTCATTCAAACTATTGTTTGTTTGCATTACATGCAAAAACATTAATCAAAAGAATGCCATCCAAAAAAGCTGAGTAGTCGCCCTGTGCCATCCTCAGTAACATACCTACCAACTGGAAGCACATCAAACTCAGCAACATACCATTAGTTACGTTCGTACGCGATCACACAACATACATACAGATAATATAATTATTATCTTCCATTACGTTCATTACCTTCGTTCATTCATTAATCATCGCACGTTACTTATCATTCGCTTCATTCGTTCATAATATCATTTCTTCCGTTCGTTCAGTTCATACATATCGCATGTTTCGCACAAATCGCACCTTCACATCATCATACCCAAAGTACATATCGCACAAATCGCACACATGAGGTAGCCAAACTCGCATGCTACATAGAACACAGTAAATACCATATCGCACGTATTGGAGCAGTTACAAAACCGAACTCCCTACTATGTCTATAGTCCCTCATGATATCCGTCATACATATCGCACAAATAACACCAATGGAGTGGTCACTAAGACCGACTCCCCCTGTGTGTGTGAGAACTCTTAGAGTTTAGCCAGAATCGCACGCTATCTCGAGGGTTAGCCAAAATCGCACGCTACGTAGTCCACATGAGGTAGCCAAACTTGCACACTACATAGCACATAGTAAATACCACATCGCAGGTATCAGAGCAGTTACCAAAACTGAACTCCTTACTGTGTCTATGACCCTTATGAGTTAGCCAAGATCGCACGCTATAAATACACACACAGTTGAGCTAACACTCTCAATGAGTTGTGAACCCCTTCCTTACTCTTGCAAGCCGTCCTTACTCTCATTCATTCATGCTTGCATTCATTCATTACGTTCCTCTTTTCATTATCTTCCACTTTACGTTACATAATACTTTCATTTTATTTATTAATGTTCAATGCAAACCACAGGAAGACAATCATACAAAACAATAAGGAACATAACAACATACACATCAATCACACAAGGAAACATCGCACACCCATAACATACATCATGCATAACATACAACATGCATATATACACAACATCAACATCACACGAATCACACGCATCCCCACATATAACCATTCGGCATCACACATCGTCATACCTCACACCATCATCATCATTAGCTCATCATCATACATCATCTTAAATCATCCATACCTATCACATCATCAACAACCCCAAGGTCCGAGTCTACGTCCGCACTTTCCTGAAAGTCAGACAATACTAGGGTCATTCGAGCGTATGGACCCTATTCGGTCGCATGGTCTTCCATACGTATGAAAACACTCAGGAAAATGGACCTCTGGTCACATAGACTCCAGTCGCATGACCCTCAGTCGCATGACCTTCATCTGCATTTCGTTCAGTCGCACGACCTTCATCCGTATTTCCTTCAGTCGCATAGCCCTCATGCGTACGACCCTCAGTCTTACCACTTTCATGTGAATGAATCTCAGTCACACACCTTTCGTGCATATGGACCCAGTCGCACCTCATTCGGACACATGGACCTCCATTTGGTCGCCTAGCCCTAGCTGATGCAGAATGCAGTTCACCCCGAACCACAGCTGCCAAATTCAGCCTCCAAACTCTTCCAAACCTCTTTTAAGCTTAAATCAACCATTCTAAACCTTAGGGAAGCATATCACAACATCATGCAGCACAACCAAGCCAGAAATCAAGCCCTAAACAACATACACATACACATACACATACATACATAAACGGGTTTACACCCAAATACCCGAAAAATGGTATTCGATGTGTTCCAGCCCCAAAATCATTCAAAAATGTGTAAAAGAGGGGTCCTAGAACTCAGATAAACGATCCCATTGAGTAGAGCTTCGATTTGACCCGCTAACACTTCAATTTTCACGCTCGAATGCACCCGAACCAAGCTTTTCTCCTCTTTTTCTCCTTCACTTCTCCCTTGGCTGAGTTTTGGCAAGAATGGGGAGGGTGTGGGCTGCCCTCCTCTTTTATACCCCCACTCATCCAAGTTTCTTCCCGTTTTGGCAAGTTTGGTCCCCTCGACTTTGGACTTTATTTCTTTTCTTCTTTCGTCGGCTTCAAAGAAAATTTATGGGTGTTACAGCGCATTTAGGTCTATCCACCAGTGTCCATACACCTAACTTCTTGAATTGAAGAAGTTCTTCTTGCATGGCACTCACCCATGCCTCGTCATTTAGGCTTCACTGACATTTTGGCTCAAATTAGACACTAATAGCGATACGCACCATCGCAAAGATACCCCTTTTCCATCACTGAGGCATAATCAACTGAGTATAGTTGATTTCTTGTCTGAACTCCTGATCTTACATCCCCAATGACATTTAAGTGTGACCCAGGAGTGGTGGGAACCACTACCTCATTATTTAGATTGTGAACAGCAGGTTCGGTATCTGAGGCAGTGGGAGTGTGAGGTTCCGAAGTGTTAGAGGCATCAACATCAGATGCTTGTGTACTTGCAGTCGTAGGAACCTGTTCCTCCTGATCCACCTGATCGTTCTCCACGTCTTCATCATCAGAGGAAGAGTCACTTACTTCCAGTGCTCCCCCTGAATGACTGGAAGACTCACCTTGTGAACCTAATGTTGTTGAGTCTTGTGATGTTGTGTTTAAGACATCATACATCATTTGGTTGCTAACTCATCTTCAGGAAGGGAGAGAAGGATGTTGAATGCCTTAAAGAATCCATCATAATCGAAAAGAATACGGGTCCTTTGCCAGCAGGGGGTGGTGTATCTCTAAACGTCGATGTTGCACCACACTTCTACTTGACCCGTTGAGTTGTTGGAAACTCTCTTATTCGTATGTTGTATCCTAGAAAGATCCCTTCTTCAGCCTTCTCGCTAAACTTCCCTAACTGAGTTTTCTTCAGAAGAGTACATGATGCTCCAAATGGTTTGAGGTACTCTAGATTAGGTTTACGTCGTTGCAGTAACTCGTAACACGTTTTACTATGATGCTTGACCATGAGGACTCAATTTAGGATGTAACATGCATTAGCCACTACCTCATTCAAGAATTGAATGGGCAGTTTCGAGTCTGCTAGTATCGTCCGGGCTGTCTCTATCAAGCTGTGATTCTTTCTCTTAACAACTCCGTTCATTTGAGGAGTGTAGGCAGATATGAACTGGTGTACAATTCCTTTTTCTTTGCAGAATGCCTCCATCCATTGGTTCTTGAACTCGGTACCATTGTCTGAGCAAACTTGTCATACCTTCAACTTGTAGAGTGACTCCAATATAGTTACGAGCTCTTTGAATGATTCAAATGTCTTTGATTTGGATTTTAGAAACATCACTCAAGAGAATCTTGAGTAATCATCCATAACAACATAGCAGTACATGTCGCTAGCAATGCTCCTCGTATTGACTGGACCAAACAGATCCATGTGTAGAAGCTCAAGAGGCGACTCAATGGAATTAACTTTCTTAGCCTTATAAGCCTTCTTGGCCTGTTTTCCTTTCTTACAAGCGACACAGAAATCCGGTATTTAGAAGTTCTTAATGTTTACTCCATGCACTAGATCGTTCTAGATCAAGGGGTTCATCTTCCGGGGATTTATGTGTCCCATTCTCCTATGACAGGAGATGGAGTCTTTCTTTGTTGCCTTTGACAAGAAGCATTTTACTTGATGATCATTGGGAGGCATTTGATAGATCCAAGACATATAAATCATTATATCTTGAAGCTGACATTAAGACTTGGTCCTCCGAGATTACATACTCCTTCTTCAACACATAGCACTTCTTGTTGTCAAAGACTACCTTAAAGCCTTTATCACAGATTTGGGATACAGAAATTAAGTTATTTTGAAATTGTTGAACATAGTTTACCTTATCAAACTTCATTTTCTGGTTTCCCACTTCCCCTTGAGTTATGATGTAGCCTCTTTTATTTCCAGCAAACAAAATGTGTCCACCTTTAATTTGTTTGACGTTTGAAAGGAGAAACAAATTCGCAGTCATGTGCCTTGATGCTCCCTATCAACAATCCAGGTATTTGTAGAGGCACTATAACGGACACCTTGCACATTTGAAGGAAATGATTAGTTTAGGTTAGGGACCAAGCCTTAATTGGCTTGGGTGAACAAGAGGCATCACACATCATCAATTCTACCCACTGTCCATTTGAGGGTGAGGTAGATCTATTTTCTTCTTGTTCTCATTATCAGACACTATACTTGATTTTCCTTCCATTAGCCAGTTTTGTGGAAGGCCTGTTTGTGATAACAGACGACTGGCTTACAGTTTGAACTTTATGTTCACTAATCCTTTTTGGTGGAGTAATAGGGCTCCGTTTGGAAGAACTTGTTTAGTGTCATGAAGTTCAACTTTCTTCCTTGGTGTCTGATAGTAAGGACAATGAGAAGCGATGTGTCCATACTTTCCACAGTTCTAGCATGATCTACATTCTATACTATGAGGAAGTGTATGACACATTAGTAACTTTAGTATGTTTGGTTTAGCCACTTCTTGTTTAGATATTTTAGCTTCTTTAACAAAATTCATTATTTGAGCATTTTGAACATCTTTACCCTATTGTTTATTTGGACTAAGACATGGTGCACATGGTTGGTTTACTTGTTTGGTCTTTTTGGGTTTAGAATTAAACATGTTAGAACTTGACTTTACTTTAACCTTCTCAAATTTTTCATCCAAATTAACAATTTGAATTTTACCTTGAGACTTTAAAGTGGCCTCCTTCTGTTTAGTGACAGATTCTATCGGTTTACTCGTGGAATCTGGATCACTAACTAGAGGAGTGGACACCACATGATCCTTAACAGGGTTGTTATTTACTGGTCTACATTTAGCATTTAACATTGTATCATGTGGTGGTGGAACCACTTTGTATCCCAACCCCTTCCTATTGTTTTGTTCTCTCACTAAGTGTTGTACTATATGAGAAGAACTTGTCCAACTGTGTAGTTTTTGTTTTAATGAGTTTACTTCGACTTCCAAACTGCTTTTTCTTTCTTAGTTTCTTCTAGGGAGTTTAAATAGAACTTTATGTTATTTGTTTGGTTAAAAGCAACAACTTCGGTTTCCCTTAGTTGTTTTATTTGAAAGCTATATTTTATTTTTATAACTGTGCTCATTTTGTTTTAAAATCCGGTTAGCCTCTGTGCACAGTTGCAAGTCATTTACTAAGCTATCATTGTGATCTAATAACCTAGCAAATTTTGAATCTATGCTATCTCTAAATCTATTACATTCATTACAAGTATGATTATCAAAAAGTTGGTCTGTGGCACTTACCTGAGAAGTTCAGTTGAAGCAGCCATCATCGCAGAGTTTGACTGTAAGGGTGCTAGTAATTCTGAACATGTTTTTCTGGGACCTTCTTCATTCAAGTGAGTGAGCACATTAGCAATATCTTCATGATCTGACATTACTAGTTCAATTGCTATATCACCTTCGCTTGCAATGTCATCATCCAAAACTTCAACATTAGCAATGTTGGACTCACCCGAGGATACAAAACAAAAGGTCCAATCTTGACCTTCGTCATCTTATGCAGTCAAGGCCTTAGGATCTTTGCTTGATGATGCAGCTTCACTTATGGGTTTGTATTTGCGGTTGAATGATGAGAAAGGATTACCGTTACCTGTCTTCTTGGGCTTCACACATTCACGTTTGAAGTGCCCCTTTTCTCCACAATTGAAACAGGTACTTTGGTTTTGTCAAAACCAAAAGTTGTATCCTTTGTAGCTATCAAGTTCTGTCCATTCTTCTTTACAAACTTCTTGGCTCTACGAACAGCACTTGCTAATGCCCATATAATGTCCATTCTTTCCAATTCATTCTCGTCCACCTGCTCGTAATCCTCATCAGCCAGATGTAATTTTTGATCTTTCCTGCAACTCAACCATCATAAGATGAACACCGCAGCTAAGAGGTCCATATGCTCCTTTGCAACCTCCACAGTGATATTCCCGAGATTCTCGGTCTTCAACTTCGTAGAATTTGATTCATATACTATATATTGGGTGCTCGATGACCCTGACGTTTCAGATCCTGAAGTAGAAGCTTGTCGGAGAAGCTGTTGAACTTGACACAAATGCAGTTTGAAATGGTTCTCCTGAGCTTTTTGAGGTGGAAGTTGAATTATACAGAGACAGTTTTGATCGTAAGATCCTTTCTGAGACCTGTACTTCATCCTCAGTTCCTCTTCCCTTAGTTTCAAGATGATGTCGTTTATGTCTAATTCTGCCAGTAAATTGTTCTATCTCAAATTAGACACAAACGAGTCCCACTTCTCTGGCAGACCATCGGCAAAGCTTGATACCTTATCTTCCATTGACGTTGTAACCCCATGAGTGTGCAGCTCACTCATTAAATGGTAGAATCAGTCTATGACATCATCCAAGCTCTCCTTACCCATCGATGAGAAGTTATCGAACTCCTTCTTCAAAGCGTTAGCCTTTAGAGCTTTTAATGATGCATTCCCATCGCATCGTTTTTCTAGAGCCTCCCATAATTTATTTGTCTGTTTATTCTCAGAAAATTGGTGGAATATATCCTTAGGTATCGACTAAGTTAACAGGGCATACACCTTCTTCTCAGCATTATACTTTACTTTCTGGCTATCAGTCATCCCGCCTAGAGTAAGTTTGACGCCATCAGCACCAACCGGCATACTATAACCAGTCTCGATTGATTCCCGCAGATTGGGATCAACACCATTTAGATAAATTTCAAACCTTTGCTTCCATTGTGCGTAATCGTCTAACATGATAAGCTTAGGTGGCTTATTGTGATTCCCAATCCTATTTTCTAGAAGTAACAGGTTCTGGACACCGTGTCCCTACCTGCAGTAAACACCGAGTACTGATCTTCCATTTCTTTATACTTCGATAGTTAGAACAAAATTGTTTCAATGGTGCGAATAGAGAGGTGCGATTGGGTCAATCGTGCGGATGGACTAATGTAGATGAATCAATCATGCGATTGAATTAATGCGGGTGAGTCACTCGTGTTATTGAGCATGTGTGGATGAACAATGTGAATGAGGTGTTCAATCGTACGAATGGATGGGCGACCGAGTTCAATCGTGCGTATGGGAGGTGCGATTGAGTTCAGTCGTGCGATTGAGCCAATCGTGCGACTGAGGCTGTTGGATTTGAAAATTCAAAGATTTTCGGTACTTTGACACAAAAATACGATTTTTCACAAACCTAATCTGCCGTATGCCGAAAAACGTAAACTTTTAGATCTGGAGACACTGAAAAACACTGTTTTACCAAAAAGATGGTGTTTTTGAATGAAAAATGTGAGCTTTACACCAAAAACGATTGAATCACATGTAAAATCACGAGCCAAAGCTCTGATACCACTTGTTAGGACCATTTAGGTACGGAGTACTAACTGATTCTGCGCGTATACCAACTCAAATAGTGCGGAATCCTATTTGATTGGCGATCCAATCACGGAGAACACAGTTAAGATCAATCTAACGATTAATGAAATGTTATGAATGATTAGAACATGATCAACTATGATCTATGAACTTGGAACAGGTTTTCTTGAGTCTCTGGACGGCTAGGGTATGATTATATGCGTAGGTATTCGAATTGTTTCGTTTTTCCATGAATTAGGTGGTATTTATAGGTAGGGTTTTCCATTCGTACGACCGAACCATTAGCATGGTTCAGTCGTGCGACTGAAGCATGCGGTTGATCCATCCGCACGACTGAAGGTCCAGTCGTGCGACTGAGTCAATCTTATGTCTCAATCGTGCGACTGATATCGTGCAACTGGTCCATTAGCATGAAGGATTCATGCGTATGGTCCATTAGCATGGTCCATTCGCATGAGAACTTCACACGATTAAGTTTGAACATGTTTCTCAATCATTATTGACTAAGAATTATGTAAACAACCACAAACCTATACAGTTAGTTCAATATGCATTATCACACAATAAACAATGAAATATTAAATATATATGCATCAACCACACATTGCATTTCATTCATACCCATTCAATAACATATATGTAAGACATGAAGACATTTTACATTCAACTCTTAAACTAGGTACATATGTATCTACAGGGTGTGTGTGAGCTTGTATGTATAGATATGTGCATGATTCGTATGTATGTATGTATATATTGTGGGTGTGCGTTGGTTCGGCATGTTGTATATATATTGTGTGTTCATTTATATGTATATATATATATGATGTCATGTGTGCGGTAGTATGTGTATATATGTGTGGCTGTTCGTATGGTATAAGTGTTTGTGTCGGCCGAATGTGTATATGAATTGTATGCGGGAATGGGTAGTGTTGTAATATATATATATATATATATATATTACCACACACACACACACATTTGTGTGTGAACCGTGTATATGAAGATGTGTATGTGTATTATTATTATTACTATTATTATTATTATTATTATTATCACTATCATTATTACCTGTTGTTATTATTATTTTACTAATAGTGTGTTGGTTGTATGGATTATATATTTGGTGTGCATGTCACGCGTCAAACCTGAACCGACCCGAAAACCGACCGAACGATCCTTACTCTGTAGACTCGTCTTAAGATTTATAGTAATTAATTATAGGTGCTTGATCGATCGTTGCTCTCACTCGTTGAAGTCTTTTATTCCTCTATATTCATCATATTTTAAGGTGAGTTTCACGGCCCGTTTTCATTTTGAACATTTATAAAATTAGGAGGAAAAGTATGATCACCCTTTTTTTATGCTGTGAACTTATTCAATTCTTTTGGGACTGTTGTGTTTACTGTTTTGTAAGTATTTATCTAGTACATGCATGAGTTGTCTTTGTGGTTTTGTATTCACAACTATTTAACTCCAGTGTTGGAGCCACGGACAGATATTGATAGTACTATTGGTCTGACACCCCCACCCTTGTTTGTTAGTATACTAGTTGGACTGACAGTGGCCAGGAACGGGCCCTAGGGTGAATATGTTCCGACAAATTCTTTGTGTACATCGTAGTTTTAGTTTGATGCTCATGATTACATGTGATATTACTTGCTTATAACTATATGCACTCATGTCCTACCAAACTATTGCACAACATCAAGTTTGTTTACTATTTAAACCTGCGAACTCACCAATATTAGTTGACCTTTTTGAGCATATCTTTTCAGGTAACAATCATTAAGGATTGCTAGGGATGTTGCCTTAGCGATGACCTTAGGCTTACATCATTTAAACCTTGGATGTGTTTGACAATTGCATTTGACTTTTAATTGTTATTCACATTTTGACTACTTGCTCCTCGGTTGTGGGACTTACACTTATTTGGTTTGTATGACTATGCTCGTCGTGGAATTGACTAACTGCGACACAAGTCTCCATTTGTGTCGGGTGACGTCATGACACGTTGTCTTTCATTATATATTGGATCTCTATTAACTAACAATGTTATGACGATCCCGTCCGTTACATCCTCGTGTTTCCGCTATAAGCAGGGGTGTGACACCATACATGTGAAAAAACAACATATAAAAACAATAATCAGGTGCATGAACATGTACGTTGAGGCATAAAGGGAAAGCCACTTATGTTTCCTTGATAAGTCATGAATGGGACCATGTTAAGGTCGGTCCAGTTAGGACTGACACCGTCATCACGAGGAAATGCTCAGAATAGCTACGAAGGGAGTTGGTTCGGCTTTCAAAAGGTCATAAGCAGACATGTCATACGTGTCAGGTTCGGGAAAAGGATCTTGAATACACCTACAAGTTTCCAACCAGTGCATCTCAAAAGGAACTATACCGGCCAAAATGAAGAAAAAATGATCTTTTCAATGTTTCAAGCTGGTTATGGTTTGTAACACTAGAGGAGGTTTGGGCGCTTTTCTTTTCTCAAGGATAACCAATCGCCTACCCTAGTCAACTTATAAAACGCCCTAAAAAGGTTTGTTTCAGGTTTTAAGTTAAGGCACGACATGATATCTAAAATGGTATACCTTAACCAAACCTAAAAGAACTAGATGTGATAGATGAATATCATAGTACCTAAGAAGCAAGCACAAGAAGCGACTAACCGGAACCCAAAAGTTACAGAAACTAAAGAAAGAAGTGTAAAGAGCTATCATCCCAACCGGCGCATCTCTTACGGTCAGCGAATGAGGAGGGACGGTGGGACTAAGCTCGGGGAAACACCATAGCGAAACATAAAGTTGTTTAGAAAATCTTGAGAAATAACCAAGTGTTGAAGACCCATTTCATTCCCACAATCCATTAGAAACGCGTAAGATGAAAAATGGTTCGAGTAACTTACCAGCAAGTTGTGTTCTTGAACGAGAAAGTATGGAGGAAACTTGAAGGAACATGAGAGGAATAGAAAGAAAAAGAATGGTTAGAGAAAGGGATTTATAGGAAAAAGCCTCAAGGGCTCGGTTCACGAAGCGGCTAGGCCGCGGCTCAAGGAAGGGTGCCCGCAGGACGAAGACAAAACGGCGGCCATAGGGCCGCAACTCGAGAAATCTAGGCCCGTAAGCCTAGAACTAGGCGACGGCAATAGGGAAATTGACAAGGACCAACACTTGGCTCGAGGAAATGATGGATAATGATTCGATTGATGTGAAACCGGTCCGGGGCTCGAGCAAAGATGACTTAAGGATTGATGGTGACAAAGAGACACATCAGTGGAAAGTACAAAGGCCATAATTATTCTAATGACATGGTTATAACCCTGAGATTGGCTGGGGGACATGAAGGGGTATCACCCCAAAAACCAAACAAAACCCAAACCGGTAAAACATAAAGATTGATATTACACCTAAAAAGGCTTAGCCGCGGCTCACCCAGGTCAGCGGCTAGGCCGCGGCTCACCCAGGCCAGCGGCTAGGTTGCGGCTGACCCAAATTGCCAACAAGGCTGAGGCTCCCCTGAACTACATTAGAACCATGTCGTGGCTCACCCTCAAAGAGCATATCGCAGCTGCAAGAAGGAGGGGATAATTTGAAGCCGCGACTAGGTAGGCAAGCCCAATGCTGTAGCTGGGCACATTAAAACCAAAACGAAGGCTCAATTTCATAAAACCCCCATGTTCAACACTTATGAAAACCTTCACGTAAACTTGGTAACCAGGAAGTCTTCATTAGTTACAAGGGAATATGAAAGAAACACAAAGACGACAAAACGAATAAAGCCAAAACATTGGTAGAAGCTCAGAGCAGCCCCCAAATCCCCAAGTCAACTACAAAGACAAACTACATTAATGCCAGTCAGAAACCCTTTGCATCAGAAAGGTATAAAACCCCTGGCTAGGGGATTTCAGGCTCGGATCATTGACCACAGACTTCTAAGAATAAAGCCATGTCATATCTTGTTCCCATGCACCAACACTATAATTACTTTTCTCATTCTACAGATAGTGGACACTCTCATAACTTCTCACTACAAGCTATCTACTTATTAAAGTTCTCTCACTACACATACTTATTCTCACGTCGGAGTGTGATCTCGGGGAGAACCCTTTCTGCCCGAGGCGAGGCTCACGGTGTTGTCTTTGTCTCACAGATACTCCCCTCAGCCGAGGTCAGCTCAGCTGAAGTCCAGGTCAAACTCCAGCCGGATCCTTGACATTCTGCCCAGTCGAAGCCAAGCCCAGCCGCATCCTGCTTCAAAACAGTCAGGCCAAGTTCCAGCCTGATCCATGGTAACAACCCCATTCTCACACTGCTCCCAAACCTTAATCCCTTGACTAGGATTTGTGTAGCAACATGTAACAAGCAAGAAATGACTAAGGAAGTCTAGTACAAAACATACCTATAATAAAGTAAAGTAAAGATAAAGAATAAATAAGTATAGTAAATTAAGGAATGTAGTAAAAGTAAAAAAGAGTTTTACCTAAGTGTAAGCATGCAGATAAAATATAACATATAGAAACCTAATTAATATGAAAATAACAATGAAACTAAATTAGTTAAAGTTTGATAATATAAAAGATTGTTAAAGATAACATTTGCTAAATTATTTGAGCTTGGTATAAACTCTAAAGCTACCTGATATTGATAGGCATCCTAGCATGATTTTTTATAGTTAGTTAAAGACATCTAATTTGACGTAATAGATTGTATGGTTGACAATGTTTTAACTCCACTACTTATAGATTGATAAACTTTGATTTAAGAACTTGTGTTTATAATGTTCAAATCCAATTGTAAGGTTTTCTCGGAATGGAGCCTTACAAAACTCACAACAATCATCCAAATACATCATCAAATGCAATATTTAATGATAGTATGAAAGATTTATACACAAAACATATTTCTTCCAATTCCCACGTAGCTTATGACTTTTTTCTATGCTTCCATTAAACCTTTCCTTTTTTGAGTCCTAAATTGCTTTTCTTTCTTGTCTACTATTGCACCGGTTTTTTAATGTTGTTTAGTTTTTAATCAATCTTTATATAATTTAATGTACATGAATAGGATGAATCCAACTTCGGGGCTGTTTGGTAGCTTTTTAACAATTTCATTAAAAGGCTACATTCGAGTTAGCTAGTAAGAGTAGAAGTGTTTGTTTCACTTAGAATATGCCTCCTGGTGGTTCGTAGACCTTTAATAGTTCTTGGGGTCTCTTTATGGATAAGTTTCAAAAATATACTAAATAATTCAGAAGTTCTATGTTATTAGTTTGGCCCACAAGGTTGTCAAAATAGTCTCTTTGCCTGTCTGATGATTCTTAATTGTAAGCATCAACACCAACAAATATCGCAATCTTGAATGGTACTTTAAATCTTGGAATTAACTTTCCTTGTTTATGAAATCAAATGATTCATTTCCGTGACTAGACTTCTAACATCGGTTTGTCACCAAATTTGAACTCCATAGGTTTGCATCTTTCATATGCATATAATTTCTGTTTATCGTAGTCAACTTTCATGTAAGCTTCGATCATGTTACGTTTTTCGTTATGGCTATAATGACTTCCATACTCCTAGTTCTCGTCGTCCATTCTCACCCCAATATATGGCCGTCCTACATATCTTCCTGTAAAGCATCTCATAACATTCTAACTCTCATATCACAGTTGTATTGTAAGAGAACTTTGATGAAGGTAAATGAGTATCTTATCTCCCCAAGAATCAATAATAAACTCATAAAACATATCCTCAAAGTTTTTAGTGGTAATTTCAAATTGATCATTTGTTTGAAGATGATAAGTTGCATTAATGTGTAGTCCTGTTTGGTGAAGGATCCTGAAATTTGGGTTAAGAGGGGCAAAAAATGAGCGAGATCTTAAGTGGCCTAATTCAAAATAACATTTATAACTTGAACAATATATTCACTAAATATGATAGAACAAATTACATATATTTACACTCTTACCCTCAATGTGTTTTCATTATTCAAAGATGCTTAAATACATCTTATTTTAAATTAACTAATCAATATATTATTAATTATTTTAAATTAGTTAACCAAATAAGTAATAAAGCTTTACGTTAAAATTTTTAAATAAGAAAACTAAAGGCTTAACAAAAACATAATCATAGTGCTATGTAAAAAGTTTGGAAAATACCTATTATTTTTACTTTAGATCAAAGTGCAATAGTAGTGAAAATATGATTTTAAATGATTAATTTTGTCTTGCAGAGTGCCCCCTTAACTTTATTTTGTAGTATCCCTTTCTCCTTCCAAATTAGCCTAAACTAGTCTCAAGTCCCTTGCATTGTAGCGGAAGGATTAAAATCATGTCAAATAGCATCAATGACACAACATCGCCAGTGACCACTACATTCAAAAAGCTCATAGTAAATAAAAAAATAAAAACGAACGCAAAATTGGTGTAAAAATGTTAACCGCGTAGGCAAAACGTAAATATATAAACCAATAAGTAAGTCGATCTAGAACCATCGCGTTGCGAAGGGTAAAATGTCATACTACACACACTACAGTAAGTAAACATGCAAAATTTAAACCGAATTATAAAACAAAAACATTTATAAAATATGAAAAGTATAGAAAATTAAAGTTATAAGTAAAAAATATTGGGTCAAATTATAAAAGTATTTGAATATGATAAGAAAAAAGTTAAAGATTAAAAAAAAGAGAAAAAAATAAAAACAACCTATTAAACTGTTGGACCAAAAGAACCAATGAGCCTGATCAGAAAAACCTCTAAGTCCCACAGACATCACAACAACTGCTGAAGACTTGATCAGCAGTTTGACAAAGTCTGAAGAGCAACAGCTGAAGACCAAAGTACTGAAGACTTCAACAGCTGAAGACCAAAGTCTGAAGATCAACAGCTGAAGACTAAAGTACTGAAGACTTTAAAAGCTGAAGAGTAAAGTACTGAAGACTTCAACAGCTGAAGACCAAAGTCTGAAGATCAACAGTGAAGACTAAAGTACTGAAGATCAACAGCTGAAGTACAAAGAATGAAGACAATAGCTGAAGACATCAGCTGATGACAACAGCTGAAGTTCAAGTACAAGTACTCATGCCTCAGAGTTTGTTACAACAGCTGAAGAAGCATTCTTCAGTTGTTGTGATGGTTTCCTTTCAGTAGTTTTCTTTTCTATTTCAGTACTTGTAAAACGACTGAAGAGCATGTTCTTCAGTCGTTGTAGTTTTAGTAGTTTCTTTTCAGTAGTTGTAGTGATATCTAACACTTAGTATTTTTGTAAGAAGATGTCAGATGTTTTGACATCTTCAGTAGTTGTGTTAACTATCAGTAGTTTGAATAAATTCTGTTAGATGTCACTATCAAGTGACATCAGCAGACGTCACATCTCTATATAAGAGATGTTGACCTAATTGTACGTGTGACATTCTGTTACCACGAAAGCGCATATTGAATAAAAATATCTCTTGCAGAATTCTCTCTCTCTAAACGTTTACTCTTATATTGAATATCAATTGTGTTCTTGTGAATTGTCTAATTCATTGTTTGATTTCCGCTGCAATACTCTCTAATCAATCAAACTTAGATCACTGGTCCTAACAAATGGTATCAGAGCTGGTTAATCATTGATCGATCTAACAATTGATCATTGAAACTGCTATTGATATCTATGTTTGATGGAAGTAGCATATTTGCAAGAATGGTTATAGATTATTGAATTTCTGCTGCTTTCGTTTATTCACTTTGAGCTCTCTCTTGGTTCAATTTGGTTTGTGTGTTTTGTTCTAAATCTTCTAAAGCTTAATTGAATTTGGTTGAATCTGAGAATGACTACTCCTTCTAATGACCTCACAATACCGGTCCTCAACCAAGCCTCCGATGCTGGTTAGGACTGAGTATAACATATGGCAACGAAGGATGTTTCATCACCTGTTGTTAACAGTTCAGGTTGTTGGACATCTGTGGTACATGGTCCACACAAGCCTATGGTGAACAATCCGGAAACCAACCAAATGGTTCCGAAGAAGAAGGAACAATACTCAGATGAGGATCGGAAACTGTTTGAGATTGATGCTAAAGCGCATGGTATTCTGGCCATGGCTTTGCCTAATGAAATCTATTCAGGGCTTATGCATCATGAAACGCTCATGACCTCTGGAATGCACTGAAGGAACAATTCGGTGTTAAAGATGAGGTTTTAGCAAACAACAGAGAAATCTTGCCCAACAATATGAGACATTCTCTCATAGGAAGGGTGAGACACTGACTCAACAGTTTGAGCGGTTTTCCTATTTGATCTCTGAGCTGAAAATGGTCAAACAGGAATACACCAATAGCCAGATGAATAACAGATTCCTCAGATCACTGCCTGAGAGATGGGACACATACACTATTGTCCTACGTTCCAGTGCAAATCTGGATAGCCTATCTCTCACCAACTTCATGGGAAACTGCTTACATTCGAGAGAGAGATAGAGCAGAAAAGGAAACTGGCATCATCAAGAAAGCTCACTGATGACTTTGTACCAGGGAATATGCCTTGGTTGGTCATGAGTTAGAATATGCTGCATCTGAAAGCAATTATGATGAGCATATAGATTTCTCTTCAAACAGTTCTGATCATGCATTTGTTGGTGTTGATAGTCAATCAAGCTGTAATAGTGACAATTTAGCTTCATCATGGATGATCTGAAGGGTATTGCTGATGATGATTTAGAAGAGATGGATATTCTAAGCCAAATGCCTTAGTTAATATCAGATCTCAAAAGTTCTACAAGAGAACTGGCAGGAAATTTCCTGGACTCTCTGGCAAAACCAAAGTTGGTTTTGACAAGAGTAAGTTGAGGTGTCACAAATGCCAAAGGCTTGGACACTTTGCAAGAGAGTGTAGATCAACTAGATCTAACTCCTCTGCACCCTTTGTGACTTTTCCAAGCACTAGTCCACAAAACAGAGGGCAACATCCTGCGAGTTCTGGTCATCATTCACACTCTATATCTCCTGCATACTTTGTCCTTCAGGGTCCAATGTCATATCCATATCCCTGCTATTACATGCCTCAGCCGAATCAGGTTCAAGCTCCTATTGCATAAAAACCACAAGCATTACCTGAACCTCAACCTTTCCAATCTCATCAACAATCTCAACCTCAAAACAACACACTCTTTCACTTCAGGAGTTGTTGACTGGAGCAGTTTACCAGATGATATGTCTGGTCATGAACAATGTTCTCTGGTGATAGTCAACATGGTGGTGACAGTCCTTTTGGAAACCTTGCTCTTGTGGCTCTGGAGTCTGCTGATACCTCATCCTCTAATGCCTCCACACCACAGGTATCACAGGTATCCTCTGAGGCAAAGCCAAGCTATGTTCTGAAACATGCATAGCTGCATTGCATCTATTAGAGAAGCAAATGTAGCTTTAATTTACAAGAACATTGAGCTAGAACAAAAATATCCAAAAGAAAAGCTGAATTTGAGTCTGTGCTTAATGATAAGAATGATGAGATTTACAAACTTAAATGCCAAATCATGATGATAAGGCTAGGGAGAGGAAGAGGTACTTAGAGAAGTACAGAGACCTCAAAAAAAACACTTGCAACTACCCAGGTAGAGTGTGATCGATGGGTACATTCTTACAAGGGTTTTGAAATGCTTCTTAGTAAGCAGTCTGCTTCCAATGTGAAGTTTGGCATTGGTTATAATCACACTGCTCCTCCTACAGATTTTACTCCCGAGCAGAGGTAGAATTTGATGGAGAAAGAAATAACCAATCCTTTTCATCATGTGATCTACTATCTGATACAGTACCATCAGAGGTTGAAGTCAGCATTAATTCCTCTCAGAACCTATCAGCTGATGTTGATGGTTCAACTGCTGACACTCACATGATCAAAAAGTTGATCACTCCAGGTGGTATTTCACAAAGTACTGAAAGTACTAAAGAGCATGTCATAACACCTGGAGAACAAACCCAAACTATTGCATGTACTAAAGGGAAGAAAACTGCAAGTAGAAAGGGTGAGGAAAACTACTGAAGAAGATATCAAGAAAGCATGTACTAAAGGGAAGAAAACTGCTAGTACTCATAGCAAACTGCTGAAGAATAAGTCTTCAGTAGTTTCATCTTCTTCAGCAGATGATCAATTAAGATGAAGAAAAAGCCATGTGAAATATGTGGCTTATTCAATCATCTTACTGATGATTGCTGGTATAAAAAGGGCTCCAAACTCAAACATAATGAGAACATTAAAAAGCAAATGGATAAAATGAAAACTGAGTTTGAAACCAAATTTGTAACAGCAACATCAAAACCTGTGACCCCAAAATCCAAAAAGAAATCCAAAAAGCAAGGGGTTAATCAGGCAACAGCTGAGGTTGCTCAAAGGAGATGGTACAACACAGGAATCCATCAATCTCAAGCACTAATGTGTCTGATGAGCTGAAGGCTTTATCACAATCAGACACAATTTGTTATGATGGTTCAACATCTATTGGGGAGAGTCAACCAATTAGATGCTCCTGTGCTGAAACCATAGAGAAGAAAATCCATGCCAAAGGATTCTTCTTCTTCACCATCTCCATCCCCTCAGGCTGTTATTCATAGCAAATCTGTTAGTTTACCATCTGTTGATGTGAATAGACACAAAACCAAAAAGGTTTGGGTCTCAAAAAACAACTAATTGTTTATGATTGCAGGGTTCTTCAGCATGCCAAAGTAGCATCTGGTATGTAGACAGTGGAGGATCTATGCATATGATAGGGAACAGCTCTCTTCTCATGACTACTCTCAAGGAAAGAAGGGGTTTGTTTCTTTTGGAAATGATGCTAAGGGTTACATCATTAGCAAAGGCTTTGTCTCCAATGGGGAAATAAAGTTTGATGATGTTAATCATGTGGAAAATCTCAAATACAATCTCTTGAGTGTCAGTTAAATGTGTGATAAAGGCCATGTTGCTCTTTTCACCAGTCTAACTACAGGATTCTGTCATCCAAAGTTCTGAATTTGATTGATAAGGTGTTGGATGATCACACTCTCCTGAGGGCCAACAGGACGATTCTTAGGATCAGTGATCTATGTTTGATTGATTAGAGAGTATTGCAGCGGAAATCAAACAATGAATTAGACAATTCAGAAGAATACAGTTGATATTCAAAGTAAGAACAAACGATTATAGAAAGAATTCAGCAAATCAAAGATTTCATTCAATACGCGCTTTCGTGGTGGCAAAATGTCACACTTACAATCAGGTCAATCATCCCTTATATAGGAATGTCGTGGTGGAACATTCCTTATATAGGAGATGTGACGTCTGCTGATGTCATTTGATAGTGACATCTAACAGAATTATTCAAACTACTGAAAGTTAACACAACTACCGCAGATGTCAAAACAGCTGACATCTCTTACAAAAATACTAAGTGTTAACTGTCACTACAACTACTGAAAAGAAACTACTGAAACTACAACGACTGAAGACATGCTCTTCAGTCGTTTTATAAATACTGAAACAAAAAGAAAACTACTGAAAGGAAACCATCACAACAACTGAAGAATGCTTCTTCAGCTGTTGTAACAAACTCTGAAGACTTCAGTACTTGTACTTGAACTTCAGCTGTTGTCATCAGCTGATGTCTTCAGTCTTTGTACTTCAGCTGTGATCTTCAGTACTTTGTTTTAGCTATTGATCTTCAGACTTTGGTCTTCAACTGTTGAAGTCTTCAGTACTTTAGTCTTCAGCTGTTGAAGTCTTCAGTACTTTAGTCTTCAGCTGTTGATCTTCAGACTTTGGTCTTTAGCTGTTGAAGTCTTCAGTACTTTAGTCTTCAGCTATTAAAGTCTTCAGACTTTGTCAAACAGCTGATCAAGTCTTCAGCAGTTGTTGTGATGTCTGTGGGACTTAGAGGTTTTTCTGATCAGGCTCATTAGTTCTTTTGGTCCAACAAACTCCCCTGAACCAATGCAGCCAAAACCTCTAAACTTATTGAAGATGTCCCATATTATGGCAAAAAGATTTGGTTTTTTTGTCTTCTAGATCAGCTCAGAAGTGACCCATATAAGCACAGGCCTGGGAAGAAGTTTCAATGATCTGTTTGGCAAAGGATGAATGGGAACTCTATCTTGGGGAACTAGACACAGAGCTGTTACCCCATCCACGAGATCTACTTCCAACAATGAGTCTGTATGAGTCCCTTGTATAGGCCTCAAGAAAGGTTATATGTTCCTCCATGGTAAGTTCTTCAGCTCCTCCTTCAAAAAGTGATTCTAGCCATAATATTCAGATAGGTATTTGACCTGTTTCCCATTTTTGAGTTCCACAGTTTTTATTACTCTATAAGCAAATTCATCAGGGTGATTACCCTCTAAGAACAACTAGAGCTCATTCTTTCTAACTTCCTCAAGACTCTTATATACTAACCCCTTTTTCACCATTTTGTTTTCCAGCATCTTTTGTGGGGTCAGGTTGGCTTTATAGGCTTTCTTGAAGTCATCTAGGATTTCCCAGGGTGATACTACAAGACCAGTGAGATCACTTCATCTACAATCTTCTTCACTTGGCCAATGTCTCTGTGGAATGTTTTCTTGTGAATCCTATGAGACACCCTGGGATCAGGCCAAATCCTCACTCTCCTTTTGATATTGAAATGTATGTTTAAGAGTGTATAATCTGAGAGCATGCTTCTTCATGTTGATGATTGAAGATGTGGCAGCATATGCTTTGTCAACCCTCCTCAACAATTCCTCATCATGTTGTTTGTGAAGCTCTTCTTCTTCTAGCTTCACTTTCACAATTTGTCTTTGAGTTTCAGAAGTAATTGTTGGAGAGTGACTTGTGGCCTTCGGCAACTGTATAACAGCTGAGAGTGGTAGCCTATCTTCATCTTTATCTTATCTTCGTCATCTTCTTCTAGCCTTAGTACCCTCTCTTCCTCTTCTGGGGTACTTCATCGGCTACTGGTTTTGAGGGTAGAGGAGTTGGTTTGGTGGGTGTGGTTGTGGTGGTTTTGGTGTGGGAATGTTGACAGGCTGTTCTAGCATTCTGGATGTGAGGTCGGCTTTAGATTTCTTGACTAGTTCAGTCCTGCTCCCAGCACCAGCTTCGTTTAAGGCTTCAATAACCAATCCTTTTGTGTATACTTCAGACGAACAGATCTTGGTGGTTATTGCCAAGATGTTGTCCCTGGACCATGCCTTGATCTCAATCAATGATCTACCCAGATATTTGCTATGAACCAGATCATGATCTCTAACTTTCCCTTTCCAACACATCATAACTTGCCCATCTAGCTTGGATTTCTTCAATCTCTAGTCTTTTGATTTCTAAGTCAAGTTTTTCAGTGTCATGGCCTTGCCTAAACAACTGATCAATGATGTTATCCATTGATCGGCTGTGTTCCGCATCACCTTCTTCACCATTTCTCCAAGTCAGTCTCCTTCTCATTCTTCCTTTTCTTGTATGTGACATGAAAGTCTTTAGTACTTTCAGTCACTTTCTCCATGTCAGCATCCTTCACCTTCTCCTTTTCAGTTTCTTTCCTATCTGCCATCCTCTTTCTTTTTGCTTTCACTGATTGAATCTCCCCCTTTTTGGTTGCATTGGTTGCAAGGGTTTGATTGTCAGAAAGCCTTTTGCTCACAACATCCTCTATCACGGGTTGTATAACTAAGGGAAGCCTCTCATCAAGGGTTTTAAGGACCATATCAGTGATAGTTGATGTGATGAGAGGTAAGGAATGTTGAAAGATAGTAGCTATTTGCTCAGGGGGGTTCTGTCCCTGAGAAATAGTGCTAGAAGCAAAGGCAGGTGGCTGAGTGTTTTGGAGTGGCTCTGTGTATGGGAGACCTTCAGAGGAAGGTGCTATCTGAGGGTTTTGAAGGGTAGATGGTCTTTGATCCTGAGAAATTTTGGCAAGCAGCTCTTTGAGTCTGCTCACCTCATCCTCGAGGATGGTGTTTTGGGCTAAAACATCATAAAAGAAGCCCAGGTCATCATCAGTGTTACTAGAATCACCTGACCTCCTGATAGAATCAGGATGAACATGCTCTGAGTGTAGATCAGTAGTAGCATGTGCCCCTGGTCATGGTACTGGGACTTCCTGCCTCAGGACCATGTCCTTCATCAGCAGTTGCCTCTAGTGAGGTCTTATGAATGTTACCAACATCAGCCTGATCATATGCTGAAGCAGGAGAAGTGGCAGCCTCACCAGAAATTCGAATCTCCGTTTCTACACCTGGAGATTGAATATGGTAACCCGGTGATGTGGGGTGTCAGAAGCACTTTGGTCCTCCCCCTCAATGGTTGGGGCTATCCCAGTTGTGATTGGTATCTGGGAAGGAGGAGGAGTGCAACTGAGTCAGCACTTTGGCAATTATGATGGTAGGACTTTGGGGGGCGGTTGTAGTGGGAGAGGGTGTGAAGGCAGTATGCACCGGGGAGAGTGGTGCGTTTCAATGGCAACCTCCTCAAGTGAGGAAGGTTCCAGATGTATAGGTTCCCCAGAGATGGTTGACAGGCTCCTGTTGAGAGGAACCTGAGCGTTGAGGGTGAGTGAGTCCGTGTATCTACTGGGGGTTATGACCAGTAGATATAACCTACGTTTGTGTTGTAGGGGCATCCTCAAGGGACTCATTTCCCTGAGTAGCCTTTTTGGCTTTCTTGTGTTTGGGTTTGGTGGGGACAATGGATTTGGTGGTGGTTGTGGGTTCCAGCTGCGTGGGTTTTTGCAGTTTGGCAGCCAGTTTGAGTGACTGGTCTGAGTTGTGCCTGGAGTATACTTCAGGCAATACTTCCGTGGCAGGGACTCCAAGGCCAACAAGTCCCTCAGCTTTCAGCTGGTTTACTATAATGGCCATTAGGAACCGAGGATATAATATCCATCGGTTAGCTATAGGCTTGGAGGCCATATCCTTGAGTTCAAGAAATAATATTTCAGAAAAATAAGTGTTGTTGGTCAAGGATAGAGAATAATACCTGCTGCCACCTCGTCGACATTTGATCCCAAGAAGAAGTCTTAGGAGCTAAGCATACATTCACCATATGAAAAACTAGTCGTTCCGCATCATGGAAATGTTTCTTCAGGATGGTAGAGGCACTAAGGTTACCCTGGTATCCATGTTGGGCAAATGATAGATCAGTGGTGCCCTTTGGATACCCAGTGGGGAAAGTGGCATCATCCAGTTGTAGGGTTTGTCGAAGGATTTCTGGAGTGATGACCACCTGACGATTGTTGACGAACGACTGGAGAGAGTCGGTGTCATTCTCCCCAGTGATGAGGGTGACGTTCGTCCAGAACTGCTGGAGGGATTCGGCATGAATGGTAGGATTTAGAAGGAAAGCCGTTTTGTATGGAGAGTTGATCATTAGATCAATGGCATTATCAACTTTGTCCAGAAGGTGATTTAGTAAGGTAAGCAACACATTGTGTCGTGGTTTAAGCTTCATGTTCGCCATTGATGTGAGAGAAGGTTCTGAGTTTTTGAACGTTAGGTTTGAGATGATGAAGCTCTGTAAGACAAGGTATTTATAGGGTATGGGTTATAAAGCAACTGAAGGGTTTGGTATGAGTCATCAGTAGTTTTAAGCGACTGATGACGTGGTATTAACCTTCAGAGGTTGAAACAACTGAAGTCTTGGTTATAGGCATCAGTAGTTATAAAACTACTGAAGACCATGGTTTTAGCTTCAGATGTTGGAAACAGCTGACGACGTGGTGTTAGTCATCAGTAGTTGTGAAACTGAAGACATGGTTTTGTCATCAGTGTTGTAAACAGCTGACGACGTGGTATTAGTCATCAGTAGTTGTGAAACTACTGAAGACGTGGTTTTGTCATCAGTTGTTTAAGATGAAGCAGCAGTTTTAGAAACAACTGAAGAGAAAATCCTCATCAGTAGTTTTCGTCAATTCATAGCTTTTCAGTTGTTTCATACTGTCCTCAACACTTACTCATCAGTCTTTTTGGCTGTTTTTCAGTTGTTTCATAGGACGTTAGTACTTATCTGTTTGTACTTATATCAGTAGTTATCACTGTATCAGTTCTTGTAACAGAATCAGTACTTATTTGCGATATGATTACAAATGATCATCAGTACTTATTTACTGAGATCATCAGTAGTTATCACTTATTCTAGCTGCAGCATACCAAGCCTTAACACTAGGTTTTGGAAAGTCGAGCTATCCAAAGGCTTAGTAAAAATGTCTGCAAGCTCATCAGCACTTGGCACAAATTTTGGATCAATCAGACCTTTTTCAAAACAGTCCCTAATAAAATGATGTCTGATCTCTATATGTTTGGTCCTAGAGTGCTGGACAGGATTCTTGACAATGCAAAGAGCTAAGCACTATCCATTAATAATGGAGTCTTAGTCTCTGTAATGCCATAATCCAAAGTTGGTTTTGAAGCCAGAGTACCTGAGAAGTACAACTTGCAGCAGCAATGTACTCTGCTTCAGCAGTGGATGTAGCAACAGATGTTTGTTTCTTACTCTGCCAAGAAATCAAACAGTTGCCTAGGAATTGACATCCACCAGAAGTTGACTTTCTGGTTAACTTACACCCAGCATAGTCACTATCAGAAAAAGCAACCAATTTGCAAGAGTGTCTAGTGGAATACCATAAACCTAGAGATTGTGTACCTTGCAGATATCTAAAGATCCTTTTGACTGCAATCAAGTGAGACTCTTTAGGAGCAGCCTGAAATCTAGCACAAACACACGTTGCAAACATAATATCTGGTCTAGAAGCTGTTAAGTACATCAAGGACCCAATCATACATCTGTAAAGTGTTTCATCAATAGCTTTACCTTTCTGATCTGTATCCAGTTGTGTGGTGTTGCACATGGGAGTAGAACAGGGCTTACAATTTTGTAAATCAAACTTATTCAAAAGATCTTTTGTATATTTAGACTGATGAATGAAAGTCCCATCAGCCTTTTGTTTGATTTGCAATCCTAGAAAGAACTATAATTCTCCCATTGCACTCATTTCAAACTTCTTATGCATTAAATTGGTAAAGTCATCACACACTGGGGATCAGAGGATGCAAAAATAATCATCAACATAAATTTGAACAAGTAGCTTATGCTGATCCACCTTCTTAATGAATAAAGTTTTATCTATGGAGCCTCTAGTGAAATTATTTTGAAGAAGAAAATTTGATAATGTCTCATACCAAGCTCTAGGAGCTTGTTTCAACCCATAAAGAGCCTTATCAAGCTTGTATACCTAATCTGGATGTTTATTATCCTCAAAACCTGGTGGTTGACTACATAAACTTCTTCTTTTATTTTACCATATAAAAATGCACTTTTAACATCCATTTGAAAAACTTTAAAATTGTGAAATGCAGCATAGGCTAGGAACAATCTAATTGCCTCCAGTCTGGCTACAGGGGCAAAGGTCTCATCATAATCAATACCTTCTTCTTGTGAAAACCCCTGAACAACCAGTCTGGCCTTGTTCTTAACAATAAGCCCATTTTCATCTGTTTTGTTCCTAAACACCCATTTAGTGCCTATTGCACACTTACTTGGGGGTAGAGGAACCAGTTCCCACACTTGTGTTTCTTGACTGAAGTAGCTCAAGCTGCATGGCTTCCACCCATCCATTGTCTCTCAAAGCAACATGATAGTTCTTTGGCTCTTGCTGACTGATGAAGAGAGCATAGAAGCACAAGTTAGACAATTGACTTCTGGTTGAGACGCCAGCATTGATACCACCAATGATTTGAGACATGGGGTGATTCTTCAACTCTTGGTGCACGATAAGATCAGTGCAAGTGTTTGTATTTGGTTCAGCATCAGCAGATGTTGATTCAGATTCTTGAAACCAAGTATTAGATGGCAATCAAACGATGTAGAGGAATCAGAAATCTTATCAGCATTTGTTGTGGATGGAGCTGCTGAAGGTACAGGAACATCAAGTTTAGCAGACTCAGGCAGTTGGTCACTAAACTTGAAAAGGTGAGTACTGATATCATCATCATCTTCAGTACCACCAGGTGGAAGACTTGCTGCAGAAGATGATTTATCCACATGATCTGCAACAGCTGGAGTTTGATAAGGAGCATATTGCAGTATGTCCAGATCAAACAACTCCATAGGGTTTTATGGAATTTTATCCTTAGGAGATTCATTGAATTTCACATGCAAGGTTTCTTTAACTATCTTTGTTCTGCATTTGAAGACTCTGTATGCCTTGCAAGTGCATGAATAACCTACAAAATACCCTGCATCCACCTTAGGATCAAATTTGTGGAGTTGACCCTTTGTGTTGAGAATGAAACAAGGACATCCAAAGGCTCTGAAGAATGAAATCAAAGGAGCCAAATGATGTAGAGCTTCATATGGAGTCTTCATCACCTCTGATTTACTAACACTCTATTCTGCACATAGCAAGCTGTATTGACAGCTTCAGCCCAAAAGTCAAAGGCAACCAGAGTCAGCCAACATGGACCTTGCGGCTTCAATTAAAGTCCTGTTCTTTCTCTCCACTACTCCATTTTGTTCTGGAGTCCTTGGGATGCTAAACTGCCTTCTGATTCCTTTTGAAAGAAAAAATCATCAAGTGTATGGTTTCTGAATTCAGTACCATTGTCACTCCTTATACACTTGACTGATAGGGAATACTGCTTCTCAACATACAGCACAAAGTTTATAATCTTCTGAGCAACCTCATCCTTTGAATGTAGAAAGAAAGTCCATATGAACTGGAGTAATCATCCACAATTACCAGACAGTATTTCTTTTTTGCCATGCTCATCACTCTCACAGGACCAAATAAATCCATGTGCAGTACCTGCAAGCAGGCAATGTGTTAGACCTGGTATTCGACTGAAATACCTAGAGATCACGTGTATACTGGATCAAATAGTGCGGAATCCTATTTGATTGGCGATCCAATCAGTGAGACACATGAAGAATCAATCAAGGATTGAAACTAACGTTAGAAGTCGATAAGGAATCGATCTAATGTGTTCTATGAACTTGGAGAACGATTTGGAAGGTTTCTGGACGGCTAGGGTTCGTATGGAATTGAACTTGATCGAATCTCTCGTTTTTCACGATTGAGTTGTATTTATAGGTTGGCACTCTTCAATCGTGCGACTGAACCATTAGTTTGGTTCAGTCGTGCGATTGAACCATGCGGTTGGTTCATTCGTGCGACTGAGTGTTCAGTCGTGCGATTGAGCCAATCTTATGTTACAGTCGTACGACTGATCCAGTCTCCTGGTTCAGTCATGCGACTGAGTCAATCGTATGAGGTTCTTCATGCTTATGGTTCATTCGCATGAGCCATTCGCATGGGAACTTCATTAAGTTAAGTTTGAATGTTTTAGTTAATTAATATAATATTATATGTAATCATTCAAGTAATCATAAACTCAATCAATTCATTTACGACTCATTAATGAACTATTAAACATTATAACCAACAGACTATCAATATCAGTTCATTAATCATACTAAACAAGATCTATTACATCACATATCACGATCTAGGGACATACATGTATCAACAAACTCCCCCTTGGACCTAGATCTCTCTAATGTCTTGTTTTCTTCATTACCTTCTCATATTTCTTGTACTTGTCTCTTGTGTGACTCCCGCGTGAATATCAAACGCGAAGCAAAGTCGTATAACATTTTGGAACTGGAGGGCTTGTACAATGTCTTGTGTGTCATAGTACAGTGGCCACTTGTATAATGTATAGACATCATTAGCAGACAAGTTAGTTAGCCACATTGGGTCGAATACCCTGACAGTATCCATTTGATCCCCTTTGTTCAGAACTATGACAGCTTCAGCAGTTCTCCAATCATAGTACCACCATTTGAAGTGTGGAGTGAAGTCCTGTGGCATTTCCCTGAGAGGGATTCTCGACATAGTGCGAGGAGGACTCCACTTCAACACAATCTTAGGTTTTCCAGTAATGGCATCCATCTCAGACCTTCTAATATACCTTGTAGGTTGTTGAGGTCTGAAGTTAATCCATCTGGTGTGGTACTCTTTCTTGAGGGCAGTCTCAAACCAGCCTGACATCTTTCTCGGGTCAGCATACAACAGCTTCAATTTGGCCATCTGGTTGAGCTCAAATCCTGGTAGAGTCTTTAGATCATGTGGAAATCTAAAGTACTCTATGCCATTTTCCCTCTTAACGGCATAAACGTTAAGATCGTCAAAATATGCCCATGCTATAATCCTGCCTGACACCGTAAGATTTTTCTTGACGCTGTAGAACTTGGTGTAGGCATCCCTCTTCGGTGCATCACGTTGGGCTCTGACTTCTTTAAAACATTCAGCCCACTCAGCCTTTCGAATGTATACATCATCGTTTGAGGCTTGGGCCATTCCTTCGGTCTTTCCTGCTTCCTGCTCCATCTTGTCTAGTACCTCAAACATATCACTGACTAGGGACTCACCCAGATTGGGGACCACATTACCCGCGTTGTCAGCGTATTGAGGGTACTCTTCAGCAGCAATATCTTCAACCTCAACTTCATCAACGTCGTGTAGTTCGTCGTCACTGGTTGAATCAACTGTTGGAGCATCCTTGACAATATCATCAGGATTGAGTCTGAACATTTCTGCCAGTTGCACGTTAGATAGGTCGTGAATTATTTCACCTTCTTCAGGTGTATAACTCACTGACCTTCTGACAATCCCTTGCAGATCAAGAATCATTGTGAGTTGAGACTTGACCTGTGAAGGGGAGCAATATCAAACTCATCTCTGTGGTACTTTGGATCTGTTTGATTTACACATTTCACATTCAAATCATTAGTAATATATCAAACAAAATGCATTAAGTTAATATTAACATTCAGTACATCGTTTTTCAATACAGAATACAAAAGTAATTAAATACATAAACATCCACTATTACTTTTATCATGTATGCTAGTCTCCGTGTGAAGGTGCAGAAGTAGAAGCTGACTGATCCTGTCGGTTCTTTGTTCTCTGCTCCTGACCTGGAGCTAAGACAGATTCAGCTGCTTCTCCTTCTTCAGTCTCTTCATCTGCACACCACTCTTCTGTTTTCTCTTCATCAGAATCACTGTCATCATCATCATCATCATCATCCTCACTATCTCTTTCTCCATCCTTTATCTTTAGAGGTTCCTCTTTGATCCTTTCAATTTTAGCAAAATGGACCTCTTCGCCTTTTCCAACTCCTCTATCTGCTTACCTGCTGTGACGCTTTGTGCTCGGAGTTGGTCCAACTGAGTGTTCTGAGCAGCCAATTCTGGGCCTGCTCCTCAATAGCTCGATCCTGCTCTGCAATTTTCTACGATTGTGCAGCAGTCAGGTCGGTGAGCTGGCGGATCTGAGAGGTCTTTTCCTCATCAGCCGCCAGCAGTCGTAATACCATTCTATTTAAGGCTGCCAGTTGTTCCTCTACCCCGATTGGAGGTAGAGGAGATCTAGAGGTGTGTGAGGGGTAGGCTGAGGGCTCGGTTTGGTGGCTACTGGTGGTGGTGGAGGTGGTGAATATCGGGTAAGGTCTGGATGATGGTGGTGGTGAGTGTGGGGTGAATGAAGTAGTGGTAGCAGGGGTCTGGCTTGTGGTGATCGGTATGGTGGTGGTTGTGGTTGCTGTGGGGAGAGGTATGGTGGTGGAAGGTGTGTCTGCAGTGGTGGTAGTGGTGGAGGGATGGGGGATGTGGTGGTGATGAAGGTTACCTTACGCTTTTTTTTTTTCTGGCCATGGGGTTGAGCCATCCGTTTTCTCCTCGTTCCCCTCGAGGTGGATGCTCCCCTTCAATCCCGCTTGAGGACTCCGGAGCATATGATGGATCAGTCTCTGTATCTCCGGAGCCTCTCGGTTGTTCACCGACAACCCTCAACCCGTGTTCTGTGGGAACCACTTTCCTTCCCACAGTCCGGGTCAATGGCTCCTCATCAGATTCATCTTCATCTTCCTCGGTAAGCACAAAATCTTGATGGAATCCTGCTGACTCAGTTACCTCAGCAGGTGAGACAGACACGGAGGGAACAGAGTCAGACACGATGCCTCGGGATGGAACAGCCTCATCCTCAATGTCATCCTCCTCAGAGTCATCAGTAGGGAGGACAATTGGCTCCACGTCGGAGTCACTGTCCTCGTGACGCCATTGGCGTCTCCCCGGTGCCACATAGCTTTCATCTGCTAAGTGGCTAATCATTCTCTTCACTTGGGGCTTAATCTGCTTTCCCCTGTAAACTCTCATCCTGCCCAGAGTAGTATCATCCATTATTCCAAAGCCACTGCGTCATGACTCTCTTTGGGCAACTGTGGCAGCTTCTCGTTGAAGATGAGCTGTAAGAATCTGGGGTACATACAGAACCCCTCTTTTCCCTTTACCTCCAAATTCTCCACCAAGTAGGAGAATATCATGCTGGAATAACTAAAGGGGTGGTTCAGAACCAGTGCCACGTAGGCATTTTGAATCTAGTCTGAGAGGTCGTCAAACCCACCCCTCCTCGAAGCTACACACTTTAGAATCACGTGTGCTAAGTACTTGTACTGGGGGCTCAGGTTGCTCTTGTTGAGCACACCTGAGTTGATATCCCCAGCGTACTTTAGCCTTAGGAAGCATCCTCTTAGAGTCAATGGATGTAGTTTTGTAGGATGATCAGCATCCTCCCCGAACTCTAGGACCCTCTGAATATCGGCGGCAGAGATCTCAATATCATGGCCCAGTATGGAGCTCCTGATACAGTAAGGCTCACGAGAGCGGTCCACCGAGGCATTTTCCCAGAATGCCTGATGGAGTGATCTGTAAGGCGTGCAAGGAGTGGAGATCGCCTTATAGATCCGGGACCGTCTCAGAAATGCAATTATGTCGGTAAACTCAGCCCCGTTCCTGGTGGTGTGATCCAAGTGGGCACAGATGTTGTGCTTGGGATTTATGGTCCACTTTTCTGCCATTTATCTGTAACACACAAGACATAGAACTATTAAGACATAAGACATGAAAACTTCTGTTCTAAGTGTAAAGTTGAAAGTCATTTTGATTCATTCGTGCGAATGAATCATGCGACTGAAGTCAGTCGCCTGTTTGAGACATGCGACTGAGTTCAATCGGGTGTTTGAGACATGCGATTGAGTTCAATCGGCTGATTGAGGCATGCGATTGAGTTCAATCTGCCGACTGAGACATGCGATTGAGTTCAATCTGCCGACTGGACTCATTCGGGTAGTTCAGTCGGTCGAATGATCCAATCGCAAGGTTCAATCGTGCGATTGGAGTTCATTCGAGCGACCAGTCGCTTGCCCCCCTGTTCGATCCCTATGGGTCGAATCTTGACCCTTCTAAGTCTTTTAACAGTGTGTAATGGTCCATTAGTCTCGTAAACTTGTCACTAATAACCTATTAAACTCAATTTTAACATTTTGCTTCATTTACATAGGTGATTAGGTCGATTCGCAGTTCGGTTCTTGATTTAATCCAATGTCGCTATTGTAGTTCGGTCATGTACTGATTTTGGTAGGATTCAAGGAGTAGTGTACCTGTAAAACGTCACTGGAATGTAAGAATCTTAACCGCAATGTATATCAGAATCGGAGGCAATTTCGACAGGGTAACGGTAATGAACGCGATTCGGGGTGTTTTGGGAGTGATGAGTGATATGCGATCGATTAAGACCCTTAAATACTAAACCTAGGTTCATTCGCCCGACTGGCCTCAGTCGCTCAGTTCAATCGGGCGACTGAGGTTCAGTCGTACGATTGGCCTAGTCAATCACATTCAGTCGGCCGACTGAGTCTCAGTCGGTCGACTGACTCATTCGGTCTCCTTCATTCGCCCCTTTAGTTGACCGACTGAGCCACAGTCGGTCTACTGTTTCATTCTCCCCCTTCCATTCGGTCGAATGAATCAATTTCATGTCCATTCGGCCGATTGGAAGCCATTCGCATAGTTGGTCGATAATCCTGATCCACTAGTGCGAATGGGTCACACTTTTTGAGTTTACAGTCATTTTTAACATTTACTGTTCAGACCCTTTTCACTTTAGATAATAACATGGTAAGCTCTTAACCAATTCAGTCACTTCAGACGTGACCTTTGACATTTTGAAAAACCATGTGGCCATCTCAGACATGACCCTTTTTAGGTAAGTTAATTCCCTTCTGATTTCCCTGATGTAGTCCGACAGACACACAAATTAAAAGATAAACATAGTAACTTAAACTAACTGCACAACTAAAGTTTATGTTTGGATTTTTGTGAGAGATAAAACCCTAAGATGAAAATCTAAGTGATTTGATTAGGAGTAGACAGCTTTAACTTAGATTGATCATATATGGACCAAATCAATTTTGGAATCATACAGGAATATCAAATCATTTTGGGACTTGTTATTAAAGCTCTTTGACGCTTAAATTCTCGGTATTCATCCAGAGTCATCAGCAACTTAAGGAAATCATACTGAAGCTCTTAGATTTTCACATTGAGTTGAACTTTTGAGAATGTAGCCACTAAGATTGTCAGTATATTTGTCCACTTAAATCCATACACAGACTTTTGACATAGACTGGTGACTGATTTAGGTTTAATTATTTCAGCTAACATTTGTGGATCCCACACTTATATGATAATCAACATTCCTCAGCGGTTTTGAGCGGTCTACGGGTATTATTACAAGAAGAGACTATTCTTAGAGCTTTCAAAGAGAAGCATGTCCTCAGGTCAGTGCCATCGCACAGCAGAGAGGCGGCAAACAACAATGAATTCTAGAATATCTAGGTTATGCTTATCCTCACGTCAGTGCCATCGCACAGCAGAGAGGCACACAACCTATCTCCTTGTTAGAGCAGCTTACTTTTATTTTACACAAAATGCACCAACAACATGAGCCATTAGCTTTATTGCATTTGTCTTTCATTTTTTCTTGCTTTGCTCTAATTTTGGTCATCCGCACACTTTTGTGGCGTTTAAATGCTCATTACCCCTTATTGGAATATATTTGATTGTGTTAACCAGTGATAAGATGAAAGTCCACAGTCAGTTGAACAACTTAGTTTGATCTTGAGATCACCAATCAGGTCTAATTGTCTATTGTGTTGAATCTACCAACATATCATTTGTGGTCTAGCAGCCTCTAAGTCTACTTTCTCTGTGTCACCTTAGGAGTTGCCAGTTTTCTATCATTTTCCCCTTTTTATATTGCTTAGACTACACAGACTTATACTTTGAACTTTTGCATCTTTTCAAACCTTAAATTTGAAAATCCCTCTTGATTTGTTCCTGTGTACTATCATATTCCAAAGGTATTGAATCAGTATCACAAACACATTCTACCTTATTTCAGCTAGTTACCCCTTCTCCCTCATTTTTTTTTAATATTAACTTGCTGACATATTCTCCCCCTAAAATACTAAAATCATTTCGGATTTAATTATATTTGGATTTTAATAAACAGCAAGGTAGCATGAAGTTAAATGTAACAGACAAAAAAAGCAGATAACATAAGATAAAATAAACATTAATGACACCTACACCGGACTACACATTATGCTCATCAGGAATTACCTCACTTTTCTTTTTAACGCCGTTGACCTCTAGCAAGTATTGAAAACGTGGTTTATCAAAGGCTTTTGTATAGAGGTCAGCACGTTGAAAATCAGTATTAATTTTAACCACATCTATTAAGTTCTTTTCAAAACAGTCTCTTATGAAGTGGTATTTAATACCGATGTGTTTGGTCTTAAGATGTTGAACCGGGTTTTTGGTTTCAGTTTCCCTAAGTTGTTTGGTCAATAGGTCTATCTTTTCTTTATAACAATGCTCATTTTGTTTTAGCACTCTATTTGCCTCAGTACACAGACGTAAATCTTTTACTAAGTTATCATTATGGTCTAATAACCTAGCAAATTTTTCATCTATGCTCTTCCTAAACGTGTCACAATCAGAACAAGCATGGTTATTAAAAAGTCGGTCAGTGGTACTTACCTGAGTTGGTTCAGAAGTATTAGCCATCAGTGCTGCATCAGATGATTCTGGTTCTGTCGACTCTGGCTTTTCTGTCTCTAAGGTGGAAACTTCGTCATTTGGCTTGTAGCTGTCCTCGGCTGCAGTTGTTTCTTCACTATGTGACATTGCAATTTCAACTGCTATATCGCCTTCACTCGCAGAATCATCATCAATATCCTCGACACTGGCAATGTTAGATTCTCCTGGTGAGACAAACCTGAAACTCCAATCCTGTCCTTCATCATCATGAGCAGTTAGTGCTTTAGGGTCCTTGTTTGATGAAGTAGAATTAGAGGGTTGCTTGTCCTGGCGAGTAAATGATGAGAACGGGTTCCCATTCCCCGTCTTCTTTGGCTTGACACATTCTCGTTTGAAGTGCCCCTTCTCACCACAGTTAAAGCAGGTCACTTTACTCTTGTCGAAGCCAAAGGTGGTGTCCTTAGTAGCAACCAAGTTCTGTCCAGTCTTTTTCACAAACTTTTTCGCCCTCCGAACAGCACTTGCTAAGGCCCACATTATATCCATTCTTTCAAGCTCCATCTCATCCACCTGCTCGTAGTCCTCATCTGCCAGATGGCAGCTTCCAATCTTCCCAGCAACAAGTCCATCATATGAATGAACCACTGCTGCTAAGAGATCCATATGCTCTCGTGCTACTTCCACGGTCACATTACCGAAGTTCTCCATCTTCAGTTTGGTAGCGTTTGCTTCTGATCCAATATGATGGGTACATGATGACCCAGACGTGTCTGATCCAGAAGGAGAAGCATGTGTGGGACCTGACGAGCTAGACACAAAAGCAGTCTGGAGGGGTGCTCCAGATGCCTTTGCTTGAGGTGTGGTGTTGTATAAAGTTGGATTTTGTGTGTACGAAGACTTCTGAGCTCTATACTTCATCCTGGTGCTTCTTCTCGCAACATAAGAATGAAGTCATTTATATCCAGCTTTACAAGGATTCCATTCTGTCTCAGGTTAGACACGAATGTAGCCCACTTATCCGGCAACTCATCTGCGAAGTTGCTTACTTTTTCTTCCATGGTAGTAGCCACTCCATGTGTATGCAATTCGCTCATCAAGTGGTAGAATCTATCTATGACGTCGTCCAAGCTTTCATTACCAATTGATGAGAAGTTATCGAATTCCTTCTTTAACTCCTTTGCTTTGATTGCCTTCAATGATGCATTACCATCATATCTCTTCTCTAGTGCATCCCACAGTTTCTTGGACTGCTTGTTCTCGGAATACTGGTGGAATATGTCTTTGGGGATAGACTGAGTGATCAATGCATATACTCTTTTCTCTGCATTGTACTTTACTTTCTGTGCGTCGGTCATCCCGCTTAATGTTAGTTTAACCCCATTAGCTCCCACCGGTGTACTATAACCTGTCTCAATGGCTTCCCACAGATTAGGATCTACTCCATTAAGGTAGATCTCAAACGTTGTTTCCAGTGGGAAAACTCATCTAAAGTCAAAAGCTTTGGTGGTTTATTGTGATTCCCCACCTCACTTTCAAGCAGCAACAGATTCTGTATCCTTGAGTCCTTCCCAGCAGTAAAGGCTGACATCTGATCTTCCATGATGAATAAACTTATAATCTAATCAAACAAGCTTTTACTGATGCGACTGAAGGATGCGAATGAGCTACTCGTGCGTATAAGCTCTGCGATTGGTTCAATCGTGCGAATGAACTGGGCGATTGGTTCAGTCGTGCGAATGAATCTGGTGCGTATGAGCTATGCGAACGAACGGTTCAATCGGCCGAATGAAGGTGCGACTAGGTCCAATCGTGCGTATGAGCAGTACGAATGGAGTCCAGTCGTACGAATGAGTCAGTCGTGCGATTGAAGCTGCTGGTTTGCGAAAATTTCTAGGTTTGACGGTTTTCAGCCGTAAAAATTCGAAATTTTACAAGTTCTGATTGCCTGAGTCCGTAGAAACCAAACGTCGATGAGCAGGGAACTTCCAATATCACTTTTGATGCCAAAGATTGTGTTTTTAGTCTAAAAACACAAACTTATGCAATCTTGATTGAATCAACACGTAATCAAGAGCCAATAGCTCTGATACCACTTGTTAGGACCTGGTATTCGACTGAAATACCTAGAGATCACGTGTATACCGGATCAAATAGTGCGGAATCCTATTTGATTGGCGATCCAATCAGTGAGAACACACGAAGAATCAATCAAGGATTGAAACTAACGTTAGAAGTCGATAAGGAATCGATCTAATGTGTTCTATGAACTTGGAGAACGATTTGGAAGGTTTCTGGACGGCTAGGGTTCGTATGGAATTGAACTTGATCGAATCTCTCGTTTTTCACGAATTGAGTTGTATTTATAGGTTGGCACTCTTCAATCGTGCGACTGAACCATTAGTTTGGTTCAGTCGTGCGATTGAACCATGCGGTTGGTTCATTCGTGCGACTGAGTGTTCAGTCGTGCGATTGAGCCAATCTTATGTTACAGTCGTACGACTGATCCAGTCTCCTGGTTCAGTCGTGCGACTGAGTCAATTGTATGAGGTTCTTCATGCTTATGGTTCATTCGCATGAGCCATTCGCATGGGAACTTCATTAAGTTAAGTTTGAATGTTTTAGTTAATTAATATAATATTATATGTAATCATTCAAGTAATCATAAACTCAATCAATTCATTTACGACTCATTAATGAACTATTAAACATTATAACCAACAGACTATCATATCAGTTCATTAATCATACCAAACAAGATCTATTACATCACATATCACGATCTAGGGACATACATGTATCAACACAATGGACTTAGGTTCTTCAATGGGAGGGAATGAGACTTTGTGTTGTTTTCCTTTCAAACAAACAGTGCAGGCTTCATCACAGTGGAACTCCTTTGTTGATAAACCTCTCACTAAACGATTATGGATCAGCTGATTCATGTTTCTGAGATTGACATGACCCAGCCTTCTATGCCATAGTTTAGATTCCTGAAGAGAGGCTTTGGACAACAGGCATGGATGACCCTTCAAATCAATCTTCTTTGACAAATCCAAGGCATACACTCTTCCAATCCTGTTGGCCTTCAGGAGAGTATGTTCATCCATTACCTTGTCAATCAGCCTCAGAACTTGGGAAGACAGAATCCTGCAGTTCTGGCTTGTGAAAAGTGCAACATGCCCTTTATCACACATCTGACTGACACTCAGCAGATTATACTTGAGATTCTCCACATGGTTGACATCATCAAACCTGATTTGTCCATTAGACACATATCCTTTCCCAATGATGTAACCTCTGGCATCATTTCCAAATGAAACAAATCCCTTCTTTCCTTGAGAGTAGTCATTAAGAAGAGAACTGCTCCCAGTCATATGCATTGATCCTCCACTGTCCACATACCGGATGCTCCTTTGGCATGTTGAAGAACCCTGCATAAAAGAAAACTAGTTAGATTTTGAGACCCAAACCTTTTTGGTTTTGGGTCTGTTTTCATCAACAGATGCAACCATAACTTGTTTCTTATGATTAACAGCTGAAGAAGGAGATGGTGCTGAAATGGATTCCTTGGATTTGGGCTTGGAATGCCTTTTCAGTGATTTGATCACAGGTGCATCTAATTGGTTAACTCTCCCTAACAAATGCTGAACCATCATAACAAGTTGTGTCTGATTTGTAGCCAAAGCTTTCAGCTCTTGTGACATATCAGTACTTGTGTTTGATGAGTTCCCATGATCCACCATTTCCTCCTTAAAATTAACAGACTTAGTCTGATGTTTATCATGAGGAGCACCATCAGCTGTTTTGTGATTAACCTTATCCTCTTTTTGAATTTGGTTGAAGGCTTGGGTTTATCACAATGGAATGATTGCGGTACAAACTTGGTCTCAAACTCAGTTTTCATTTCATCCATCTGGATTTTAATGAGCTTATCTCTGTTGAGTTTGGAACCCTTTCTGTACCAACATTCATCAGAAAGATGATTGAATTTACCACATATTTCACATGGCTTCTTCTTCATCTTGGATTGATCAACTGCTGATGAGGAAACTACTGAAGGTGTGCTCTTCAGTACTTTCCTCCTTTCAGTAATTTTGTTCAGTACTGAAGAATCTGTAACAACTGAAGAGTTGTTCTTCAGTTGTTTATTGTCAGCAGTTGTTAATCCATTTATTTCAGCTGATTTGAAATGCTTTTCAATTGTTGTAACTTGCCCTTCAGTACTTAAGTTACTTTGAGGGACAACATCTGAAATACTTAGCTTCATGTGCTTATCAGTAGTTAACCCATCAGCCAATTGACTTGCTGAGGTATCAACCCTTATTTCATCTTGTGATTTTGGGAGATCACTTATGGATGATGCACATGATAATGCGGTTTGGAGATTGCTTTCACTTTCAGATTTTACTATTGGTTTTGGAGTAAAATCTGTTGGAGGTGCAATATGGTTATAACCAATTCCAAACTTCACATTTGAAGCAAATTGCTTACTGAGCAGCATTTCAAATCCCTTGCAGGATGACACCCAGCGGTCACACTCAACTTAGGTAACTGCAAGTTTTTCTTTGAGTTCCTTATGGTTCTCAAGAATGACCTCTAGCTTAGCCTTTTCATCATTTAATTGGCATTTAAGCTTATAAATCTCATCATCTTTATCCTTAAGGACAGACTCATATTAGCTTTTCTTTTGGAAATAGTTGCTCAAGCTCTAGATTTTGATTAATTACAGCTACATTTGCTTCTCTAATAGAGACAAATGCATCTATGCAAGATTCAGAACAAAGCTTGGCCTTAGCCTCAGAAGATACCTGGGTTACCTGCGAAGAAGATGCATTGGAGCAAGAAACCTCAGTAGATTCCAGGGCCATGAGAGCTAGATTCCCAAAAGGATATTCACCACCATGTTGACCATCACCAGTAATAATTGCTCGGTACCAGAGAGATCATCCGGTAAACTGCTCCAGTCAACATTACCAGGGGTGAAAAAGCTGTGATGAGGTTGTGAATGAGATAGTAGAGGCTCAGGTAATGCTTGTGGTTATTGTGCAGTAGGAACTTGAACTGGATTTGGCTGAGGCATGTAATAGCAGGGATACGGATATGACATTGGACCTGAGGGACAAAATATGCAGGTGAAACAGGTTGTGAATGATGACCAGAACTAGCAGGTTGTTGCAACCTGTTTTGTGGACTAGTGCTTGGAAAAGTCACAAAGGGTGCAGAGGAGTTAGATCCAGATGATCTACACTCTCTTGCAAAGTGTCCAAGCCTTTGGCATTTGTGACACCTCAACTTACTCTTGTCAAAACCAACTTTGGTTTTGCCAGAGAGTCCTGGAAATTTCCTGCCAGTCCTCTTGTAGAACTTCTGAGATCTGATATTAATCAAGGCCATTTGGCTTAGAATATCCTTTTCTTCTAGATCATCATCAGCTATTCCTTTCAAATCATCCATGATAAAACATAAATTGTCACTATTACAGCCTGAGTGACTATCAACACCAACAAATGCATGATCAGGACTGTTTGAAGAGAAATCTATATACTCATCATAATTACTTTCAGATGCAGCATATTCTGACTCATGACCAACCAAGGTAGTGTTCCCTGGTACAAAGTCATCAGTGAGCTTTCCTGATGATGCCAGTTTCCTTTTCTGCTATATCTCTCTCTCAAATGTAAGTAGTTTCCCATGAAGTTGGGTGAGAGATAGTTTATCCAGATTTGCACTGGAGCGTAGGACAATAGTGTATGTGTCCCATCTCTCAGGCAGTGATCTAAGGAATCTGTTGTTCATCTGACTATTGGTATATTCATGTTTGACCATTTTTAGCTTAGAGATCAAACAGGAAAAACGCTCAAACTGTTGAGTCAGTGTCTCACCCTTCCTATGAGAGAATGTTTCATATTGTTGGGCAAGGATTTCTCTGTTGTTTGCTAAGACCTCATCAGTCAGCTAGAGCCAAAGAACTATCATGTTGCTTTGAGAGACAATGGATGGGTTGAAGCCATGCAGCTTGAGCTACTTCAGTTCAAGAAACAGCAAGTGTGGAAACTAGTTCCTCTACCCCTAGGTAAGTGTGCAATAGGCACTAAATGGGTGTTTAGGAATAAAACTGATGAAAATGGGCTTATTGTTAAGAACAAGGCTAGACTGGTTGTACAAGGGTTTTCACAAGAAGAAGGTATTGATTATGATGAAACCTTTGCCCCTGTAGCCAGACTAGAGGCAATTAGATTGTTCTTAGCCTATGCTGCATTCCATAATCTTAAAGTTTTTCAAATAGATGTCAAAAGTACATTTTATATGGTAAAATAAAAGAAGAGGTTTATGTGTGTCAACCACTAGGTTTTGAGGATAATAAACATCATGACTGGGTGTATAAACTTGATAAGGCTCTTTATGGTTGAAGCAAGCTCTTAGAGCCTGGTATGAAACACTTTCCATTTTTCTTCTTAAAAGTAATTTCACTAGAGGCTCCATAGATAAAACTTTGTTTATTAAGAAGGTGGATCAGCATAAGCTACTTGTTCAAATTTATGTTGATGATATTATTTTTGCATCCTCTGATCCCCAGTTGTGTGATGATTTTACATGTTTAATGAAACAAAGGTTTGAAATGAGTGCAATGGGAGAATTACAGTTCTTTCTAGGCTTGCAAATCAAACAAAAGGCTGATGGAACCTTTATTCATCAGTCAAAATATACAAAAGATCTTTTCAATAAGTTTGATTTACAAAATTGTAAGCCCTGTTCTACTCCATGTGCAACACCACACAACTGGATGTAGATCAGAAAGGTAAAGCTGTTGATGAAACACTTTACAGATGTATGATTGGGTCCTTGATGTACTTAACAGCTTCTAGACCAGATATCATGTTTGCAACTTGTGTTTGTGCTAGATTTCAGGCTTCTCCTAAAGAGTCTCATTTGATTGCAGTCAAGAGGATCTTTAGATATTTGCAAGGTACACAATCTCTAGGTTTATGGTATTCCACTGGACACTCATGCAAATTAGTTGCTTTTTCAGATAATGACTATGCAGGGTGTAAGTTAACCAGAAAGTCAACTTCTGGTGGATGTCAATTCCTAGGCAACTGTTTGATTTCTTGGCAGAGTAAGAAACAAACATCTGTTGCTACATCCACTGCTGAAGCAGAGTACATTGCAGCTGCAAGTTGTACTTCTCAGGTACTTTGGCTTCAGAACCAACTTTTGGATTATGGCATTACAGAGACTAAGACTCCATTATTGATGGATAGTGCTTCAGCTCTGTGCATTGTCAAAAATCCAGTCCAGCACTCTAGGACCAAACATATAGAGATCAGACATCATTTTATTAGGGACTGTTTTGAAAAAGGTCTGATTGATCCAAAGTTTGTGCCTAGTGCTGATGAGCTTGCAGACATTTTTACTAAGCCTTTAGATAGTTCAACTTTCCAAAACCTAGTGTTAAGGCTTGGTATGCTGCAGCTAGAATAAGTGATAACTACTGATGATCTCAGTAAATAAGTACTGATGATCATTAGTAACCATATCACATATAGTACTGATTCTGTTAAAACAACTGATCAACTTACAACTACTGATGTAGTTATAAGTACTGATATCAGTAAAAACAGATCAAGTACTGATGTCCTATGAAACAACTGAAAACAGCAAAAAGACCGATAAGTAAGTGTTGAGGACAGTATGAAACAGCTGAAAGGCTAAGACTTGACGAAAACTACTGATGAGAATTTTCTCTTCAGTTGTTTCTACAACTGCTGTTTCACCCTAAATAGCTGATGACAAAACCATGTCCTCAGTAGTTTCACAACTACTGATGACTAACACCAAGTCCTCAGCTGTTTACAACAACTGATGACAAAACCATGTCTTCAGTAGTTCTACAACTACTGATGACTAAAACCAAGTTATCAGTTGTTTACACCACCTGAAGACAAAACCAAGGTTTTCAGTAGTTTCACAACTACTGATGACTAAAACCAAGTCTTCAGTTGTTTTCAAACATCCGAAGCCAAAACCATGGTTTTCAGTAGTTTTATAACTGCTGATGCCTAGAACCAAAACTTCAGTTGTTTCAACCTCTGAAGGTTAACACCATGTCATCAATCGTTTAAAACTACTGATGATTAACACCAAACCCTTCAGTTGTTTTCTAACCCTTACCCTATAAATACCTAATCTTACAGAGCTTCATTATCTCAAAACCTAACGTTCAATACCTCCAAATCTTCTCTCACATTAATGGTGACCATGAAGCTTAAACCAAGACACAACTGTGTTGCCTACCTTACCAAATCACCCTTCTGGACAAAGTTTGATAATGCGATTGATCTAATGGTCCATTCTCCCTACAAAATGGATTTCCCTCTAAATCCTACCATTCATGCCGACTCCCTAAATCAGTTCTGGACGAACGTCACCCTTATCACTGGGGAGAATGACACCGACTCTCTCCAGTCGTTTGTCAACAACCGTCAGGTGGTCATCACTCCGGCAATTCTTCGCCAAACCCTACAATTGGATGATGCCACTTTCCCCGCTGGGTATCCAAAGGGCACCACTGATATATCCTTTACCCACCAAGGATACTAGGGTAACCTCAGCGCCTCTACCATCCTGAAGAAGCATTTCCATGATGCAGAATGCCTTATTTTTCATATGGTGAATGTATGCTTAGCTCCTAAGACTTCTTCTTGGGATCAAATGTCGACCAGGTGGCAGCAGGTATTATTCTCTATTCTTGAGCAACAAAACTTAAATTTTTCTGAAATAATATTTCTTGAACTTAAGGATATGGCCTCAAAACCTACTGCTAACCGATGGATATTATATCCTCGGTTCATCATGGCCATTATAGAGAACTAGCTGAAAGCTGAGGGACTTGTTGGCCTTGGAGTCCCTGCCATGGCTGTATTGCCTGAGGTATACACCAGGCACAACTCAGACCAATCACTCAAACAGGCTGCCAAGCTGCAAAAACCCACGCAGCTGGAACCCACAGCCACCACCTCCAACTCTAAAGTCCCCACCAAACCCAAATCCAAAAAGCCAAAAAAGGCTACTCAGGGAGATGAGTCCCCTGAGGATGCCCCTGTACCACAAACACAGGACACACATACTGGTTTTAACCCCCCAGTTATGTCAAAGACTCAACCTGCCAAAGCCGCACAGGTATCCTCTCAACAGGATCCTGTTGCAACAAATATTGGGGATCCCACATGCTATAACCTATCTCAATTGAGAGGGTTACCATTGAAGAGCACCACTCACCCCGGGTGCAATTTGCTTCTACAAAATCTCCACATGCAACCGCCCCTCCAAGTCCTACCCTTATTGTTGCACAAGTGCTAAGTCAGTTGCACTCCTCACCCCCTCCCCAGAAACCAATTACAACTGGGAATACCTCAACCATTGACGGGGAGGACCAAAGTGCTTCTGATAACCCACAGCATAGGGGTTACAATGTTCCATCTCCTGCTTCAGCATATGATCAGGATGAAGTTGGTAACATTCATAAGACCTCACCAGAGGCAACTGCTGATGAAAGACATAGTCCTGAGACAGGAAGTCCCCAGTACCAAGACCAAGGGGCACATGCTACTACTGATCTACACTCAGAGCATGTTCATCCTGATTCTATCAGGAGGTCAGGTGATTCAGTAAACACTGATGATGACCTGGGCTTCTTTTATGATGTTTTAGCCCAAAACACCATCCTAGAGGATGAGGTGAGCAGACTCAAAGAGCTGCTTGCCAAAATTTCTCAGGATCAAAGACCATCTACCCCTCAACCCCACAGATGGCACCTTCCTCTGAAGGTCTCCCATACACAGAGCCACTCCAACACACTCAACCACTTGCCTCTACTTCTGGCACTATTTCTCAGGGACAGAACCCCCCCTGAGCAAATAGCTGCTATCTTTCAAAATTCCTTACCTCTCATCATACCAATTATCACTGATATAGTGATTAAAACCCTTGATGAGAGGCTTCCCTCAGTTATACAACCCTTGATAGAGGTGTTGTGAGCAAAAGGCTTTCTGACAATCAAACCCTTGCAACCAATGCAACCAAAAAGGGGGAGATTCAGTCAGTGAAAGCAAAAAGAAAGAGGATTGCAGATAGGAAAGAGAAAGAAAAAGAGACAGTAGTGGAAAATGAGAAGGAGTTGAGTGTAGAGACTGAGAAGGAGAAGGAGAAGGAAGCTGACATGGAGAAAGTGACTAAAAGTACTAAAGACTTTCATGTCACATACAAGAAAAGGAAAAATGAAAAGGAGACTGACTTGGAGATAATGGTGAAGGAGGCTGATGCCGAACACACCCGATCAATGGATAACATCATTGATCAGTTGTTTAGGCAAGGTCATGACACTGAAAAACTTGACTCAGAAATCAGAACATTGGAGATTAAAGAAATCCAAGCTAGATGGGCAAGTTATGATGTGTTGGAAATCATGATCAGGTTCATAGCTAAGTATCTTGGTAGATCATTGATTGAAATCAAGGCATGGTCTAGGGACAGCATCTTGGCAATAACCACCAAGATCTGTTGTTTGAAGTATATACCAAAGGATTGGTTATTGAAGCCTTGAATGAAGCTAGTGCTGGGAGCAGGACTGAACTAGTCAAGCAATCTAAAGCCGCACTCACATCCAAAATGCTAGAACAGCGTGTCAAAATTCCCACACCAAAACCACCAAACAACAACCCACTAAAATAATCCCTTTACCCCAAAACCACCACAATCCACCAAACCAATTCCCTTACCCTCAAAACCAATAGCCGATGATGTACCCCAGAAGAAGAAGAGAAGGGTACTGAGGCTAGAAGAAGATGAAGATAGGCTGCCAATCTCAGCTGTTATACAGTTGCCTAAGGCCACAAGTCACCCTCCAACAGTTACTCCTGAGTCTCAAAGGCAAACTGTGAAAGTGAAGTTAGAAAAAGAAGAGCTTCACAAACAACATGATGAGGAACTGTTGAGAAGAGTTGACAAAGCATATGCTGCCACATCTTCAATCATCAACATGAAGAAGCATGCTCTCAGGTTATACACTCTCAAACATACCTTTCAATATCAAAAGGAGAGAGTGAGGATTTGGCCTGATCCCAGGGTGTCTCATAGGATTCAAAAAAAAAACATTCCACAGAGATACATTGGCCAAGTAAAGAAGATTGTAATGAAGTGATCTCACTGGTCTTTGTAGTATCACCTTGGAAATCCTAGATGACTTCAAGAAAGCCTATAAAGCTAAACTGACCCCACAAAAGATGCTGGAGAATAAAATGGTGAAAAAGGGGTTAGTGTATAGGAGGCTTGAGGAAGTTAGAAAGAATGAGCTCCAGTGGTTCTTAGAGGGTAATCACCCAGATGAATTTGTTTATAGAGTAATAACAACTGTGGAACTCAAAAATAGGAAGCAGGTCAAATACCTATCTGAGTATTATGGGCCAGAATCACTTTTTGAAGGAGGAGCAGAAGAGCTTACCATGGAGGAACAAGTAACCTTCCTTGAGGCCTATACAAGGGAGTCATACAGACTCATAGTTGGGAAGTAGATCTCATGGATGGGGTAACAGCTCTGTGTCCAGTTCCCCAAGACAGAGTTCCCATTCATCCTTTGCCAAACAGATCATTGAGACTTCTTCCCAGGCCTGTGCTTACAAGGGTCACTTCTGAGCTGATCTAGAAGACAAAAAGACCAATCTTTCTGCCATAATAAGTGGGACATCTTCAATAATTTTAGAGGTTTTGGCTGCATTGGTTCAGGGGGAGTTTGTTGGACCAAAAGAACCAATGAGCCTGATCAGAAAAACCTCTAAGTCCCACAGACATCACAACAACTGCTGAAGACTTGATCAGCTGTTTGACAAAGTCTGAAGAGCAACAATTGAAGACCAAAGTACTGAAGACTTCAACAGCTGAAGACCAAAGTCTGAAGATCAACAGCTGAAGACTAAAGTACTGAAGACTTTAAAAGCTGAAGACTAAAGTACTGAAGACTTCAACAGCTGAAGACCAAAGTCTGAAGATCAACAGCTGAAGACTAAAATACTAAAGATCAACAAGTACAAAGACTGAAGACAACAGCTGATGACAACAGCTGAAGTTCAAGTACAAGTACTGATGCCTTCAGAGTTTGTTACAACAGCTGAAGAAGCATTCTTCAGTTGTTGTGATGGTTCCTTTCAGTAGTTTTCTTTTCTATTTCAGTACTTGTAAAACGACTGAAGAGCATGTTCTTCAGTTGTTGTAGTTTCAGTAGTTTCTTTTCAGTAGTTGTAGTGATAGTTAACACTTAGTATTTTTGTAAGAAGATGTCAGCTGTTTTGACATCTTCAGTAGTTGTGTTAACTATAAATAGTTTGAATAAATTCTGTTAGATGTCACTATCAAGTGACATCAGCAGACGTCACATCTCCTATATAAGAGATGTTGACCTAATTGTACGTGTGACATTCTGTTACCACAAAAGCGCATATTGAATGAAATATCTCTTGCAGATTTCTCTCTCTCTCTCTCTATAACCGTTTACTCTTATATTGAATATCAATTGTGTTCTTGTGAATTATCTAATTTATTTTTTGATTTCCGCTGCAATACCCTCTAATCAATCAAACTTAGATCACTGATCCTAACATAAACATATGTACAACCAAGTAAGCACAACAAAGTTAGTTAGTAATTGATATTATAAAATTTTACTTAAATTGGCCTCAACTAATAAAATTTTAAACATTTTTTTAAAGGATTGGTGGGCTTACGGGGCCTATCCCCCTCATATCAACTTGCATCCGCCCTGGTCTTGTTCTCATCTCATCGTGAAATTTTTTTAAAACTTTGAAAGTAAAAAAATTATATCTTTCTCATAAACGATCGATACTGGATGGTCAGACACCATGTCTTGCAACAATTTCTAACTAAACATATTCTACAATGATTAAAGACCACAGAGATATATCTAATTAAAATATATTTTTTATAAAAGTATTATTGTGTTCTTATTTTACGGCAAATCATCAAATTCAACAAAATGCAACAAGATGCTACTCATTTTATGACGTCAACTGGTTGTGAATTTTTACATTATTGTGTTCTTATAAATTTTATGGTTATAATAGAAAAGGGAGTTTATTAAATAATAAAAAAATGTTGTTTAAATTATCATATGACAAACAACACCAAAAATTATTCAGGTGTGAAGGTTTTTAGGTTTTTCGATAGAGTTATGGGTCTAGCCCATTGAATCTTCTTGAAACCCTAATTATCTTTATATATAAAACATGTCATTTATATTATAATCTTGTCCCTTCAGCTTAATAAAAATATCTAGTTGCAGAAAGTGAACGTAGGTCATCTTGACCGAACCACTATAAATTATCTTGTTCTTATTGTTTTGTGTACGTGCGTATAACAGTGTGTTTATTTCTGTTGCGTAAAGATGCCTAACAACTGGTATCATAGCTTCAGACTCTTGATTACTGTTTCTCACCACCGACACCATCTAGGGTTTCTGTCACCGCCGCCGACGAAATCGTTGAGGGTTTTGCGCCCGCCTAGGGTTTTGGTTGGAAGTACCAGATTTGGTTTGTATATCCTTTGTTGACTGGTTATCAAATGTTCAATATGTATGTTTTTTTTGTTTTTTATCTCTGGTTTGCTATTAGGCTGAATACGGGAAGACTATGATCGAAAAGTTCAATGTCACTAATTTTAGTTGGTGGAAAATTCAAATGGAGGCATTATTGTGTCGAAAGGATTTGGATATGGTACTGGAAAAGAAACCAAAGAATATGAAGAAAGTTGAAGAAGCAATTTGGAATTCCAAGGACAAGAAAGCTAGAGCAACTATTATGTTATCTTTGACAAAAAGTGTTGTTTTTAACATCATCAAAGAAACCACTGCAAGTGGTATGATGTTGGCTCTGTCAAATACGTATGAAAAGCCGTCTATAGTTTACAAGGTGTTCTTGATAAGGGAACCTTTCATGAAGAGAATAAAAGAGGGAAGTTCAGTTACCTCCCATATTAATGACATAATGTCTATTCTTACCAGATTAGAATTAGTGGGAATAAAATTTGATAATGAGACTCGAGCCTTGGTGTCGCTATCTTCACTGCCTGATAGTTGGCCCAGGACTGTAACTATTATTACAAATTCTATGGGGCTAACGAAATAATTTAAAAAGGTCCGAGACATTATGATAGGTGAAAAAACATATCTGAAAAGTGCAAATGTTGGATCATCTTTTGAGATGTTATATGTTGGCAGGGGAGGGAGAATAGCAGAGGTAGTGGGAGTCAGGGAAAGAGTTCTACTCGGACTCGAAAAGATGTGAGGTGTTTGCAAGACCGTTTAAGGGTACTTGCTTACAACACAACAATACAAATAGGAGAGTGTGCAACAACACTTAATAGATCAAATAGGGAACTAGAAACCAGTTTTAGTGAGAACTAAGAAACACAAGTATTCAAGAGACAAAACAAGAACATCACAAGTAGTTGGTTTTCAATGATGATGTATATTGCTCTCTAGTTCCTTACAAGTGTTTACAAAGCAATATGGTTTAAGATACAAAGGACCAGAGATACTTATACTACAACCTACAGCCGGCCATACTTTGAAGGCCAGTTGGATACATGATCTAGACAACAATAAAATCAATGTAGAGTCAAAAGGCATAGCTCACATCCTAATATATTACCAAAAGGATAAAGTACATAAAGTAGAAAATTACAAACTCAAGACCTCAATGTATAATTACTAAAACATGGACCTTTTCACTAACTTATGTAAAGTTGATGTCTCATCAAAGTTGATGCGGAAAGGGGTCTAGCTTTATGGAAAAGGTACATTAGATAAAGCATGTGTTCAAAAGTCTTCAAAAGAAATTTGTCTTCAAGTGTTGGCTTCGGAATACTTTGTCTTTGAAGCTTCGAAAGACTTCATATTTGGCTTCGGAAGATATTTGTCTTGGCTTCGAAAGATATTTGTCTTGGTTTCGGAAGATTTCACACTTAGAATATTTTCTAAGGCAGAGTGTGAAACTTCTGAAGCATTCCACTTCAGTACACTTGTGCATGCATGCATGAGAGACTTTGGGTATTTGGGTTGCATTAGCCTTATATCAAACCTTATAATGTTGGATTTGCAATGAGGATGGACATGTTAAGAGTCAATGTCTAAAGAAAAGTCTAAACACTACTGCTGAGGATGTCAATGATAGTGACGTGTTAATTCTTGAGGTTGAAAACAGTGTGGACTCTTGGATCATGGATTCATGTTCTTTGTTTCACGTCGTACACAGGGGTAAAATGATGGTGAATATGAAAATAAGCGATTTCAAGAAGGTACGTCTCGCTGATGGCAGAATGCTTGATGTAATGAGCATGGATAATATTGATTTGGTGACTCCATTGGGAACTACATGGAACTTGAAGAATGTCAAGGTGATTCCAAATTTGAAGAAGAAATTAATTTTTATTAGTAAATTGGATGAACAAGGACTGGAAGTTAAGTTTGATAGTGGTAAATAAAGGGTAATCAATGGGATTCAGGTGAGTGCTTGTGGTGATAAGAATGGGTCATTATACATGGTGGAGGTACCTGCTGAGGGACTGTTCAACCCGGTTAATCAAGTTAAAGTCGAGTTTGCTAAATCTGCTGCTAAGAGAGTTCATTTTGCAAACGAGTTTATGGATTTTGTGACAATAGAGTATGGGGCATGTTCCAAGTACAATTAAGAAGAATCGTTGGGTTTTGAAGACTACGACTGGAAAAATCTCTTCTGGTGATTGTTTGCTGAATTTGGAGGGTTTTAGTGGTTCTCGGTGTATCTCTGAATCTGGTAGATCGTGTAAGCTAGTTGAGACAGAGGATGTGTCATGGTAGAGTTTGTTACAAAGAGCTTGGGGAAGTTTAAACAGGCCCTTTCAAGTAATTGATGAAAAGGGGCCTCTGCAACTAGGAGATTTGGATTGAAACCTTAACTTGTTCTTTAGAATTGAAGGCTTAGAAGATTTATGTTACTTGAAGATTATTAATGATAGGGTTGCTTTGTACTTAGATGGCTAGCTGGAGTATTCGCATGACCTTCAAGTGGGAGATTGTTGTGGTGTGAAGGCCTTTGCGCTTTTAGATGGAGTTATGGGTCTGGCCTATTGAAGCTTCTTAAAACCCTAATTATCTTTATATATAGAACATGTCATTGTATTGTAATCTTGTCTCTTGAGCTTAATAAAAATACCTAGTTCCAGAGAGTGGACGTAGGTCATCTTGACTGAACCACTATAAATTCTCGTGTTCTCTTATTGTTTTTGTGTGCGTGCGTATAACCGTGTGTTTATTTCCGCTGCGTAAAGATACCTAATAACAAATTGTATGTTCTTCATTTGCTCATTGTATTATAATTATCTTCCTAAATAATTAGCTATTATAGCTAACTAGAAATGATCCCCCTGCGCGATACGCGGGTAAGTCCACCACAAACTTGAATATGAAAACCCAAATACAAAAAAACATACTAACGGCTATCACTTCAACTTTGAACTCGAAGACATCAAGCAAACGAAAGAAATAAAACGTCAACATAACAAAATAAACTTAACAAACATGTCAAACCAAAGTAAGATTTTACATATTTTATGATGAAATTACATAAATAGGTATTAAAAATAATTTTTAATTACTAAAATAACTTGAAAATCAAAAAGGACCCAAAATAAAAACCACAAAACTTTTATAGTTAAAACACAAAAAACAAAAAAATTATGTATCTAAGAGTTTGCTTTTATATAGATAGATAATGTACTTACAAAAGTAGACAATAGTTTTTTTTAATATTTATTAGAACAATTTAATCTTTAATCTTACTCACGTAAAATACTAAAGTATGATTCTGATGTGGGGTAATCACTGTGTTTTGTTCTTGCTTTTGCAGTATTAGTTCATATAAGGTTTATTTGTAGGTTAAGTACTCTCACTTATTGATTAAATGTAACTTTTAAGGAAGAGTAAAAATTATAAATAAACGGTTTTAAAAGTCTAGAATAGTAAAAGGGTTAAGTTTAACTTTTAAATATAATTAGTAGTCTTACCTAACCCAGTGACTATTTATGTAAGCAAACTAGGTGGTTTAAATTTTAAACTTTAGTCCTTTAAAAAGAAAAAATTTTAAACTTTAGTAATTAAATTTATTGTTTAGGCCAAAACATAAGGACCATTTGTATAATTTACTATATTATTTTATGAACACAAAAAGTATTGAAGGTCACAAAGTTTGTCAATAGTCACAGAAGGATTTAGAAGTTGAAAGTAAAGATTCTTCTTCAGTTTGAAAATGAATAATGATATTATTTTTAAATATTATTATCTATGTGTTAATTTTTAATTATATTTTGGTAATTCTGAATTTCTTTTAATTATTATTTTATAATATTTTAAATCATTTATTAATAAATATGTATTTATTTTAATAAAATATTAGAAAATATGAATATTATTAGTATTTAAGAAAATTAAAAAAAAATAATTTAGTGAAATGTGAAGGATGTTAAAACCACTTATAGGATATGGTGAATGGTATATGAAAATGATGTGGTGCTCTTATGATAGTAGGTTAAATATTGAATATGGGGAGTACGCCTTTTGAGCATCTCCATCGGTCCATTATGGATGTCCATTAGCTCTCCGAACACCTTTCGCCCGCTAGAGAATTCATCCGAAGCAACCCCATTCGAAAATCAAGATGCATTTTTAAGAGTGGGTTGTGTCTCATCTTTCACATCTCACACTCTCTCACACATACACATATAATATAAAAAATTATTTGTATTAGAGCATTCACATCCTATTCCTTATTCACACCAATAGATAATATATTTTATGCATATATCATTACATTTTATCTCTTCACACTCACAACCACTTCTTAAAATATTAAAAAATTATAAAGGGTTGAACAGTATTTCCAAAATATTAATTATAACACTAAGGCGTTCATTAATATTAATTTTAAAGAATACACATTTATAAAGTTTGAAGTGTATTAACTCTTAAATATTCTGCTAAACAAAAAGAATAAGAATAATGACATATTTTTCTATACAAACTTCATCAGTTACATAAATCCAATTTAGAATTTTAATTACATATACCCCCGTGTAAAACTTAGTTAATTATATATAAATCCAAATATAATTACATATATCTCATTATAACTTTTAGTTATATATATATACCCAAACTAAAAGTTTACTTACAATATCCATTTTGTTAAACATAAATATTACATATTCACCCATTTGTTTATTTTTATTAAAAATAGCTTATATAACTAATATTTTACTCTTATTTTTATTTTACTATAAAATATGTTTTTCCACTTTTACTAGCTTTCGAGTTTTGATTATTTATTATATTTGTATACTAACATTTTTATATTCTTTTTGTTTTTTGACCTTTTGATGCTAATTTTTTGGTTCTTTGTACGAGACACTTATAGTCTCGTCATGCAACCATGATCAAAGCATATAATTTTACTCATTTTGCATCGAGAGTAATTCTCATATCTCAAATTCTGGTTTTGCAAACATTGGTTCTAAAACTTTCAACCCCGAACCATTTGTGAATCTATTTGATAACTTGAAACAAACTTAAAGCGAACTCTAACTAATTGGGTTAAATCACCTTATTATCGTCCATCATCCAACTAGCAGCCCCCGTCCAAGGGCGGAAAAACATAAGTGGTGATGCAACAAATCCAACATAATTAGTTTGTTTTTGTTTCCAATTAGATTATAGTAGTTTCGAGCTATATTCTAGTAGTTTCAAGTTAGTTTCTGGTAGTGTTAAACTACATGAATAGATTCACGAGAAGGTTAGGGGTCTGTTGATTTTCTAATAAAACGAATGCAAAAGCAAGATTTGAGATTGGAGTATAACTTGTAACATATATACAAGAAAAATAGGTGTTCGGATAGTGTTGCATGATGAGATTGAAAGTGTCTATTATGTCAACCGAGGAATGTTACTATTAAAAAGTAAACCATATCATAGAGAAAGCAACAAAAGTTAATATCAAAACATAAACCAAATAACTAAAATTTAAAAGTTGGTAAAAAAACAAATAAGAAATTATAAATATACAAGTTTTATGGTTTTAGTCAATATAAGAGTAAAGTAGTAATTATATATGTTATTTTTAATAAATATATTCAAATGGGTACATATGTAATATTTATGTTTAATGAAGAGAATATATGTAGTTAAAATTTTATTTTGAATATATATGTAAATGACTAGGTTTTCAAAAGGGATATATGTAATTTGAATAATAAGTTGGGTATATATATAATTGATTAAGTTTATAAAAGAAAATAGAGTTAATCTCGATTTTCGTCCCTGAGTTTTGCAAATTGTCTCCATTTGAGTACCAACGTCTATTTTGTCTCTATTATTGGCCTGAGTTTTGCAAATCGTTTCTATTTTGGTCCTTTTTGACTAATGGTGTTAACATTTTATGTTAGATTTTTTAAAAATGACCAAAATACCCCTAAGGGCTATAAAAATATAAAACACTCACTTTTTAATTTCATCTCACATTTCTTTCTCCACAACACCACAACACCACACACCACCACACACCACCACACACCACCACACCGCACCATACACATTGCTGCCACACAACACCGCCACCGCCACCACACAACACCACACCTCACACCCGAACCACCTACCACCACAATTATCGATTTGTTAATCAAAATCGAACTTTGGGGCTTCGAGGGCAAAATGGGGGAGAATTTGAGCCACGAGTTTTTGGAATTGGAATAGTATAAAACAGCGAGCTCGTTAAGAACAATGACTCGGTTGTTGACCGAGTCGACCAGGACGGAACCATGTCACGACCAGGCGGAACCGAGTTGAGGTAGGGTTTTGTGTTGTAGAGTCAAGGGGTTGCATACGACGAGTGATTTGTTAGGATTGGAGGGCGGGGAATCGGCCCAGAGGTACAAGAGGCCTTTGGCGGCGGCGATAGGGTGGTAGACGGGAAGGAGAGGAAGGAGAGGGGGAAGTGGAGTCACTTGTTTGCTACAGGGTCGAAGAGGTGGAAGAGGGGGTGACAACGATGGGTGGTGGTGGTGGTACAGGGTCGAAAGAAGTGGAGCCACTTGTTTGCTACAGGGTCGAAGAGGATTTAGTACGATCCAGCAAACCCTAACGCCGGAGGCGGCCACCGTGTTGAACCACTCAATCGTTGAAGCTGCCCGCCGGAACCACGGTCAAACAATGCCTCTTCATGTCGCCTCCACCCTCCTCGCCTCCCCCACCGGCTTTCTCCAGCAAGCCTACATCCGTTCACACCCCAATACATCCCACCCCCTTTAGTGCAAGTCTTTGAGCTCTACTTTAGTGTAGCCCTCAAACGCTTCCCCACCGCCATGTCATCGCCAGCGGCCACGGAGCCACAGAGCCAGCGGTTGTGTGTGGTGTTGTGGAGAAAGGAAGGTGAGATGGAATTAAAAAGTGATGTTGTTTATATTTTTATAGCCCTTGGGGGTATTTTGGTCATTTTTAAAAAATCTAACAGAAAATGTTAACACCGTTAGTCAAAGGACGAAAATAGAAACGATTCGTAAAACTCAGGCCGGAGACAAAATAAACGTTGGTACTCAAGTGGAGAAAATTTGCAAAACCTAGGAACGAAAACCGAGATTAGCTCAAGAAAATACGTAAATCTTCCAAAAAAATATAATATTATAGAGTATATAAATATGCATTCAAGGAACTATAAAAAATATAAATAATAAAATAACATGCTATAAAATTGCAAAAAATTGCATACCAATCATAAATATCAAATGGCGGGCTTGAATAATATTATTTTTGAGGGGTAGGTACACACTCGTCAAACACATAACCATACCTACCCCCTTTTACTCTTATATATCAAAACAACCCTCTTCTCCTCCTTAGTCCTCCCTCCGACCACCGTCTTCCGCCTAACTCACACACCCTCGGCGGTGCTCCACGGCCTCCGGCAGCTGCCTCGGCGACGGTTACCACAAATAGTAAGTCTGTTATCATTTATGTCAATCATTGCTGTTTATGTTCTTTAATTTGATGTTTTAAAGTTAGTTTGAAATAGAGAGAGCATGAACAGATTAATTTGATGGTGTTAGTTGAATAGAAGGTGTTAAAGATATGTTAAATCTAGATTAGTTAGAGTGTTTAGACAAATCATATTTTTCTTAGACCATTTTTAACTTGATGGTGTGAGGGGTAAGAATTTGCGGGCCCAAGACGGGTGAGTCTGACGAGGCGAGAAGAGAGGGAGTGAATTCGTTTGCCGCAAGAGGAGATCGGCCCGCCTAGGGTAGATGGAGGCATAGCGTCTATAATGATAATATCATTGGAGATCGATGGTCTTACTTATGTGTAAAAGAAGTTGAATTACCACTTTTTAGAAGCAAATTTCAATACGCATAAAAGATGGTGGTTAGAAAAACCAAAGTAAACATCAAACAAGAATTATATCAATATGAATGAGGAGTGGGTTTTTCAACCACGGGTCCAGGGTAACATAATTTTGTAATTTTGACTATCTACTAAAACGAAATTTTCATATATGTTTTTTTTTTATCTACTCTACCCGAAACCCGTTAAAGGGGTGGCTATAGACTAAAATAGGATTTTATTTCATTTTATAATAGATGGTGTAGATCCAAATGCGTTAGACATGGTTAGGTGTAGTACACAACACATGGCTCACATTGCCACCTAATGTTCCCACTAACCCCATTAGGTTATTATCAGGTTATTATCAGGTTATTATCAGGTTATTATGTAGTTAGTAACAAAATAATCCCACTTTAAGCTTTACTAATAATTAAAAATGTCATACTGAAATACAATTCAACTACAAGTTGGTATATAATTTCTAACTTATATAATTCTACTTTTAAGAGATCGAAATCGAGTTGAAGGAACTCAACGCATGGCCTACCATCACCTTTTAATGTTTAATACGCACCTATTGTCTAGAACATCTAAAAAATACACTAAAAATAATAAAAAAAAAGTAAAATAAAAAAATGGTCCAACAAAACATCGTTAGGTGACGTGAACAGCCAATCACAAATTCAGAATCTAGTATTATTCACGTCACTAAACCGTTAACCCGTAGTGCTATTTTTCTATTAATTTAATAAATAGTTCATGTTTGTTATTATTAATCACCATCATAGTAATTTTTAATTGTAACGAGTCTTTATATATAAATACTAATTGTGGTTATTTATTTAGAATATGTGTACAATTGCATAGAGACAAGATAGCACTCAGATTTGTCATTGGTCCGATGACGTAATTCATATATTTTCTAAACGATATTTTAAATCTTTTAGACGAAGACAAGCCCTTTGGGAGGTATTTTAAATAATTCGGAAAATACCAATCCATTGAAGTTTGACTTTGCATAATAGTATATAGCAATATACATATCATGTATGAGGACTTACATGGTTAAAGTTTATATACTTATTTAAGATATATATTAAATTTATGAAATCGGTATTTTTAAATGCATACATTGTTATCAATGTTTATAAAATTTCTAACGTTTACATATCACAGTTATTAAACATTAACAGAATACAAATTTAAAAGATAAAGTGTCAATAATAGCTAAAAATATATTTTATATAAATCTATCTATTTCAAATGTATAAGATAATAAAAAAATATCAAGTTGCATAAGCATGGACATCATGGACACCTTGCGTTGTGATTATAGTAGGTGGATGGTACACCATTAACACGTGGTTGAATATCAAAAAACGAATATTTAAATGGTTGAATATATTGTTTTTGAAGTCCACCGATCCATCTTTGTCATCGTAAGGGGTAAACATTGTTATTTCCATTAAAAAATTGAATAATTATGGTCACGAAACGTGTACTCTAAATGCCGAAAATTGCTCGTCTGGAAAATATAAACGTAATAAAATACAGAAATAATAATATCGTTGATTTAATTATTTTTCGAATAAATTTATATATATATATATATATATATATTAACTTATTACTTGAAACTTGAAAAGAAAATGTTTAAATAATACGTTTGATCCATCGACCTTTATCATGTTTAATATAAAAAATTCAATAATTTTTGCGATTAATAAAATATGTATTAAGTGAGACCAGATTCAAGTGTTTACTTACGAATAAATTTTAGATCATCAAATTAGAAAATTGGATACATGACCCGTCAAATTGAACTTATTTAAAGAATGAATTATCTTTTCTTTTTCCCGCGGTTTATTCACATTTATTTTTTTCTTATGAATTTTTTTATAATCTGGCTTCGTAAGGTTTTGAAAATTTGTCATTTCCATCCGAAAACGATAACTTTATTAGGTTAATGTGTGGTTCAATGTTTTTCTTGTTTATTTTTTCCTCGTTTAATAGTCCCGTCGTAAAATGGTCCTAGATTGACTTGATTATTATCTTATACGTTTTACGTTTTGCGTGTTTGGTTCATCTTTTGTAAGAGCACTCACAATCAATCCCCTATCCCCATAATTATACTATATTAAAAGTCATTATTTTTTTCTTTCTTTTTCAATGAAATAATAATTTTTAATATCTTTGTCATCACATTTTCTTTTTTATCTATTCATAGTTACTTTAAAAAAATATTAAAAATTTATGACTGATGTATTATATTCTTTAAATATAAGAAAACACGATACATTTTTTTTAAAAGCAAAACACGATACATTTCATATAAATTTTCAATCTCTTTAACTCATAATCATTTTGTTAATAATACGGGAGACCAACTTATATATATGGGGACGGACTATAAAATGCTCTGTGTCTGCTTTTTGCTTTGTTTATTTGTTCGAAGAGTTTTCTTTTCGATACTAGTGACCACTATGGGTAATGTTTATTGTACTATTAGTATTTAGTCTTCTCTGAATAAATGTGAATGATACGAGTAAAATAAAGATGCTATTGAAATTGTTCATCATCGACACTGCCCCGAACACCGACCACCGACCACCGACCACAGTCGGAAATCAAAATTGTGACCACGTACATTCCACAGCGGAAAACACGAGCACAAAGGACCAAGACCTCCATAATATATTAACATCCGTTCCGTTGGTTTTGTCAGGTTAAGTTAGAAATGGATAACAGCAACCTCCAAACGAAGCTACTTCGACACGCAGAAGAAGAAGAAGATGCAGAAGTTGCTTTGACACAGAGAGTATGGACTGAATCCAAAAAGATATGGAGAGTCGCATTACCCGGTGTTGTATCAAGAGTTTGTGCATTCGGAACCATCGTCATCACCCAATCCTTCATCGGTCATATAAGCGATTTGGATCTCGCTGGTTACGCACTCGTACAAACCCTAAGCGTCCGATTCGTCAATGGAATCCTCGTAAGTCACCCTTTACTGACTCACTGGTTGGACCGTGTGACACAAACACCAGGACCGATTACGATTTTTAATAGAATACAAAAATATCTAATTTGTAGCAAAATATATATAAAAAAAAGTAGATTACATTTTGCGTCCTTGAACGTTTCCCAATTAACCGTTTTTAGCACCGTAGGTTTTGAAAGCGTAGAAATATGAATGGTTAAAATAAGAAATGTAACGGATGCAAGTACTAATTTACTCATATAAATAAGGGGTAATTGTATATATCACATTTTAAACTAGTAAAATTACATATTTTTTTTCTAAAACTAAGTGCATTGTATATATGTATTAAAAACTTGTGTCTTTTGAAAAAAATATGTAGTTTCATATATGGGTGGGGATACATCTAATTCTCTGTAGATTTTTATTTTTTAATAAATATAAATTAAATATATAAAATAAGGATTTTACAATAGTAAATTAATCAAAAAGGAATAAACATAAAAGATTTGAAATCCGGTCCGGTTCAACGGGTCCGACCGTAACCCTGCTAGTTCAACTTAAAACGACCGAAATAGGTATAACCGGACCAGTTCTATAAGCAGTCCGACTGGCGAGGCCCCGTCCGGTTCTGAAAACGATGCTGCTAATTGCTGAGTTTTGATCTGTAATTTCATCAATTTGATAGTTGGGGATGTCGAGTGCAACTGAAACTCTCTGCGGTCAAGCGTTTGGGGCTGGGCAACACCATATGATGGGGATATACCTGCAACGATCATGGATCGTTGACTTGATTAGTTTGACCGTTATGCTGCCAATTTTCATCTTCGGTACACAAGTGTACAGACTCCTTGGAGAGGACGAATCGATAGCTCGGAGTGGTGGATACATATCACTGTGGTTCATCCCTTTCGTCTACAACTTTGTGTTTAGCTTGACGGTACAAATGTTTCTGCAAGCACAGTTGAAGAACATGGTGATTGCTTGGCTCTCCATCTTTCAGTTTGGTATCCACATCCCGCTGTCATGGCTTTTGGTGTATAAGTTGGGATACGGGGTGCCCGGGGCAATGATCGCGTTGTCAGTGTCATCGTGGTTTCTGGTGATCGGAGAATTTATATACATTTTTGGTGGATGGTGTCCGTATTCATGGAAAGGGTTACAGTTGCTGCATTTAAAGATTTGGTTCCTGTTGTGAAGCTTTCAGTGTCATCTGGTGTTATGGTCTGGTGAGTGTTCTTTCAATTTGTGTTGTCTATATTGACTTTTGAAGTCGAACATCTTCTTTATGAAGTTCAGTTTTGATACTTTTTTAAACAACAAACATTAAGCAAACAATATATCTTTCTACTTTCTGGTCTAGAGAGTGCAAGTAGTGATCAGAATGTTATTAGATATATGAGTTATTATGCCCAATTTAGATGTTGAAAAGAAGACAACTTGACCTTGAAAGTCAAAAGTTAATCACTTATGAGATTGAGTTTCTGTATCCACATATTCTTACAACATAGAGGTTATCTAAATTTTGGTATTTTAGTTATTTACCTCGTGTCTGAGCCTTCAATTGAAATATTATCTGAAATTTAAGTTATTACCTCAGTGTTGATCTTTATGATGAATAAATTTGACCTCAGAAGTCAATTTGTTTAAACCTCAACATTCAACTATTTGTATCTTACCACGGTTCAAATGCAATCTTAACCACCCGATATCTTTTTCTTTTCCTTTTTGTTAGCTTGGAGCTATGGTACAACGCGGTGTTGGTCTTACTTGCTGGATACATGGCAAACGCAGAAGTTGCCATTTCTGCCTTTTCCATATGGTATAAACCTCATTTTTGTTTCTGTTTCTTATAATTTTATTATAAAATTTTGACAAAAGTTGAAACAATTTTGAAAATTTGCAGCTTGAACATTAATGCATGGGAGTTTATGATAAGCCTCGGCTTCTTAGGCGCTGCATGGTACTTAAAAGACCCATAAATCATTTACAATGCACAACTTTTGGCGTGTTGTATATTCATCTGATAAATTTCTACTTTTCTATATTTTTTAGTGTACGGGTTGCAAATGAACTTGGAAGAGGAAATGCTAAAGCTGCAAAATTCTCAATTAAAGTTTTGTTGGGAACTTCAATCGCGATAGGAACATTTTTCTTTGTTCTTTGCTTGGTGTTTGGCAGAAAACTTGCTTATATGTTTACTGATGATGAACGAGTTGCAGATTCCGTATCAGAACTTTCTATTTTACTTTCATTTTCCGTCTTGCTCAATAGCATATATCCAGTTCTATCAGGTAATTCCATTCTTTGAGTTTGTCTCCTTTTGAAATTTCTATTTTTAGTTAAATCTAGTGAAACCATGAACTTCTATTTCGTAATGAATAGAGTTACCTTTCATTATGCGATAACCTCATAAACATAGGGGACCTTTCAATACAAAATCAGTTTCAAGTATAGAATTGCGATACCTTCATAAACACTCGTACATATTGCTTTGCATAAGGCAACTACCTTATCTCTCTCAGTTTATCTTATATACCCTATGTACTACTGCTTATATGGTCTTTACCTAAAATTGGTTCTGTATTGAACGCAACCTACTTATAGTCAGACTCGGTTAAGTTAACAGCATTTAGTTATGGAAAAGTGTTTAACATATTAAAATTTTGGATCAGTACTTTCTATTATAGGGAAGCATATGTTATCAAGATCCCACATTCTCAAATTCGTATATATAGAAATTATAATCTATTTAGGAACTTTCTAAGTTTCTATTAATGGAAATTTATGATATTAATGTTTTCTGCGACGAGTTTGTGATAATTTGAACCCAACCCGCACGCCTTTTGTCATTAGGTGTGGCGGTTGGAGCAGGAATGCAAGGAACGGTAGCGATTATTAACCTCGTTTGCTATTACTTGATTGGTGTTCCATTGGGAGCATTGCTTGGATATTTGACAAGCCTCCAAGTAAAGGTAAACTACCATCTGATATACATAATCATCACGAAACAAAATACATCAATATCTCTCTTTTTTTGCGATTTTGTACAACAATTAAGTTTATTGTTCACTCGATAGGGTATTTGGCTTGGAATGATTGGTGGCATTGTAGCTCAATCGCTTGCGCTTGTATACTTGACTTGGAGAACGGATTGGGATGATCAGGTACCTTTATTATTATGGTTCTGAATTTCTAACATTGACATGAATATTCACTAAGTTGTAGTTTAGGCTAAACAAGGTTGGGTCAATATCGGGTTGAGCTAGTGGATTCGTGGGTTGACCCGTTTTATCCATATATTTTAAACTTCCTTTTCAGAAATGCTTTTATGTAGTAAGTTAATTGGTTGAGTATTTTATTCCAAAATTTAGAAGATAAATAAGCATCAAGTTTTAATAGTCCAAATGACATTGTTTTATATACTATTGCATTCTTTTGTTGTAAAGTTATAAATTTAGAGTATTAGCGTGTAAAAATGTTAAACTAGTCATGTTTGTCATTAAGCTTGTTGTGTTCGGGTTCATGTCAAATTTTCAGGTTCGTGTTAGGTTTTACCCCGCAAACACAAGCTATTCACCTTAATTTTTTTTTTATCATTTGTAACTTCTACTTTCAATTTTGCAGGTCAAGAAGTCGCTGGAAAGGCTCAATCGATTTTATGTGAAAACCTCTAATGATACTGAGAAATTTCAAACTGATGATCATGTTTAATACCATTTGATAGAATTTTCATAAGCAATGTAACAAGTTTTTGTAGTATTTTTTATGAGTTTTCTGCAATTTGATTCTTTCTTGTCTAGTAGTTCTTTACTATCTATTATGATAAATGAAAGTTTTAAACATTTTAGTCCCTATAATATTTGTTATTTACATCAACAGCCCTTTATTTCTACTAATGTAATATTTGCCCCTTCTATTATTATTGGATACGACCAAATAATAAAACGTTATTAATTTAAACGTTGTAAGTACAAACAGGTTTAAGATAATAGACAATTATCAATGTGGGACTAGCTAATATGATAAAACCTTTGCTTTTTAGAATAAAGATTATGCGTTTAAACCTAAGTATAATGTAAAATCATTTAGAGTAGTTTAACACTAAAATAAATTTATAATCTATAAACTCTAACTAAAAAAGGTTTCTTTTGGTACCTGTTATTTTTTTAACCTATGTTTTTATTATTTTTCTTATTTTTAGACATTCACATATCAATTTTCCTTCCAAAAGGATGTTATGGTAATTTAAACACTTATACAAATTTCTCGCTCTTATTAATTGTTATGTTTCTTTCTTATATTTTTTTTTTAAAATCAACCTATCTATTTTTATAATAGAATTTATGGAGGAAATTAAAAATAACATCTTTTAGTTAAGATCTAAATAACAAAAAATTAAATTTTTATATAATATGGAATTTTCTAAAACATTAAACATTTTTTAAATAAAATACGTTAAAATCGTTTTGTTTTTAAAAAAATTATAAACAAGTGAAATATTTTAAACAGTCTGATTAAAATAACCAAAATGATTATAAATCATATTTTTTAAAAACAAGCTTTTTATAAAAATATTTTTTTATAAAAAATTTTAAAACGAATGTTTAAAAATAAAACTATTTAGATAAGAGAGTTAAAATTGTTATAGTTAATTATTTCTTGAGCTACTACCTATATATAATTTTAATTATATTTTATATTAAGATATTATATTGTAACTATTCATGTTTATTTTATATATATAATTTATATTAAAATTTATTCCGTTTATTTAATGAGTGTTTAGTATATCTATCTATCTATAAAAAACTAAAATAAATGTAAAACTATTGCAGATCTCATTATACTTACTTTTTTATTTCTCTATATTATTAATAATAATATTGAATACTAATAATATTACTCATATAATTTTTAAATTAAAAAATATAATAATGTAATAAATTAAAAATCTATTTTTTATTAAAAACACATTTTAAAAACAAAAATTTTATAAAATATATAATACAACAATATATTTTAAAAAAATCATTTTTCTTAAAACAATATATTTAAAAATCACAATTTTTTAATAAAATAAAAGTTTAAGAAAAATAACTTATTGTTTATTTACTTAAAATAATTATTTATACATACTTATAATCATATATTATTTTCAAACACGATTTTATAATCCATAAATTTTTATTAATAATTATTTAATATTTCATTTGTTTAACCCGTGTATTACACGGAGAATAATAATAATAAAAATAATAGTAAAAAATTAATAGAGAAATTGAATGCCTTTGGTTGGAAGCGCGTCTCTGCAATTATTGCCATTCATGAGCACATGAGTGCTCTTAGTGCGAACAACCAAAAACTTTGTCTCATTAAACTACTTATTATTTATTGCATAATTATTTTACCATTGTTTTTATTAAAGATACTTACATATTTATCTTCTTAAAACTATCGAATTATATATTATATTTTTCTCAAATTTAAGTCTTATTTATAATTTAAAACCAATAAAATTACATCTTCAAATATAAAAATTTAAAACTTTATTTCAAAAAAACAATCATCTATAATCAAAGTACATTTCTTAACATAAAATAATTACTAAAGTTTTAAACAATTATAATACCACAAAATTAATATATACAAATCTGTTAGTAAAAATAAAAGGTTAAATAGACAGGTTCAAATCATAGTGAACTCACAAATAACTTTAAAATTGTGAGAACTGCCATCAATATACACATTTTCTTATATTTTATGTATAAGATGATTGAAACATAATCGTTTATCTTAAAATTCAAAGTGAAACAATAAACAAATTTGTAATCTAAATGTGTGCAAGTCATATGTATTATACTATCTACATACACACATGTGGCCAAATAAATAGAAATTTAAAAGTATTGAATATTAGATGTCTGATCAACGATATTTCGATGTTACTATTCACATACGATCCGAAGAGTTACATAATGAAAAACAACACAATATTAAAGTGTGATGGTTCCGTGTTATGCTTATTGAATTACCGTTTAATCATGTTGATTAATTATTTAGAGTAATAATCAAAATGGTATTAACCGTTAATTAATAACTAATTAATTAAACATTTTAATAGTTTAAAATGTTTTTATCTAATTAATGGTTAACTAGTAAAACCACAAGGTTTATATGTAAATTAAATTTAATAATACAAGAACCATAAACAAAACTACAAGATTTAAATTGATAATTATTTTAAATATAAAATAAGGGGATTAGGGTTCCCTAATTTCCGTCAATCCCCCTTCTCCTCTTTATTTAACCGTAACCATCACACAACCACTGTATGCCGCTGCCTAGAGCTGACACTATTGCCGACACTTTCCTCGGGTTGCAAATGTTGCAAAACTTAACAAATCTCTGTGATAACATATCTCGTAGTCATTGTCGTTAAGTAATTTGATCCATCATCGTTGTTTCATGTTCAATGCTTTCTAATTAAACATATGTTGTAGACTCTTATGATCAGTAAATGCCACACACATGGTGCCATAAAGATATTATGTCTGGATTTTGAGTGTAAAACAAGAGCACCCAAATCGAGATCATGAGTTGTATTGTTCTTTTCTTGAATCTTGATATGCCTTGAGGCATAAGCTATAAACTTTTCTTGTTGAATAAGAATACAACCAAGACCGCGCTTAAAAGCATCACAATAGACAACGAAATCAACGTTTTAACCGGTAAGGTTAAAATTGGCGCATTGCATAGCTTTTTCAAGAGTTTGAAAGGATTTCTCTTTATCTTACCCCCATATAAAAGGCTTATCCTGATTAGTTAACAAGTGAGAGGCACAACAATATTCAATAAATTTGGAACAAAACAACGATAATAACTAGCAAGACTAAGGAATGACTGGATCTTGGTGGGAGTTTTAGGTTCAATCCAATTCTTCACTGCCTTAATCTCTACAGGATTCATGCACATTCCTTTATCATTCACAATGTGACCAAGAAATTGGACTCTCCTAAGCCAAAATTCACACTTGGAAAAGTTGGCATAAAGTTTTTCTTCTTTAGAAGTTCAAGGATATAATGGAGATGTTATCTATGATCAAATTTGGAATTTGAATAATATCATAGAAAATTTGTCCAAGTATGGTTTGCACACACAGTTCATCAAATCCATGAGCATAATAGGTGCATCAGTCAAACGAAAAGGCATAACCATGAATTCATATGACCATATCTGTAATACCTGAAAATTTTAAAAGATGAGAAAAGGTGGATAAAAAAGAAGAAAAACAATAAAACCCAAGTTGAGGGGTTAAACGTGTAAAAGGACAAGATTTTAAATAATATTTGGTACAAAAGAAGTATAGCCGCCCACACTCCTGTACCATCAACCTTTTCATATGGTTTTAGAGAGAGAAAGATCAGAGCTTTCAGGTTTTTGAAGAAGTCAAATTTAAGGTATGAATTCGATGTTTTCTTGTGTTCTTGGATGGTTTTAGCCTATGCTTATGTGTGTTTGTATGTTTGGTTTTGTGTTTTGGAGGGTTTTTAGATGTTTGAACTCAATTGCATCAAGGTTTGAGGAAGTCTTGTTGCTATACTCCCCCTAAGGATTATACAGCCTAGTTTTCCTCAATGTTTAGGAGGTGATTGATGTTGTGATGATTCAGCTGGGTCTTCTGGAGGTAGTATGAATGCAGCTTTAATAGGATCCAGGATAGCCTTGATCATGTTTACAAAATTAGTTGCTTCTGACATCCTATCTCTACTTAGCACATGTATCTTCATTCTACTCATGTTGTAGATGGCTTCCATTGATAACTTTTTCAGTGAAATAGGTTCTCAGATGGAGATTGTAGAAAGACCATCTCTATGAATCAATAAACTCCCTCCCACACCCACTTCAAGTTTAACAATATTTTCAAGTTGCAGTGGTGTTTTCTTCTTCTTTCTTTTGTCTCTTTTAGTATTTATTCGATCATAGGCCAGTTTCAACAACTTGATGCATTTAAGAAAGAAGTGCATGTCTTGTTCACCCAATTTGTTGTTTAATTCCCTGAAGTGCCTGGTATAAATGTAGTGGATGTATGATTCATCAAGTAATCTTACTTCATATCCACTGAATAGTCTTATGTCAGCTCCTTCCTTTCCTCCCCACTTCCTTTCAATCACCATCTCATAGGTTTTCTCATTATAGTACACGTCTGAGATGGGAGTGGAGGAATGAGTACCAGATACTACTTTCCTCTTCAATGATTCGGTTGGCTTTACCTTCAACTCAGGGAATACAATTTCCTCTGCTTGCATCTTTTTCTTCTTATCCAGGGGATTGACAAAAGTTTTATCTTTTCTGAAGCAAATTGTCTTTAATGAATTGAAGTTGTTTGTTCTTCTGAACATCTTAAGTATGTTCTCAAATTCATATCCCCTGAACATAGCTGCATGATTGATTAGTTCAAGTTGAGCTAGCTCCTTCAAATCATGAATCTCAAGGGCATTTACAAGAGCTGAGTACTCAGTAAAGAATTGTACTAGCCCTGAGATTCTCTTCACCATGAACATATTCCATCTGCTGTCATACTTCCAGGCTATTATCTTTTGATCTACCTTACCCTTGGGAGTAGACACCCCTCTGATCAGTTCTGCAGTAGTCAGTCCTTCTTGTAGTTTCAACTGAGATAGTTCTGCAAACTATTCAGGGTACTTGTGGAGCACTGGGGCAAGTAGTTCTTGGTCTTTTTGGTTCAACAACATGTCTTCAGCTGACACTCTGCTTCTTGGTTTGGTCCTTGTCAATTCTTCTTCCATTTCTTGAGTTTTTCTTTCTTTTCATTGATCAATTGAAGAGTTGCAGCTCTTAAAGAATTTGTCTTCATGTTAGCAATCCTTCTTCTTGTGAATCCCTGACTTGAGAGATATTCCTTCATTTCCTTATCAGACATATTATAAGGATCAGGAAATAATGATTCATGGGATGAGGATGATTTCTTCATTTGAGACAGTTTGTGTAGGGGACCCCTTCTTGGCAATGGTATTTCATAACCTATGATTTCTTCAAAGATGAATCTTTATGTTTTGGAGTATCCTTGTTATTGTTTTCTCATATTCAGTGTCTATTGTTGGATTAAGCAACAATTTTACTTTCTCTTCCTCCTCCTTCATTCTCTCATAAGTCATTCCAAACACTTTATCAGGACCATAGCCTTGATTGATAAAAAACATGGCTTTAATCATCAAGTCATCAGTTTGTGCTTTGGTTACCATGTCTTCCACTGCCTTTTCCAGCTTTAATAGGACTGTCCATGAGAACATCCTTTTCAGCTTCATATCCACCAACAATTTCACCTTCTTCTAGATCAATTGCACCAGCTAATTTTTTCAACTGAGCTTCTGCCTGCTCATGTTCTTCCAAAAATTCAGCAATTGCTGCCAGACTTCTTGGGTCATCTTTTTGTTTCTTTGCTGGTTCTTCTTCAATTATTGGTCTTTTACCTTTGGCTTTTTCAGCTAAGTACTTCCTCTTTCGTAAGTAAGTTTGAAGTTGAGGACTAGAGGTTTCAGTTTGTTCTTCTGGTTCAGGTACCTTTTTAGGTGTACTTGGCTCTTGATCCTTCATTTTACCTTTCTCATTCTCTTTCTGTTCAGTTTCAGTTTCTTCTTTCCTTTCTTTTTCATACTTTTCTTTGAGTTCTTCCTTTTGTTCTTCAGTTAATGAGATAGCAGGGACAATTTGCAGAGTTAATTCTTTTTCCAAAGGCACTGGTGATTTGGGAATAAAGACAATAGGCTCTGACTCAGTTCTTTGGTTGTTTATGAATTCCCAAAAGTCATCATCAATGCTGAATTGTTCAGATGCAAAACTATCCAGTGCACTGAAGAGTTCTTCAAATTCACCTTTTTCATAGTCTGAGTAACCAGTGTTTCCAGAATACACTACCATGTCTAGACTTTGATCTTTAATCTCAGTTTGACTTTCATCACCTCCTTGTTCTTCATTCTCATCTACTGATTGGTTGTCATCAACATCAACCTTTTCTTGTTCTTCTTTCTCATCATCATCATTCACTTCAGTTCTTTGGATCTTGATCATCATTTCAAGCTCGGATATTCTTTTGTTCTGGCTCTCAATTTCCTTTTCAAGTTTTGAGATGATATCAGCTTGTTCTTCTATGATATTTTCTTGTTCCTCCATTGCAATCGTTTGTATTTCAAGAGTATCTACATGTCCACTGACTTCTTCTCTTGAGTGTTTTAGTGCAGCTTTTAAATTCTCAATCTCCTTGTCTTGTTCTTTTCTTTTAGCTGCATATTTCTCTTTAAGTTCTTTCAATTCACTTTCTTTCTCATCCAGTTCCAGGATTCTGTCATTGATGATTCCAGCTCTCCTGTTTAAGGTTCTTTCCATCCTTTCCACTTTGAGTAACAACTCAAAGATTAATTCATCCTTTTCATCAGGCCTGTTGATGTTGGATTCAGCATAGCTCTCTGAAGGAGCAGCCTCAGAAGGTTCTTTCATAGCTGTGGTTTGATCATGATGATCCTCCTCATTAGAAGATGATTTGGATGATTTAGATGCACTTGTTGATCCTTCTATTTCATCAGGGTGATCATGGGATGATGGTAAAGGTTGGTAAGGAGAAATAGGTGATTGGTGTGGTGATATTGGAGATTGATGATGTGGTGATATAGGTGTAGGTTGAGTGGTTGTTGGTGGTGTTGGTTGTGGAGTTGAAAGTGATGATGGTTGTGGTAATGTTTGTAGAGATGGTTGTGGAGAAGGTTGTGGTATTTGTTGTGGTAATGGTATTGGTGATGGTATTGGTGATGGTATTGGAGATGGTATTGGAGATGGTATTGGTGAATGTTGTGGTGTTGGTTGAGCTATTGGTTGTGGAGGTGGTTGTGCTATTGGTTGTGGAGGTGGTTGAGCTTGACCTGCTTGATATAATTGTTAAAGCATCCAAGGAAGAAGGGGTGAATGGGCACCACTGTAAAAGTTCCTTGGGTCCTTCTTCTTGATGTACTTATAGGATCTTGCATCATAATGAGGGATGTTAAGCACAGGTCCTTCATTAACAATGTCATGAAATGATTCATTGATTAGACATTGAATGAATCTGGGGTACATCAGAAACTTGTATCTCAACCCTTCTTGAATGTTGGAGATTAGGCCATTGAACACATATGCAGACATATTAAACCGTCTGTTGGTGCAGAGAGCACATATTGCGGAAGATGTGAGGACTGGAATGTCATTCCATCCTGTTTTTCTTTTTGACAGACAATGTTGAAACATATGAATTAGGAACCTCCAAGGCAGATCCACTAATCCTTTGACTATCTGTTTTGCTTCATAACTCCCTTCATAACCAATTTTAGAGAAAAATGTGGTTATTTCTCATCGTCTAATTCAAGAGGATCATCAACATTATCATTGAATTGCAGACATCTTCTAACAAACTCTTCTGTGATCCTCAGAGTAAGTTCATTGTTGATTCTACCAGTTAGAGTTCTCACTCCATCATCATCAACTACTTCAGCTGATTCCCAAAAGAACCTGATGGGATTCTCGTAGATTGTTGGTCTCACTGTCATGGCATATGCTACCTTGTGATGGATAAGAATCTTATCATATCTCTAAGACCTTCGGCTTCAGGCACATCAGGTTTAAATAACCGCTGACGTTATGGAGCTTGCTCCATGTAAGATTTGCCATGTAATCTGCACAAGAGACTGTGTGTTAGTTAATAGTTTTGACTTTAACTTTGATTTGATTTATTAATGTGACTTTGATTTGTTACACATTTTTCTTTTTCATTTTGCTCTGTTTTTCGCAGTAAACATGATTATCAAGGTTTTCAATATCATTTGAATTCCTATCAATTTATATGTTTATTGAGATCGAAAATGTGTATTGCATCACATTAATGAGTTTGATTTTGGTGTTCTTCATTATTATCTGGTTCATTGTTTGATTTAGGTTAACAGTCCGAGACTTAGGTCTTGGTTTCAAAATCTATTGAAGTTATACCTTATCTTCGAAATAACTGTGGTTCTGAATCGATGACAAGAATGTTTTAAGAAGAAACACAACAAAATCTTTGAATGTTTATGATGATGATGATGATTGATGGTGGTGTACTGTAGGTTTGCGCTCGTCTCACTATAAAGTCTCTCAAATTTGAAAAGTATTAAATGACCCGTTTGAATTCTTTAAATAGTCAAATAATACAATTTGAAAATTTTTATAAGTTTACAAGCAGATACAGTCAACACTGTAGCAAATGCTGAAGGTTAATTTGTTTGATTATTGGTCATCCACATTTGTTGACTGTAGCAAATGCGGAAGACAAACTTTTGACATTGACAGTCTGCATTTGACTACTTTTGGTCATCCGCATTTGTGACTGTAGCAAATGCGGAAGGTTTAATTTTTGATTGAATGTCCGCATTCCCCTACTGTGCAACTACATCAAATGCGGTTGACAAGTCAACACAACACTGTAGCAAATGCGATATAGACTTGTTCATATGCATTTGTTAACTGTATCAATGCGGTAGAGTAAATTTCACATTCACTTCACACACTAATGCGGTAGAGTAAAATTATTGTCCGCATTAGTTGCACTTCAAAAAATATTGTTCCCGCATTAGTTACATGCATGGGTTACCTTCACCTGCATTAACTAATGCACTTACCTACATTAGCTTTTGAACTTAATCAAAAGTTAATGTGATTGAATTGATTATTCATCTTATTAAGAGGTGTCCTTGATTGATTTTTCTTATGAAGTTGGCTGTTGAAGTTGTCAATTCTTGCTTGGATTAACTTGTATGTCACAACTAATACAGGTTTTCCAATTTTGACAGATCTTGGGCTTATCATGCTTCTAAGATTCTACATAAGCTGAGATATGGGTAAAACTTATTGCAACAACACCAACTAAACTCTTTTTGTTTTGTTTTTCAAAATTAAGTTAATAAACAAAATTTTAGACTTACTCAAACCTTTTTAATTACTCCCCCTAAAGTTTATGTCCACATTTGGAGAGAAACTTTATAGATTTAAAAATTTTTGAATATTATTTTGATTAATATTAATAATGAAGAGAAAATCTCTTTGTTGGGATCATATCAATCTTACATTACACATGTGCATCCTTTATGATTAAATGGACATGATTATGAACTTGAAGATTGAAGGTATGTTTGTCCTCTTAAACTCATACCTGGTTGATATTTTGATGCAAATGACTTTTATCATGTTTTGGTTGATTTCTTATTCAATGTGTACCTCACACACATAAGCATGAAATGATGAACCCTCCTTATACAATGCATGGTAGAACTTTTTCACAACTTTTCTTACCAGGTTACTTAAGTCATGAAATCTCATTTTCACTGATCCTCATTGGGATTCTTTTAATTTGATCCTTTTTCATGTTGATCCACATTGGGATTCTTTTCACTTCACTTTGGAAGGTGATCCATGATAGGATTCTTTTGTTTCACTTGGAATGTATTACTTTGTTGATTCATCCAATTTTTGGATGTGTTCCACATTGGAAATCTTTTGGATCATGACATCAGCACTATGTGCAAGTTTCATAAGGTCTTTGCTCAACAAAACAAAGATAAAACATGATGTGGTGAAAGCGATTCATAAAGTATCATTACCTGGTGTGTTTTGGCTACTACACACACATGCATTCAGATAAGCCAATACAGACCTGTACTTTGTGATGAGTGTTTCACAATTGAATATGTCTTTAATTCATCACTGCATGTATCTTTTCTTCCAAGTTGAGCCTACTAACATATCTGGTAAGTCATTTCAGTCTTTTACATTTTGAAATTAAGCACAGTGAATGATATAACGACTGTAATTATATCATTTCCCTAAGAATTCTTTTCTTCATAAAACTTGATTTCTCTTTGTGATTTTTCTGATGTTTTAAATTGTTCTTGATGTTTTTCATAGTGTTTAGTCAAGGTTAATCATGCCAATTGACTGAACCAGAAATTCAAACCTACTAGGTTCAAATGCCTTGGTAAACAAATAAGCTAATTGATTTTCAGTTGGTACTTGAATCAATTTGATTAAACCCTTTTCAACACAGTCTCTCAAAAAATGATATCTAATCTCAATATGTTTTGTTTTTGAGTGCTGAACTGGATTATTAGTTATAAAGACAGCAGCTGTGTTGTCAATAGAAATTGGTGTATGCAAAAAGTTAAAACCATAATCAAGCATCTGGTTTTGAATCCAGAGAACTTGAGAGTAACATGCTGATGTAGCAATATACTCAGCTTCTGTTGTGGACAGAGACACATTTGTCTGCTTCTTGCATTGCCAGGATACTAGTCTGGGACCAATAAATTGACAACCGCTAGAAGTGGATTTTCTGTTGAAGTTGCATCCTCCATAATCACTATCTGTGTAGGCATAGAGATTAAATTCTCCTTCCTTTGGATACCATAATCCAAGAGCTGGTTTGCCCTTCAGATATCTGATATCCTCTTGACTGCGTTCACATGTGATTCTTTTGGATCAGCTTGATATCTAGCACACACACACAAACCCAAATATAATGTCAGGCCTATTGGCTGTTAGATACATAAGTGAACCTATCATTGATCGATAGTGAGTCTGGTCCACTGATTTGCCTTCAGGGTCAGGTCCAATCTTCACTTTAGTATCCACAGGAGTTCTGATAGACTGATAGTTAGTAAAGTGGAATTTCTTTAACATGGTTTTTACATATTTTGATTGGTTGATGAAGATTCCATTTGCTGTTTGTTGGACTTGCACCCCTAGAAAGAAGGAGTACCCCCATAGCACTCATTTGGAACTTTGAATGCATAAGATCTTCAAATTCTTTGCAGATTTGCTTGTTTGTCAAGCCAAATATAATGTCATCCATGTAGATCTGGACTAACAACATGTCTTTTCCTCTTATTCTTCTGAAGAGAGTCTGATCAATCTTTCCTCTTTCATACCCATGTTCAAGAAGAGGATGATAGTCTCATACTACTTTCTTGGTGCTTGATGAAGACCATATAGAGCTTTGTCAAGTTTGTAAACTCTGTGAGGGAAGTCTGGATCTTCAAAGCCAGGTGGTTGACTCACATAGACTTCTTCAGCATTCTTTCCATACAGAAAGGCACACTTTACATCCATTTGATAAACAGTAAATTTCATGGACGCAGAATATGCAAGAAAGATTCTGATTGCTTCTAGTCTGGCAACAGGAGCAAACACTTCGTCGTAGTCGATTCCTTCTTCCTGAGTGTATCCCTGTGCCACTAGTCTTGCTTTATTTCTGATGACTATCCCTCTATCATCAGTCTTGTTCCTGTACAGCCATCTGGTACTGATAGGATATTATCCTTCGGGAAGATCTACCAGCTGCCATACCTCTTGCTTCTTGAATTGGAGCAATTCTTCCTGCATTGCTTTAATCCAACTATTGTCTTGAAGTGCCTCTTTGATGTTTTTGGGTACTGTTTGACATAGAAAGCAGGAGAACAAACAAATGTTTGCAATACTGGACTTGCTTCTTGTCACCCTCTCATTAAGATCACCAATAATGGTTTCAACTGGATGATTCTTGTGTATTCTTGTGGTTGGAATGGTGTCACCAGCAATAGTTACATCAAGATTGGAGACATTCAGTTCATTATGGTCAGAGGCACATTCATCTTGTATTGTTGTTGAATTATGAAGATTGTCAACTTTTGTTTTAGTAACTGCTGCATCTTCAGCAGCACTGAGGTTGCTTGCATCTTTTGATGTACCTTGAGTTTCTATTGGATGAGAAGCCTGTTTTTGATTTCTGATCTCATGTGACAAGTCATCTGAGTGAGATGGTACCAGGCTGGGACCTTCTTCAGAAGAAACACTAAGGTTTTGTGACAGATGTCTGATGGGATCAGCTTGAAGAGGAACATCTTCATTCATATGTTCATCAGATGTAGGTGGAATCAATGGATAATTATCTCTTCTTTCTACAGTTGAAGAAGTATCACCTGAATGTATATTTCATGCATCAGACATGTGAAATTAGTCAAATGATTTAGTAAAAGTGTTAATATCAAACAACCAATCAGGACCATTTGTTGATTTGGGGAACGAATGTTCTTTGTATTGAACATTTGTAGATTCATCGATAATGTTCAGTCTAGGATTGAACACTCTATAAGCCTTTGAGACGGAAGAATAACCTACAAAAAATCCTTCATCAGACTTAGATGAAAATTTTCCCAAATGATCATGTGTGTTTAATATTGAGACTGGACAACCAAATGATTTGAGGAATCCAATAAATGGTTTCCTATGAAAGATCAGTTCATAAGATGTCATGTTACTTTCTTTAACAATCAGAGTTCGATTTTGCACAAAGCACGATGTATTAACTGCTTCTGCCCAGAAGGTGATTGGCAGTTTAGCATCGGCTAGCATCGTTCTTGCTGCTTCAATCAGTGTTCTATTTTGCCTTTTAGCTACCCCATTTTGTTAGGAGTTCTTGCTGCACTGAATTGATGAGCAATGCCTTTGGTTGCACAAAAGGAACTCATATTTTCATTTTTGAACTCTTTACCATTATCACTTCTTATTATTTTGACTTTGAGATCAAGTTGATTTTCAATTTTAGTGATAAATTCTTGAATGATTGGGATACTTCGTTTTTATGAAGTAGGAAGAACACTCATGTGAATCGAGAAAAGTCATCAATGATCACTAAACAATATTGTTTCTTTCCCATACTCATTACATGAGTCGGTCCAAAAGATCCATGTGAAGTAACTTCAATGGAGTATTATTAGTGTTCACCAGCTTGGTTTTGTGAGACGATTTGTGTTGTTTTCCTTTGAGGCACGCCGAACATTGATTAATAAAATTGAATTCTTTTGAGGAAGACCAATTACATGGTTTCCTTTGACTAACTTGTTCATATTTTTAAAGTTAGTGTGCCCTAAACGTCTATGCCAAAGCCGTGACTCATCAAATGATGCTTTAGACAAAAGACATGTTTCTTCCTTAGGTGATGTAGAACACAGGTTTAAGACATATGTATTATTCTTCCTCGGAGTCTTTAAGACAACCCATTCTTCAAGAATCTGAAATCCAGGTTTCAGAATGTAGTAGTGAGTGTCTATAAAGTGAGTGGAATATTTTTTGTCGCAGATCCGAGACATGCTTAGCAGATTGAAATTTAGTTGTTCACAGTAATTCACTCTATCAAAGCTCAGCATCCTGTTTGTCACAGATCCTTCTCCTGTAATCCTACCACCTTCTGAATCTCCACCGAATGCCACAGTAGTTCCTTGTATGTACTTGAAATCATAAAGGAGGGAACGATCTCCAGTCATATGTCGGGAGCATCCACTGTCTACGTACCATAGGCTATTAGACCTGTGTGAATGAACCTACAAACAAAAAGAACTAATTAGAATAAGGAACCCAAGCCATGATGGTCTTGGGTTTCCTGTTCTATTCATGATAGTCACCTCCTGGTTTTTCCTTCTGAATAGTGATTTAGATAGAGGTGTTCTGGGAGACTTTTGATAATGAATTAGTCGAGTCATCTCATCAACATCTACAAAGGATTCAGATGAATAATGAAATCGTTTGTCTCTATTTCTTTGTAAAAGTTTAGCCCGAGTTTCATTATCAAAAGTTGGTTTTTCCTTAGGAAGGTCAAGTTTGTGTTTCATTGTGAGATGATTTCTTTGACCCTTCCTCAAATCCTTCAAGTTATTTCTGTCATTTGTTGATCTAGGTGTCCTAGATTGAGTATTATGAAAATGAGGTCTGACAGAATGCATCACAGTAGATGTTTTCGAGATGGGCTTGTGTTGTGGAATTCTCAAGCCCTTTTGATTAAAGTAACAATCAGATGTATTATGATTGTTCATGTCACAGATTGAACAATACTTGTTGAAATAGCAATTTTTGGTGGAGTGATTGTTCATATCACAGATAGAACAATATTGATTGAAGAAGCATTTATCTGTCTTGTGATTGAACATGCCACAAATATCATAATACATTTGTTTGTTTCTTGAATTAGATTTTTCCTTATGTGACTCAACTGATACTTTCTTTTGATGAGTCACTTTCTTTTCTTTAGGTGATGAATCAGAATCAGCCCTTTTAGTAGATTGTTTCACAACACTACTTTTGTTCAGTTGTCTAGGCTGTTTCTGTTTCTTTAACCTACTTCTCACCTCTTTCTTAAACTGGTTAACATGTTCTTTGTTACAGATATCAAACCCATCTCCCTGCCTTAACCTTGATGACTGAGGGTCTGATGAAGTTTTATGTGTTGAACTCAGTTTTACAATTGGTTTCTTTTTCAGTGAAACTTTTTTTGATTTGCTTGAATTTTGTGGAGATACAATCTCATTATCAGAACTACTCTCAGTATTGGGTTTCACTGTTTTGACATATTTCTTTTTGCCTTGTAAAACAGATGGTATGAATTTTATAAAAGGTACAATTGCTTTTACAGGGCTTGATGGTTTCATGACACTCACTGTCTTGTCTGAGCACTCTTTGATTTTGATTGGGTGTCCTAACTTGATTTATCCTCATTGTTTCAAATAAACATCAGGTTTGTTTTGAGGATTTGTCACTTGTTTCACTACTGATTTAGGTTCCATAACTTTAGGTTCGATTGATTCAGAGAGTGAGATAGAGTCAGGCATGACAGTGTAATTGTCATTGTATGGTGGAGGACATGATTATACCCAATCCCTGACATGTCCTTTGGATCCTTTTGTGAATCCAGCATCTCTTACAGCTTGACTGAAGACATTTGAAACTTTTCAAGTTTCACTTCAGTCATAGATTGTTGAGCTTTAGCTTGAGCTAACTTTTCAGTAAGTAGCTCATTTTCAGCTGCAAGATTGTATTTCTCACCATGCAATTTTTCTATGTCAGAAATTAGAGATTTGATTTTGATTTCAAAACTTTTTAGTTCCCTCTTCATCATTTTTGACTTCACTTTTTCTTTAATTTTATCTGCTAATTTATGGTTGTGTTCTCTATACTCTTGTAATTCATTTATGCATATCTCACTACAAAGGTTAGTTTTTACCTTAGTAGGCATTGAAGATGGTCCATCATTGATGTGAGCCATAAGAGCATGATTCTGGAATTGAGGCTTGACTTCCTCAGCATACACACTCCAGTCACATATCCCAACTTGTTTGATCACAAGGGCACTGGCAGAAGGCTGACTGCTTGCATGGGCTTGATTAGTCAGCTGTGGTTGATTCTGGTATGTTTGTTGATGATGAGAATGATGGTACTGCTGTTATTGATTGTTTGAGTGATAGCTTGAATTGGGCTGTGATGATGATTGACCTGGAGAGTTCCTTGAATGGTTGTTTCTTTTAGGAGCATTGCACTCTCTTGAGAAATGGCCAGTCATGCCACAGTTGAAGCATTTTACCTTGAATTTGTCATATCCAAGTTTTGTGTTCTCATTCAGGCTCAACTTTCTTCCTTTTCTGAAGAATTTCTTTGCTCTCATGGCAACCATTGCCATTTGCCACTGTAGATCCATCTCCTCAACATCATCAGGATCTATTTCTTCTAAATCTTCTTGTATTAGGTGGCCAGAAGTGAGTCTTCCCCTAGATATGCTTCAAAACTTGCAATAAAGGCGTTGTAAGTTGCCTTTTGCTCTTCTGATTTTATGTCTTCTGGAGAGGTTTGAGGAACAGTGGAGACTTTTGGTGCTTGAGCTGAAGTTGAAGGGTGATTGAATGGTGGAGATGCAATGAACCAAGTATTGTTCATTTGATCTCTTGATGAGATGAAGTCATCTTCCTCTGTGATGAAAGCATTTTCAACAGAATGTGATTCTAAAGGGAATTTGTAGGCTTCAATCACTCTTGGTCCACTCAAATTTCTGCTTCGTTCATCAAGTTCCAAAGCTTCAATCTTGGCTATCATAATGTCTAGAGTGGTACTCTCAAGATCAAGAGTACTTTTCAGCATTGTGACATTTTGCTTCCAGCTTTCAGGTAGATTGTGAAGCATTTTTTGTTAAGTTCTTTAATGTTGTATGAAACACCCATAATTTCCAAGTCATTGACCAACTGTACAAATCTGTGCAGTTACTTTGATATGGATTCTCCTTTGGTGTGATGGAAGGTTTCATACTGATTGACCAGCTTGTCTTTGTTAATTTCAGCAACCTCACTGCTTCCTTCACACATAATTTTGAGAGCATCCCAAACAGCTTTAGTTGTTCCATACTTTTCCAATCTTTTTAGCACATCCATTTTGAGTGCTTGAGTCAAAATTGAGTATGCTTTGAGATCAATTTTGATTTTCTTATAGTCATCTTCATCCAGAGTTAAGTCTTCAATTGGTATTCTAACAGTCTTGTATAGTGCAGCTTGAGCTGTTGATAGAGTAATAGGAATGTGTGGTCCCTTACATATTGAGATCCAAAAATTAGGATCTACACCTGTGATATAATTTCTAAACCTTATTCTCCATTGTTTAAACTCAGATTTGTGTTTAAGCATGGGAGGTTTAGGTGTATGACCTAATTCAGAGTAACTGTTAGAATCAATGTTGATTTGTGAAAGTATAGATTTAGTTTATTTTAAGATTGATTATGTTTGATGAGTCCAACTTGTTCAAGCAGTTCTTTTGAGGTTCAGAATGAGTATTCTTGCTGCTTGACAGGAGTATTCTTGCTGTTTGCTAAGTAGAGATGATGATATCTACTACTAGCAACTTGATTATCAGATCAATCGAGTTCTATTCAGTCTCGAGAGCCAAAGCTCTGATACCAATTGACTGGGTTTGAGTAAGAGTGATATTCTTACTGAGAATCGAATATGATAATCAAGTCAATGATTGAGTGGCGGAAACAAACAATCAAAGAACATTCAAAGCAAGAAAATTACTCATAAATGCTGTTTGTATTGATATATGAAAGTTGATAAGTTACAGAGAATAATGACAACAAAAATTCTCTATCTATCAGCCGTTGCCTCAGTACGAGGTTAACTATTCTATTTATAGGCATACAAGATGCCTTTACAAAATGACTAAACTACCCCTGACCTATTACATCAGAAACTATTCTAAGTCTTGATCCGCATCTCTGCTTGTTCATCCGCATTGACAAATGCGAATGAGATAATCTTGATCAACATTGCAATTGATCATCCGCATTAGTAAGTTGGTCATACGCATTGGCTAATGCAGATGAACAAATACTTGAGCACATTTGGTTGGTCATCCGCATTTGTCAATGCGGATGAGCAAAGTCTTGTCCGCATCTTTTTTTGTTCTTCCGCATTAGTCAATGCGGAAGAGTAACTTGTTCTTCAGCATTAGTATTATGTCTTCCGCAGTAGTCAATACGAAAGAGTAAACACTTGTCCGCATCAGAGTTATGTCTTCCGCATTAACTAATGCGGAAGATAACACTTGTTATTTTCCTTTTAGATCTTCATCTGCATTTCATCTTGGACTTATGGGATTCCAGCTGAGCAATCATCAATTCACTCATTGAGTTGGCATGTATGATCCTTTCAAGTCTACTCGAAGATTGCAAAAGGTCAGTTCTAGATCTCCTTTTTACATGTTTTTAACTGATTTTGGGGGCTGGAATTACATTTTAAAATGTTTTTACATTGTTGGGTGTGTGTACATGTGAGTATGTGTGTGTAATGGTGGGTGTGTTGGATCTAGAGAGGCTGGTGCAACCAAAACCAAACACTTAGACTATTTTGGTATAACAAATAAAGGACTTCCGAAGCTAAGTATGGAACTTCCAAAGACAAATAGAGTTCTTCCGAAGACAAGTGCAAGATCAACTTCCGAATGAAAATTCCCACTTCCGAAGGAAAACTCCAACTTCCAAAGGAAAACTCCAACTTCCAAAGGAAAACTCCAACTTCCGAAGACAAAGTCTCTACTCTTCCGAAGCTTCAACACTTAGAAGAAATGAAGACTACAACTTCCGAAGTATGAAATCCCAAGGAAGCGTTGGAAGGAGTAGCTACTTCCGAAGTATAAGTGGCTTCGGAAGAACAAGTTCTTTCGAAGCTAGTTAACCTTCGGAAGCATCTACTATGAACCAGTGGACATAAGTATGGTCTCTCTGACACTCTGCTGCAGACCTCTGATATACTGCATGGTGTTTTCTTAAAACCCATGTAGTTAACCATACTTTATTCCACTTTGCATCTTTATCTGTTGGCACAGTTGTCAACTTTAGTTGGTGACATAAGGTAATGTAAGGATTTTATGTAAAGGCTGATGCAACTCAAACACTCAAAGTCTTCTGCATGCATGCACAAGTGTACTGAAGAAGAATGCTTTGGAAGTTTCACACCAGCAACATAAATATTCTAAGTGTGAAATCTTCCGAAGCCAAGACCAATATCTTCCGAAACCACAGATCAAGTCTTCCAAAGCTTCAAAGACAAAGTCTTCCGAAGCCAACACTAGAAGACAGATTTCTTCCAAAGACTTTTAACACATGCTTTATCTGATGTACTTTACATAAAGTTGGAACCCTTTTTGCTACAACTCTGTAAAGTCACCAACTTACATAAGTTGGTGAAAAGGTCCATGCTTTTAGTAACTATACATTGAGGTATTGAGTCTATAACTTTCTACTTCATGTACTTTATCCCTTTTGTAATATATTAGGATGTGAGCTATGGCATGCCATAGTCACCAGTCAAAAGGCAATCTGCCTTTTGACTTTACAATTGATTTTGTATGTATCTAGTCAATTAAATCCAGCTGGCCTTCAAAGTATGGCCGGTTGTAGGATGCAGTATATGTATCTCAAGTACTTGTAACTTTCTATTATGCTTTGTAACATTCGTAATAGAACTTGAGAAAGCAATATACTGCAATCTTGAAAACCAACTCCTTGTGTGTTTTGCTATCTTGTTCTGTCTCATATTTACTTGTGTTCTTAGTATCATTATAAAAGGTTAACCAGTTTCATTGTTCGATCAGTTAAGTGTTCTTAGCAACTCTTCTTATTGTGTTGTTATGTTGTAAGTGCATACCCTTCACCGGTCCTGCATTTGGTAGCAGAGCATTCCAGGCTCTTGATATAAGATCTCACCATCTTAAGATCCCTTACACACAAAATACTTAACTTATCAAATGTCAGCCATTTCCAAATCTGATATGGAAACTAGAACCATGATAAAGTCCTCACTGATCACTCTTGATGACTTTGACACCTGGTGCCAAAGAATGGAAGGTTTCATCTGGTCTTTGGACTCAAGAATGTGGGAATCTGTTGAAAATAGACCTTACATACCAAGCACCTCTTCTACTACTGGTGGTGGTATGATCCCCAAGGCTATGGCTGACTACTTAGATGAAGATAGAAAGAAAGTAGAGATTGACCAGAAGGCCATGACAGCCCTTCAAACTTCTCTTCCAAACTCTATATATAGGGGTTTCAAGAAATGCAAAACAACTAAGCAGCTGTGGGATGCATTGAAACTGATGTATGAGGGTTCCTTTGAAGCCAAGGAGAACAAGAAGGATCTCTTGAAGCATCAGTTTGAAAATTTCACCTTTAAAGCAGGTGAAACCATGACTCAACAATACTTTAGGTATGTTGAGATTGTGGACACCCTAGTGGATGGTGGAGTTGCTCTTCAAAACAGAGATATTGTAAGGAAGTTCACGTCCTCTCTTCCTAGGCAATGGACACACTATTGTGTGGTTATCAAGAGAACTGAGAACCTAAAGACTCTCACCTTGACAGAGTTGTATGGGATTCTCAGTGGTTACTAGATGGAGAAGAACATGCAAGGTTCATCTAGCAACTCCAGGGTTGAAAGGGATAGCATAGAACCCTAACATCATCTCATATGAAACCCTGACAACTCACAAAAGGGACCTTTCATCACCTTCCCTGAGACACCAAGGGAGAACTACACTTAAGAAAGCCCATTCCAAGAGACAAGTTCTTCTCAAGCCTTTCCGTCTTCTGATGAAAGTTGTTGTAGCTTTCTCTTCACCCTTGAAGACCTAGATTGTATCCATCCAAATGATCTGGAATACATGGAGATAATCCAGTAGATAGCTCCTCTCACTCACAGAGTGTAAGGCCCCATTCCCCGGACGCTTACAGCTAGTCAATCATCACGCACAAAACATATATTTTCATTAACTTAAAGAAAACACTGCAGCTGAAACATTAAAACAAACATTTCATTCCATTATAAAAGCTTTTGCAAAATAATACATCATTATCAAATTACAAAATACTTGTTGCATTACATCACAAAAGCATTATAAAACGGATGACATCCAAAAAGAGCCAAGTAGCTGCCCCGTGCCATCCTTAGCTACCTTTACCTACCAACTGGAAACACATAAAAGTCAGCGTTGCTGAGTGAGTTCTAGTTTTAAATAAGACATACTTTATTTTCATTTAAAACCGTTCTTTACTTTCTTTCAATCATACCATACTTTCGTACATTATCACACATCGTACGTACACATAGATAATAACATTATTATCTTCTTTATTGTTCATCATTTTCTTTATTTATCTCTTTAACTCTTTCCGGATCAGTGTCATCATCTACACCCTAAAGTATGCACAAAGTGGGTACTTGGCCGAAGATCATAAATGACTTCCATAACGCACAATGCCTGGCACCAGCACCGGGGCAAGCGACAAAGATCCTAACTGTATACTACAACCCAAACGTATGCACAAAGCAGGTACTGGGCCGAAGATCATAAGTGACTTTCATAACGCACATAGCCTGACACCAACACCAGGGTGAGTAATCACTATTAACCATGTACTATATCACTGGTCAGTCACAAAGACTGGACCCCTGCATGTATCCTTAAGGGTTAGCTAAACCACACACAGTTGAGCTTACAACATTTTAGTGTCATGCACCTCTGTACATTTTGCTTGCAAGCCTTTCTTTACTTTCTCTTTCATTAATGCATGCATTCTATCATCATGTTCCTCTTTTCATTATATTTCACTTTACATTACATAATACTTTATCATTTCTTTCACAACTATAACACGTAAAGCCACGGGAAGATAAACATACATAGCAGGAACATAAACATAATCATGCAAACATCGCCATACAAGGCACCATCACACATGACATAACAATCATGCAACATACCAACATGCATAAGCATCAATCATACATCATAATACATCGCCCATTAAATCATCTATGACTTCAAAAAAGTCAACTTACTTTACCCCCAGGAACATCCCAAGTCAAAGCCTACATTTTACATTTTCCCCAAAATCAGAAAATATTTCTAAGTCTTTAGACGCATGAACACTATGCAGGCGTATGAGCACTATACGGGCGCATGGCCTTTCAGGCGCATGGGGAATACTTAGGTGCATGGACAACTTTCAAGAACATTGGCACTATTGGGGCGCATGAGCAACACTTAGTCTATTCTGGGCAATTCTAGGCGCATGGGCACTATGCAAGCGCATGAGTGCCTGGGCACATGAGCTATCTGGGTGTATGAACACTTAGTTAATTTTAGCCTATTTCTAGGCGCCTGAGTACTATTTGGGTGCATGAGGTTTTGGGTGCATGGGAACACTTAGGCAGTTATTTTCAGTTGGGCGCATGAGCCACTATTAAGGCGCATGAGCAGTCTATATCACTCTTAAACATCATAATTCAGTACCCAAACATCATCTATCATGCTCTAAGCTTAAATCATACATTCTAAGCCTTAGGAACACAATCAAAACATCATCAAACACATACGTAGCCCAAAATCAAACCCCACTTGCAACATACACACATACACACATACGGGTATAAAACCCCACTTTTATAAAAAGTTCATACATGTATTTCCAGCCCCAAAGCAGTTTAAAACAAGTAAAAAGGGGGTTCTAGAACTTGCCTTTGCAACCTCTTAGGTGTGACTTCTTTCAAACCCATTTGCATTTGAGTTCAACCGCCTCGAAACCCACCAAAAACACACCCGAACATATAGAAACATACATAAGCATACAACCGAGGATAAAACTAGTTAAGAACATCTGAAAACCATGAATTCTTACCTTGAATTCGACCTCCTGCACTTGTTCTTCTTCAAACCCGACATTTGCTCTTTCACTCTCTAGAAATATCCGAAGATATGGTGTTGTACGTGAAGTGGGTGGCCATGCCCACTTTTACACCAACTTTTTCAAAGTTTTGTTCTTTTCACACTTTTAACCCCTCGACTTGGGTTTTATAACTATTCCTTCTTTTTCTTCACTTTATTCTTTTGTTTGAGCATTCTAAAAATAACCAGGTGTTACAAGTCCACCCTCGTTATATAGGTTTCATCCCCGAAACCTGTTATTCCTCAAACAATCGTGGGTAATGCTGTCTCATTTCCTCCTCCGTCTCCCACGTAAACTCAAATCCCTTCCTGTGCTTCCACTGTACACGCACAAGAGGTACCATTTTATTCCTTAACCTCCTCTCCTTGCGATCAATGATCGCCACTGGTTTCTCCACATAATTGAGCCGTTCATCTACCTCGATATCCCCCAGTGGTATGACCATATCCTCGTCTGCCATACACTTTCTCAGATGAGATACATGGAATGTTGGGTGAATTCACATAACTCATCTAGTAACTCCAATCTATAGGCCACCTCTCCTACTTGAGAAATGATTCGGAAAGGCCCTATGTATCTCGTGCTCAACTTGCCCCGCTTTCTGAACCGATTGATATCTTTCCAAGGTGAGACCTTCAACATGACTCTATCCCACACCTAGAACTCAACCTGTCTACGTCTTTTATCGGCATATGAATTTTGCCCATCTTTAGCTGCCTTCATAAAGGCTTTGATCCTTTCCAGTTTCTTAATTGTAGCCTCGACCACTTTGACGCTCCTTAACTCTTTATGACCAATATCACCCCAACACATGGGTGTTCTACATCTCTTCCGTATAGCATCTCATAAGGAGGCATACCAAGACTGGCATGATAACTATTGTTATGTGAGAACTCAGCTAACGGTAACTGGTCATCCCAACTTTCTCCAAAATCAATGACACATGCTCGAAGCATATCTTCCAATGTCTAAATGGTCCTTTTTGACTGACCATTTGTTTGAGGATGATAAGCCGTGCTAATGTGTAACCTCGTCCCCTTAGCATCATGAAATTTCTTCCAAAACTTAGATGTAAACCGGGTGTCACGATCAGACACAATAGACACCGGCACACCATGACGAGTTATGATCTCCTTAATGAACAGATCCGTCAACCTCTCGGATGAATGTGTCTCGCGAATCGGTAGGAAGTGAGCACTCTTCATCAAACGGTCCACTATCACCCATATGGCATCATACCCTCGCGTGGTACGTGGTAGCTTTGTTATAAAGTCCATGGTGATATGCTCCCACTTCCACTATGGTATATCAATGGTTGGATCTTTCCATATGGCTTTTGGTGCTCGGTTTTCACTTGTAAACAAGTAAGGCATTTATTCACTTAGTCCCCCACATCGCGTTTCATACCCGGCCACCAATAATCTTTCTTCATGTCTTGGTACATCTTCGTAGCATCGGGATGAATGGAGTACCGAGTTTTATGAGCTTCATCCATAATCCTCCCACGTAGATCCCCAAAACGAGGAATCCACTTCCGTCCGAATCGGGTCCTAACACCGAGTGTGTTTTCACCCAATTCCGCAACTAGACCTCTCATTCTTTCGAAGTTAAGATGATCTTCTCTCAATGCCTCATCTTGAAACTCCTTGACCTACTTCATCACATCAAAGGTCATAACCAACTGATAAGCCTTCACCCGAATCAGCTCAGGTCTTTCCTTTCGACTAAAGGCATCCGCCACCACGTTGGCTTTGCCCAGATGGTAATGGATCTCGCAATCATAATCCTTTATGAGCTCCAACCATCTCCTCTGCCTCATGTTCAAGTCCTTCTACTCGAAGAAATACTTCAAGCTCTTGTCGTCAGTGAATATGGTGCACTTCGTCCCGTATAGGTAGTGCCTCCAAATCTTTAACGCGAAGACCACAACTGCTAGCTCCAAGTCATGAGTAGGATAATTAATTTCATGAACCTTCAGCTTTGGATGCATAGGCTATAACCTTTCCTCTCTGCATCAACACACATCCTAACCCCGAATAGGAAGCATCTGAATAAACCACCAAATCTTCACGTCATTGGGTAACGACAAAACATGAGCTTGAGTCAATATTGCCTTTAACTCCTCAAACGCCTTCTCTTGAGCTTGACCCCATACAAACTTTACATTTTTCTGGGTCAACTTGGTAACTAGGGATGCGATCTTAGAGAAGTCTTGAATGAATCTTCTATAATAGCCCATCAAACCCAAGAAACTACGTATCTTGGATGGCATCTTTGGAGACTTCCATTGCATCACCATCTCCACCTTTTCCAGGTCTACCATAATCCCTTCAGGATTTACCACATGTCCCAAAAACTAAACCTCACACAACCAGAACGCACACTTGGAGAATTTAGCATACAACTTCTCCCTCTCAAGGTCTCCAACACCTCTCGAATGTGATCGGCATGTTCCTCCTCACTCCTTGAATAATTCAAGATATCATCGATAAACACAATCACTGATTTATCTAACATCAGCTGACAAACTCGATTCATCAAGTCCATAAAAGCAACTGCCGCATTGGTTAAACCAAAGGACATAACGAGGAACTCGTAGTGTCCATAACGCGTGCGAAAAGCTGTTTTAGGAATATCCTGCTCCTTCACATTCAACTGATGGTAGCCAGATCGAAGATCTATCCTCGAAAACCAACTGGCACCCTGAAGCTGAAGGTCATCGATTCTCGGTAACGGGTACCGATTCTTCACTGTCAGCTTATTCAAATTTCGGTAGTCAATACACTTCCTCATACTACCGTCTTTCTTCTTCACAAATAAGACTGGAGCACCCCAAGGAGAGATACTCTGTCAAATGAACCCCTTATCGAGTAACTCCTGTAGTTGCTCCATCAACTATTTCATCTCAGTCGGAGCCAACCGATACGGTGCCTTAGCTACAGGTTGGGCACCCGGTATCAAGTCAATCTGGAACTCGATCTCTTGGTCAGGTGGCACTCCTAGAAGGTCTTCGGGAAACACGTCTGGGAAATCACACACCACCGATACGTTGGTCAGTTCTGGTGTTGGCGTATCCACATCCTTCACGTAGGCCAAGTAGGCACTACATCCACGCCTCATGCACTGTCCCGCCATCGCCATCGAAATCACTTTCAGGATCATCGTGACTCGATCACCATAAACCGTCACTAAACTTCCAGCTGGCGCTGTCAATCGAGTCATGTTCTTGTGACATACAATGTTCACCTCGTAGTTTGCTAACCAATCCATTCCTAGGACTACATCAAACCCGCCTAAGGTCATCACAAATGGTCTAACATGAAACTTGTGACCCTCTAGTTCTATGTCACATCCTTCTATCATCTTGGAAATCCTAATAGACTTACCTATGACAGTTTCTACATCGAAGAGCGTATCTATATTCTTACTACTAATAGGCAATTTAGCACAGAAATCAGCAGAAATAAAACTTTTACTAGCACCAGAATCAAATAACATAGAGGCTAAAGTTTGGTTTACTAGAAACATACCTGACACAACATCGGGGTCCATCCTAGCCTCCTCCTACATCATCATGAACGCCTGGCACTTGCCCTCTACCCTTCAGTCCCGGTTGTCTTCATCCCTGCACCAGAACTTTCAGCCTCGGCTTCTTGTAGTCCCTGCTCATATGGCCCTCCTCGCCACAAGTATAACACCTCCTTATTCCGCAGTTCTTCGCCACATGTCCGGTCCTCCACATCGAAAACAAACATTGGATCCCACTCTACATTCCCTGGTGTGCTCTCATCCACACTTAACACACCTCCTCGACTCCGCACCAGATGTGACCACACGTCGGTCATCCATCCGTGCACCTTTGTTGTTTGGAGCGGCTCCGTCACGTCCAAATCACTTCCCGTTCCAATTCCGATCACCACCACCTTTCTTGCTGCCTTCAGCCACCACCAATATCCTCTCATCGTACAACCTCCCGCCAAGTCAATCGCCGACCTAAACGTGCTCGGTCGGGCAACGATCATGTGCCTACGGATATCCACTGGCAAACCCTGAATATATCTCTTGATCTTTCGTGACAAGGGTGTCACTTGATCTAGCACCAGCTGTGTCATTTCATTGAATTTAGTGGTGTATTACTGATGTGTCATTGTTCTCGCCTCCAGCTGTAGGAACTCTCTTTCAACTTTGTGCATCTCTCGGTGAGGACAGAACTCCTCAATTACCATCCTTTTCAGCTCTGCCCACTTCATCCTTCTAATTGCCCGACTACCCTCGGCTTGGACAATATTGTCCCACCAACACAGAGTCGAGCCCACAAACGAGTGGGCAACAAACTTCACCTTCTGGTCTTCCCGACACTCGCTGATATTCAGTACAGCTTCCATCTCTCTCACCCATCGATGAGCAGCAGCAACAGTGCCATTACCATCGAAGGTAGGGGCCTTGCATCTTTGAAATGCCACGTAGTTGCAACCTCGTGCCACCTCCAGCGCAGGCTCTTCTTCCTCCTCTTCTTCTTTGTCATAAGAGAAAACCGTCTCAGTCTCAGGCTATCTCCTTTCGCCCATAGGCTTACTCCTTTCCTTCCTTTTCCCCTCCCGTACAACCTTTATCATTTCTGTCACTACAGACGGTAAGATTGTCAGCATGACCTGATGCACCTCTTCAAAAACAACCTCCTTCACCGAGGCCCTTAAGTTGGCACTCTTGTCTCTGCCCGCTGGATAAGGGTCTCGGGTTCTTCATGAACCACCCTTTCGGCCCTTGGCCTTCCTGTTGTGGCCCATGGTTCAGCACTGCATCCACCGTAACCTCCACCACATGAAGCCTTCGATGATCTACCACCGGCCATCCTCAAAGCACACTATAAGATTCAAACACCAACACAATCATTCAAGGGAACAACTCAGTTTATGTCAAGTATAGTAAGTCCCTAATTACAGTGGCCAGTTGTGATTAGCTACTACTTTACTCTTCATACCCCTAGCATTTCCTATCCTGACTACATCAATATCTAAATCTACTAAAGGCACACAGAACAAATCACATAACATGTGCAACTACTCGGACTGGCATCCCTTCCCTTTTCGTCTCATTCTTAATTTAGGTTTATTTTGAAAATTTACCCATTTCACTTAAACTTTGGCTCTCATACCAACTTGTAAGGCCTCGTTCCCTGGACACTTACAGCTGGTCAATCATCGCACATAAAACATATTTTTCATTAACTTAAAGAAAACATTGCAGCAGAAACATTAAAACAAACATTTCATTCCATTATAAAAGCTTTTGCAAAATAATACACTGTTATCGAATTACAAAATACTTGTTGCATAACATCATATAAGCATTATAAAAATGGATTCCATCCAAAAAAGCCAAGTAGCCACCCCGTGCTATCCTCAGCAACATTTACCTGCCAACTGGAAACACATAAAAGTCAGCGTTGTTGAGTGTGTTCTAGTTTTAAATAAAACATACTTTACTTTCATTTAAAACCATTCTTTACTTTCTTTCAAATCATACTGTACTTTCGTACATGATCACACATTGTACGTACACATAGATAATAACATTATTATCTTCTTTACTAGTCATCACTTTCTTTCTTCATCTCTTTAACTCTTTCCGGATCAGTGTCATCAGCTATACCCCAAACATATGCACAAAGCGGGTATTGGGCCAAAAATCATAAATGACTTCCATAACGCATAAAGCCTGTCACCAGTACCGGGGCAAGTGACAAAGATCCTAACTGTATACTACACCCCAAACGTACGCACAAAGCGAGAACTGGGCCGAAGATCATAAATGACTTCCATAATGCACATAGTCTGGCACTAGCACCGGGGTGAGTAATCACTATAAACCATGTACTATATCACTGGTTAGTCATAAAGACCGGACCCCTTCATGTATCCTTAAGGGTTAGCTAAACCACACACAGTTGAGCTTACATCATTTTAGAGTCGTGCACCTCCGTACATTTTCCTTACAAGCCTTTCTTTACTTTCTCTTTCATTAATGCATGCATTCTATCATTATGTTCCTCTTTTCATTATCTTTCACTTTATGTTACATAATACTTTCTCATTTCTTTCACAACTATAACACGTAAAGCCACGGGAAGATAAACATACATAGCAGGAACATAAACATAATCATGCACGCATCACCATACAAGGCACCATAACACATGACCTAACAATCATGCAACATACCAACATGCATAAGCATCAATAATACATCATCATACATCGCCCATTACATCATCTATGACTTCAAAAAAGTCAACTTACTTTACCCCCGGGAACATCCCAAGTCAAAGCCTACATTTACATTTTCCCCAAAATCAGAAAACATTCTATGTCTTTAGGCACATGAACACTATGCAGGCGTATGAGCACTATGCGAGTGCATGGCCTTTCAGGCGCATGGGGAACACTTAGGCGCATGGGCAACTTTCAGGCGTGTTGGCACTATTGGGGCGTATGAGCAACACTTAATCTATTCTGGGTAATTCTAGGCGCATGGATACTATGCAGGCGCATGAGTGCCTGGGTGCATGAGCTATCTGGGCGTATGAACACTTAGTCAATTTCAGCCTATTTCTAGGCGCATGAGTACTATTTGGGTGCATGAGGTTTTGGGCGCATGGGAAAACTTAGGCAGTTATTTTCAGTTGAGCGCATGAGCCACTATTAGGCGTATGAGTAGTCTATATCACTTTTAAACATCATAATCAGTCCCCAAACATCGTATACCATGCTCTAAGCTTGAATAATACATTCTAAGCCTTAGGAACACAACCATAACATCATCAAACACATACATAGCCCAAAATCAAACCCCACCCGCAACATACACACATACACACATACGGGTATAAAACCCAACTTTTTATAAAAAGTTCATACATGCATTTCTAGCCCCAAAGCAGTTTAAAACAAGTAAAAAGGGGGTTCTAGAACTCACCTTTGCAGCCTCTTAGGTGTGACTTCTTTCAAACCATTTGCAATTGAGTTCAATCACCTAGAAACCCACCAAAAACGCACCCGAACACATACAAACTACATAAGCATACGACCGAGGATAAAACCAGTTAAGGACATCTAAAAACCATGAATTCTTAACTTGAATTTGACCTCCTGCACTTGTTCTTCTTCAAACCTAAGCTCTACTCTTTCTCTCTCTAGAAATATCCGAAGATATGGTGTTGTACGCGAAGTGGGCGACCATGCCCACTTTTACACAACTTTTTGAAAGTTTTTGTCCTTTTGACACTTTTAACCCCTCGACTTGGGTTTTATAAATTTTTCTTCTTTTTCTTCACTTTATTCTTTTGTTTGAGCCTTCTAAAAATAATCGGGTGTTACACAGAGCCAAGAAGTTCTACAAGCGGACTGGAAGGAAGTTCCCCAACAATGCAGCCAGTGGAAAGTTTGGACTAGATAAAAGCAAAGCAAAGTGTTAAAACTATAACTTAATGGGCCCCTTGCCAGGGAGTGCAAGGCACCAAGAACAAATGGTGGCCAAGCACAATCCAGACCAAACTACACTAACAAAGCCACCCAGAATGAGAAGCCAAAGTAGCAAGCTATAGTTGCTATTGAAGAAGGAGGGTTTGGCTAGAGCTTTCAGGTGGAAGATGCTTGTCCAAACCAAGCACTGATAGCAAATCATGATGAAGCAAGGTATTGGAACATCTCTGTACCCTGAATGCATTGCTAAAGTAAACAAATACATGTCCTACAACTTAGAAATGAGATCTGATCTTGAGTCCTTAAACATCTTAAAAGCTGATTTTAGAAATATCAAAAGTAATTATAAACTAAAGATAGAGGACTTAGAGAAAACCATACCAGTTTTAAACATGAGCATAAAAATTATAGGACTCGGATCAAGGATCTCATAACTAAGCTGACTGATTGCGAGGCTGAGCTTGTGATCAGCAAAGCCAGGGCAGAAAAGTGTGTTCTTGAAGAAGAGACCTTAAAGAACATGATATCCACATCTTGCATAACAAGGTGTGCTATCAAAACAAGCAGGGACTGGGATCTAATGAGATAGCTCCTCCACACATAATCTTGTCTGTAAGATCACCCACCCAGGTGTGGAACTTGTGAAGATGAGCTTCCTCTCATAGACCCCTTGAGTGAAGAGGATGAAGAAGTGATAGTGAAGAATTCCTCTGAGAAGAGTGAAGAGGAGGATTGTAAGAAGGGTCACTATCCTTCTGAGGAGAAGAAGAAGACTGTGATGACCAAGTCTATGAGGAAGAGCTTGTTCAGAAAGGGCAAGAGAAAAGCTAGGAAGGCTCAAGAGATTAAGGCCATTTTTGATTCTAGGAAAAAACAAGTTTTTTATCCCTACAGGGTTTGAAGTGGTGAAGACTGAAGACATCAACCTAAACTATTCTTCAAAGTGTACTGGTTCATGTTCAAATCATCTCAGCACCAAGAAGAAGGCTGATATGTTGTGTACCACTACTACACAGCCTGGACCATCCAACACCAAGAACAGTTCTCAGCCCAAAAGGATTATCTTGGCATCTACAAAGATGAAGGTGGAAAAGGGATGTGATCAAAATCAGTCTTGTTCTCAACAGAAGGCTCTTGGAAGAAGAAAAAAGAATGTGTTATGTGTGAAAGTACTTCTCATCTTTCTAAGGATTGTCCATACAATCCAAGAGGTACTCTTCATATGACCAGGAAAAAGACTTCCAAGAGTTCCAAGAAAATTTCAGCTTCGGAAGGAAAGTCTGTTTCCTTCGGAAGCTCCAAAACAAAGAAGAAGGCAAGTGAAAAATTGCCTTTGTAAGAAAATTTGGTCTCGAAAGAAAGGAATACTTCTGAAGCACTGAAGTTTGCTACAGTGTCTGCAGAATCTTCCTAAAAGTATATCTGTGTGTCCTAAGTTGTCTAGTTCATCACCTTCATAAGCTCTTGTTTTCTTTCGATAAAAACTTTTTGAAGAATTTCCTTAGCATTTTGAAAAATTTTGATCCTTCGGAAGATATACTTTTTCCTTTGGAAAAACTCATGCCTTCAAAACAAATAACTGTCTAAGTGATTTCTCTTCGGGAGAAATTTATGAAATATCTTCCGAAGCTTAACACTTGTTCAGACACTTATATGTTTTTGAAGGACCTTTTTTTCCGAAGCAAATTAACTCTCGGAAGCTTTGATCTTCTGAACAAAGCATCCAAGTTTTAATTCTTTTCCAAAGCAAATTTTTTCACAACTCTTAGGAAATTCTTCCAAGGTCATTTTAGCTTCGAAAGCTTTTTCATTAAAAAACTCCCAAAGACAATTTGCCTTCAGAAGCTTTTTGACTTCCAAGAAAACTACTTTTTGAGCAAAAGCAAACTACTTTTTCAGAGGTGGGACCGACATCCGGATTTCAAAGTTTATTCTCTTTCATTAACTTTGTCTTAATTCATTTTCACATATAAACCCAATGGTTCCCCCTCTTTCTATCATCTTCATCTTTCCTCTAAACCTAAACCCCAAACTTCTCTATGAAATTGCTTTCGTTCATCTTTCTTCATCCTTAAGCTTTCTCATAATGGCTAACCTAAACCGTAGAAATGAACCAAATTTCTCCATGCAGTTACATAGGCACACAACCAAGGTGCTCTGTTACACTCTGAGAAAGATCCACATTTCTCAGAGGTTTGTCGTTCTTAGCTCTATCCAAATACTTCACCTCCCTTACCATTGATCCTACACTATATGAGGATCATCTGCTCGAATTTTGGAAAACCTGTCAAGTCGTAATGGATGGGAGAAGGCACTATCTGCCACAGTGCAGGGGAGAACAGTCTTCATCACTCCGGACATCATCAACACTCATATTCAGTTGGATGATGAAGAAGGTGAGGTGTTCTTCCCCAAAGAAGCTATTAATCACTCCTTTGAGCAGATGGGCTATGAGGGAGACTTCTTTGTAAAGACCTTCAAGAAAGGGAAGGTCTCATCACAATGGAAAATCTTGCTCCATGTGGTTATCCATAGCTTGTCAAACAAGCATGGAGGATGGGACTAGATCCTGAAGATTTCTCCTTCATTCCATGGGATGGTTCAGGGAGTCAAGTTCAGGTACTCTCAGTTTGTTTATACAAATTGCTTGTAAACTTGGACTCCTTAGAATACTACGTGTTCCCTAGATATGTTTAATATATTCTTAACTGTGAACTGGACTCATAGTTAAGGGGAACAGGTAATATCTTAAACTGGGACAGATGAAGCCCGATATCTTTAAAATCTTGGAAAGCCCACTGTTGGCTTGTCTGGGTAAAATTGCTCTTGTCCTAAAAATGTTAGAGCTCATTGCTCAGGGTGACAACCTAGCAGCACCAGCTAGTATTGAACCCACAGCTCTACATCCCAACACCACAACAGCCACAAATCACCCTCACCTACCAAAAAACACAAACGAACCCCTACTCAGACTATTTAGTCTATGCAGGCCCTTATATACTCACCCACACAGAAAGAAGTGGACATTGAAGCTCCCACTTCTCCCGAGGAGCAGACCACTCCTATTCCTTCAAAGATCAATGTTGAGGTTCCTCATGCTTAGCCTGATGAGATCACAAGCCCAAATCCCTTAAGCCTTCACTCTGAGTCTCAACACTCAAGTGAACAACCTTCAAGGGATAGCTACCATCCCCAGCCTTTAGATTAAACCAACCATTCTAACCTTGACTTCTATACTGATGAAGATTTAGGTTTCAGTGACTACCATGATTCTCTCTTCTTTTCCACTACTCAAAGAGAGATGAGTGCTCCTGAGTCACCTATATCTAGCCCACATCATTCACCCATTACTGAGGTGGACACTTCTGAACCTGTTTAGGATGTCCATATAGAAGAGGCTCTCACTTTTGCAAGTGATTCCATCATTAAGACCTCAACCATGGCAACTTAGCCCATTGACACTCAACTGAGGCTGCCAGTAAGCAGAGGATCCAGCAGCCAAGAACCTGAAGCTGGTGATGAGAGAGAGGACTCTAGTCCAATCATCTCATCCCCTAATGATATTTTTGATGAAGATGAGGGGAAATTGAGACTAAAGGTGCAAAAACTATCACAAACATGCACCTATTTAGTCTCCAAGGTCAGTCATCTTGAAACTCATGTGACTATCTTGCAAAATAGGGTCAATGATCAGCAACTTGAGATTTCTTATCTCTGGGAACAACTAGCTGGGAGACCTTTAGGAGGAGCTCAACCAGGAACACCAGAACCTATGAGGGTGATTGACTAACTCCTAGCTCACCTATGCAAGAGGGTGATGCTACCAAAAGGGGGAGAAAGTCATTACACTTACAAAAACCTGGGAGTTCTTTAGGGAGTATGGATATTGAGCACTCACCATCCTCACTTGCAGTTGTGCTACTCAGCAACTTCCTCAAGTTCACATTGATGTGGACTCCATAGACTCCTACATTTAGAGTCTTTTAAGGAAGGAATACCAAGGGCTATGTCATCTCTACCAACTTCAAATCACATTATGGGTGGAGGTATGATGAAACAGAAGAGCCCTTATCATCTTAGAGTTCAAGGACAGCAAGAGGTCTTCAATTTTCAGACCTTAAACTTCTATGAAAGTCTGGATCTAGTCAACATGCCACTTGTCAACCACAGCCAATCAAGACAAGCTAACAAGTTGGCTCAAAGAATCCAAGACAAGATCACTGTAGAGTTCAACTTCGAAAGGAGACTAAGGCATCAGGCAATGCCATCGGTCACTAGATGTTGAGGCAGACCCTAAGATTAGTTTCATAGGGGAAACCTTGACTGAAGGCCTAGTGGTAGAACCTGAGAGCCCTGTCTCATCAACATCAACTGCTGTAGAGATTCATACCCTTTTTGAGACACCTGCTAGTGAAGGTGCATCTCAACCTCTCTCTGGCAAGAGCTTGGAAGCTATACCAAGCAATGAAACCCAAAGCTCTCTCCACCCTGAGTCACAAATGGAAAAGAAAGATGACTTTTGAGGAGATTGAGGAGGAGGAGAGAGAGAGGAAAAGGAAGCTAAGGGGAGAAGGTTCCTTTATTGGGTCTGCAAGACTCATGGAAACTGCTATCAGGACTCCCCCCAGGCCAAACACTCAAGATGATAAGTTGAGGGTAGTCAGGATCAATTACTTGCAGACAAGGACTATGACATTGATAATGTCATTTCTCTCCCCTTATAAGAATTAAAGAACTGGTTGACATGGAAGTGTCAAAGGAGAGAAACGAGGCAGAAGATGTAGAGCTGCTGATTCAAATCAAAGAAGAAAGAAGAAAGAAGAAAGAAAATACTGTACAAGCATGTGCCTATTCTCTCCCCAGTTCAGGAAAGTCCTGTACAAGAGGATGTGGTTCAACAAGAACCTCAGGTAGACAAAGAAGAAGATAGGATCAAAATGATCAATTACCTAAGTACCACAAGCCTCTATCAAGCTGCTGCACTTCTTCCCTTATCCTATAACTATATTGAGTTTGAGTACCTCAAACAACTTGAATTTGACATAGTCAAGGAAAGAAAGATCACCAAGGAAGTTAAGGGAAGAGGCTGCAAAGTCAAGAGCCATCATCTAGAAAAGTATAAAGAAGTCTGCAGATAGGTAGAGGATGATGAGCTTCTTAAAGTTGTATGGATTCTCTGGAAGGAGACTTGGTCCTTTGTCTCTGTCCACTATGGATGAGCATATTAGGGTAATCAAGCAGAAGATCAAGAGTGGAGAGCTAATAGACTTACACTCCCCTCCAAGTCAAGCTCCACCTAAAGTGGAGGTTAAGGTTGAACAACCTAAGACAACAAAACCTGAACCTCTTGCTAAGACTCTGCAAGCTTCATCTTTTGATCCACACTAGGGTCAAACTCCCTTTCCTTCAAAACTTGTAAGGGAGGAAGACCCAACTGAGAAAGACAAAGAAGATCTATCAGGTGCTACAGGCCAGTCTTATCAGTTAAAAGGAATGAAAAGAAGAAAAAGGATGGCTTCAAAACCAAAGCCAAAAGAAGAAGAAGAAAGAAGCATCCTTTTCAGACCTTAGGATGAGTCAGAACATCCTAAGGATGTGCAACCAGAGGATGCTCCATCATCTCCCATTCAAACAGCTCTTCTAGCATCAGGAAGACCCATCCTGTCCTGGACATACACCACAAATACAGAAAGGTGGCATGTCATCAAAGATCAAGGCATTGAGAATGTCTACACATAGCAAGGCATGTTCAATCTACCTCTGCATGATCTCTTTGACATAAGAAACACTTTGAGAGTCTGAGTGATCCTGATCATCTCATGAAGAAAGGGATGGTCATCCTCATAAAAAGGACTATTGATATCTGAAGTCTTCAAAATGTTTTGGTAGCATCAACCTAGGGAGAGTTGTAAGGATTAAATGTAAAGGTTAATGCAACTCAAACACTCAAAGTCTCCTGCATGCATGCACAAGTGTACTGAAGAAGAATGCTTCAGAAGTTTCACACCAGCAACATAAATATTCTAAGTGTGAAATCTTCCGAAGCCAAGACCAATATCTTCCGAAGCCAAAGATGAAGTCTTCCGAAGCTTCAGAGAGAAAGTCTTCCGAAGCCAACACTAGAAGACAGATTTCTTCTGAAGAATTTTAACACATGCTTTATCTGATGTACTTTACATAAAGCTGGACCCTTTTCACTACAACTCTGTAAGTCACCAACTTACATAAGTTGGTGAAAAGGTCCATGCTTTTAGTAATTGTGCATTGAGGTCTTGAGTCTGTAACTTTCTACTTCATGTACTTTATCCTTTTTGTAATATATTAGGATGTGAGCTATGGCATGTCATAGTCACTAGTCAAAAGGCAATCTGCCTTTTGACTATACAATTGATTTTGTTTGTGTCTAGTCAATTGTATCCAGCTGGCCTTCAAAGTATCTAGCTGTAGGATGTAGTATATGTATCTCAAGTACTTGTAACTTTCCATTATGCTTTGTAACATTTGTAATAGAACTTGAGAAAGCAATATACTACAATCTTGAAAACGAACTATTTGTGTGTTTGCTATCTTGTTCTATCTCATATTTACTTGTGTTTTTAGTATCATTAAAGAGGTTACCAGTTTCACTGTTTGAATAGTTAAGTGTTTTAGCAACTCTCCTCATTGTGTTGTTGTGTTGTAAGTGCATACCCTTCACCGGTCCTGCAGGTAAGTCATGGACATCATGACTACCAAACCTTAGATAAGACATTATCTAAGATAACTTAACTATAGCTTTGTAGTATTTGCTTTAGTTATAGGATTGTAGCTAGTATCAAGTATATCCGGCTTAGGTGATAGTATATATAGTTTCTCATTGTAACTCATGTAATATGCTTGTAAGAGTCTTGTAATACTTTGAGTTGAGAAGTAATATATACACGTACCTTGAAAATTATTTGCTTGTGTTCTTTGCTACTTAATATATTATCATAAACTCTAAGAAGAGATTCTGATTCATCTAAACTAGTGCGTGTGATTAAGTGAGTTTGAGAGAAAAACTAAGTGTTAAGTGACACAAAACCGATCCTGCAATTGGTATCAGAGCTATTTAGGATCTTGATTGTGAGATCTTACAATTCAAATCAACTTTTTTTTTCATTTCTCCTTTCATCACACTCTAAAATGGCCCTCAACCAAAAGTCTGAAGTTGAGATGGGGACGATGACTAAAGCACCCATCATCACCCCTAAAAACTTTAGATCATGGAGCAGATGCATAGAAAGCTTCATCAGGTATCAAGATGGAAAAATGTGGCAGTCTATTGTCAAGTGCCCCTACAAGCCAAAAGTTGCTGCCCCAGGTGGAAATGGAGCCATGATATAGAAAGCCGTTGAACACTATTCTGATGAAGACCGGAAGAAGATGCACATTGACAGTAATGCCATGATTGTTCTTATGACTGCCATACCAAACTCCATTATGGTGGGGTTTGAGCATTGCAGGTAAGCTAAAGAACTGTTTGATGCATTATCTCAAATGTACTCTAGCTCCAATGACTCAAAGAAAGATTCACTGAAGCAGCAGTTTGAGAACTTCACTTACATTGCTAGAGAGACCCTTAGCCAACAATAATTTAGGTACATGGATCTTATCTCATCCCTTCAGTCTGTGGGAAATGCCCTTGAATTGAGAGATCTCACTCAAAAATTCATGAGTGCACTCCCAAATGAGTGGATGTTCTATTGTGTCTCTAATAAGAGGACATAAAACCTGAACTCCCTCACCATGATTGAACTATATGGCATCCTTGATGGATACCGTGTGGAGATGGACAACAAGAAAGGCCATCAGATGAGCAAACCTTCAACCCTTCCTGCTAGCAACGCTTTAATGGTTGCTGAAGGCTCAGGACCCACCCAACCTCAGCAGTACCTGACATATTCTCAATAGCCATCCTGCTCCTCAGGACCCTACATCACATTCCGTAAGAGTCCAAGGTCTCAACAGGCTCAACCAAGTTCTTTTCAGGAAATTTGTGCCTTTGTCTCAAGAGGTGGGTACTCTAGTGATTATTAGTATTGCTTTGATGATCTGGAGTGCTTTAGCCCTGATGATCTAGAGTGCTTTAGCCCAGATGATGTGGAGTATGTGGACATTGTCCAAAAAATGGATTGCTGACTTACCGAGCAAAGAAGTTCTTCAAAAGAACTGGAAGGCAGTTTCCTCAAAAACCCAACTAGCAGCAAGTTTGGGTTTGACAAAACAAAGGCCAATGTTATAATTGTAACCAACTTGGTCACTTTTCTAGGGAATGTAAGGCTCCCAAGTCAAATCCGGGAACCTCACACGCCTCCTCACATCCCCTACAATAAAAGCCACTAGGAAGTCGACTGAAAGAGCAGCTGTAGCTCAAGAAGTTGACTAGAGCTTTTTGGTGTAGGATGTGACTCCTGCTCAAGCACTCATGGCTAGAACAGATGACAAAAAGGTATATGAACATCTTTGTACTCCAGCTTGTATTGCTAAGGTTAAGTTATATCAAGACTACAATATGGAAATCAAATATGATATTGAGTCTTTAAACATCTTAAAATCTGATTTTAAAAGGGCTGAATCTAACTATCAAAATAAAATTAGTGAGTTAAAGAAAACTATGTCCTTGTTAAAACATGAACATACTAACTACAAGACTCAAATCAAGAATTTAATATCTAAATTGTCTGAGGCTTAAGCCCAACTTGTCACAGCTGAGGCTCAAGCAAGGAAGCATGTTATCTCAGAGCAAAACTTCCAAGCCATTCTCGCATCATCCTCTCACTCAAAACTTTTTTATCAAAACAAAGGTGGGCTGGGAACCAAAAAAATTGCTCCACCACATTCTTATGAGTCTATTAGGCAACCAAGGTGTGGTACTGAAGAGCAAGAGGTTCCATCTGTTGACCCACCTTCACATGAGTTAACGAATGATGCTAGTTTGGAGACCATCACAAGGAAGAACCAAATTGTTTTACCCACTCATACTGGTGATTATCAACCCCTGACAACAAAAGCCAGAAGAAGCCAAGCTAAGGTAGTCAGAAAAAGTACTACGAAAGTGGCTGAGTCAAGCTGAAGATAGACCCAAAACAAAAGGGTGTGTTCATATCAGCTGGATTCCAAGTGGTAGGAAACTTTGATTCAGGAAAGGTGTGTAATACCAACACTCCTGTCCTACCAAAGGATCAGAAGTTAAAGGGAAAGATTGCAGATGAAGAAAAGAAGAACAAGAAAATGCAATCTTCAAGTTCCCAGAAGACTAATGTTGCCTTCATAATGTGTGGTTTGCAAAACCACATGGCTAAAGATTATTACTACAATCCTACTAGCACACATTATGCAAACAATGTTAAAAAGGAAGGAGTCAGGGAATGTTTCTCATTTGGACCATATCAAATGGTTCAAGTGATGAAAAAGGGAAAGCTTGTTCTTGAAGTAAGGTTTCTTTCGGAAGAAAGTCCTTCTTCCAGAGGAAAAATGGCTTCAGAAGTTAATGATATCAAGACTCAAAGAAACAAAAAAGTCCCCTTGAAATCATCCCAGAAGAAGACTACTTCGGAATGAAAGGTGGTGAAAACTTCTTCCAAAATGAAAGAAGCTTTAGAAGAATGTCATGCTGCTCAAGCTTTATCAAGCTCATCCTCAATGATTAATCAAGCGATGGAATGGAAGATCATAGAAGATGCAGTAGCCCAAGCCTCTTCTTCATAAACATCTATTGAACCCCCATGCATAATGTTTTGTTCAATATGATCCTCGTCATTGGAAAAGCCCAAGACCAACAAGGCTTGGGTTTCCAATCAAAACTAATCATCTCATATTATGTGCATGGACATCCATATGACAAGAATAACAATGTATCGATTATGGATAGAGGATGCACCAGGCACATGACAGGGAACAAAGATCTCCTTCAACAATTTTAACATTTTGATGGAGGTCCTGTCCAATTTGAAGGTGAGGCCGGAGGGTATATTTCTGGCAGAGGGAGTATATCTAATGGTAATTTAAAAGTTGACAAAGTTCACTTTGTCAAATAGCTTGAACACAACCTATTAAGTATTTCTCAATTCGGTGATCAAAAACATCAAATTCTTTTCACAGAACATGAGTGCATTATTCTCAAACCTAGGATGACCATTCCTCAGGAATTGGTGCTTCTTAGATCTCCCGTGAAAGGGGATATGTACAAGCTAGATATGAACAATGCTTCCACACTAGTGAAGTATCATGCTTTCTTTCCAAAGCTAATGGTGATGTGTCAACACTATGACATAAACGTATGTGTCATGTCAATTTCATGTCCATGAATGAATTAGTTAAAAATAACTTGACACATGGTTTGCCTAAAAAGGAATTTTTCTACAAAGATAACTATGTTGCATACCTAAAAGGGAAGCAACACAGAGCATCTCATAAATCCAAAGTTAAGATAATAAAAAATAATCAAGGGACCGAGTTTAAGAATCAAGTTCTTGACTCATTCTGTGTTGGAGCTGTACAAGATAGTCTATATTATCAACATAGTCAAAGTCAACAAAAATCAAAGTCACGGTCAAAGTCAACACAAAAGTCAAACACGACACGTTCGAACGAAAGACCGAGATGAGACATTGAATATTTAGATGACTAGGAATTTTATTGTTATAAATATATTTTGTGTGAATAAAATATATTTTACTTTGTTTGAGTCATGATTTAGTCTAGTTATAGAGTCTAGGGGATTATATGTAAATAGGTAAACTTAAACTAGACTATAAATAGCCTAACTGTAATTATAATTAGGTTAATGGTTGAATGACCATTTGATTGGGGTTTCTACTTTATACAAATTATATGCAATCATATTAGATCAATTTGGGGTTTTATTGTGTTTATCATTGTTTGATCTATAATTCTTCATGTTATTTGATTCAAGTGTGTAACCTGGGCTAACAATTTGGTATTAGAGCCATTTTGGATCAAATTCATTGAAGATTTGAAGATTTTTAGAGAGAGAAATTGAAGTTTTTGGTTGTTTTCGTTCATATCATTATTTCATCAATTCTGGATCAAATTTGAGTGTTATTGATATGGAAATTGATTGAAGTTTGATTGCTATTGGATGGGAAAGCTCTGTTAATCATCAGATTTCAAATCCATTAAGATTCAGGCGATTTCAGATTGATTTCGCGTTGAAAAAGCATTCCAGATTCATCCAGTGAAACTACATCTTCATCCAGTGAAACTACATCCTCTTTCGGCCAAACTACCAGTGTTTCACACTTTGTAGTTAGATTCAGCATCTCAACGAAAGTAGTGATCTTGAACGAAAGTTCAATAGTGCTTGTTTGCATATTACAAGCAAAATTGCTGTCGAAAGTATCTTTGAACGAAAGTTCAAGCTTGTTTCGTGCGAAATTGTTGGCGAAACTAGGCAGTCTAAAGCATTTGGCTAGTGAAACTGCTGCCGAAATTTTCAACGAAACTAGATTTCACTGCGAAACTAGCTCTGCGAAACTACAATTTTGGTGAAATTATCATTTTTTTTAGCAAAACTAGAATGTCAAAGATGACTTTTTCCCTAGTTAGGATTAATTGATTTCATCCTGTTAAAGAAATTTTCATCAATTTTAAAAGATTTATAAAAAAACAAGCTGACCTGGCAGCTTGACCCTAGTTGCTAAGATTGTGTAGAGTGACATTTAAAAAAAGTTCCAGGGGGAGAATTATTTTATAATTTTTGGGAAAAATATTTTTGGGGGGTTAATTGAAATAAAAAAAATAAAATAAATGGCTTTTGCAGAACTATTTAAATCCTTCGAATCTGATAATCTCATAATTGCACAATGTCGGTTTGATAATTTTACAGCTTTAAAGAATGAAAAGATATCCGATTTTGTTGATCGTTTTCTGTTGGTGGCAAGCAATTTGAAGAAGTTTGATGCCTAATTGGAAAATCATGAACAAGTTCTGAGATTGCTTGATTCTCTCCAATCAGAATGGAGCTCACACGACAAGTCGATTAAACGAGATAGAGGCTTTCGGGATTACAAACTGATGGAGGTGATCAACAAACTAAAAGAAATTGAGTTGGATATAATATGTTGTGAGTACTATGAAGCGACATATCTAACTCCAAAGATCACTTCAAACTCCAAAGAGAAACTAGAAGAGAGATCAGATTCTGGTACCAATTCCAATGGTTTACTGAAACCTGGACTTGAAGAGGTACACGAAGAGCTTAAGCAGACATCAATAAGTAAAGGTGGACCTGAGTTGAATGATGAAGTTTGTGATGCTGAGAAGGAAGACAATTGAAGCAAAATACCAGAGTTTGCAACTGCGAGAAGGCTCTTACTGCTGAAACAGTTATCCTGGATCTTCCATACGAGACAGTTCAGGATATGTGTTCTTCTGCTTGCAAAATTAGGCTATTTGGTGTGTATAAAGCTAATAGGTTACTTTTAGATATCCAAAAGGAATTAAGCACCATAAATGCAGAATTTAAAAAGAATGAATCCAAGTATTTCATAAAATAAAATGAAGCTTTAAAAGAAAATGATCATTTAAAACGAACTCTTCTTGAAAGAAATGCTAAAATTAATCTTTTAAATGAAAGAGTCGCCTTGGCTGAATTTGAAACAAGCAAGCTTAATACAAAGCTTGATAGATGGACCATACCCGGAATGAAACAGGAAGAGCTACTATGTAAACAAAGGGGAGCTAGGATTAAAATGGGAGAGGGTTGTGGTGAAAGTCCAAACGTGTATCCTCCTCCTAGCACCCATTGTTATTATCCTGTGCCTGAACCTCATCCATCTAATGATTTGATTGAAGCTACAGAAACTAATAGTTTAAATACAGGTTTAAACAACATCAATCTTAAAGAGGTTAGAGATGTGTAGGATTCTCCTGTAGGTTTGGGATTCCTTAGGCAGGGGTCTGATAAGAAGATTAATGACGATTCTACCTCTGATGCTTCAAAACCAATTTCCATTGCTTCTTTAACCTTCTTTAACAAATTCAAAACATGTAACATTCCTTCATTTGTTCTTGTTAGACTTTTCAAAGAAGGAAAAGTTGTCGAATCGTCAGGCAATCAAAATCCTATAACCGAAGCCGACACAATAAGAGGAATCAATCAAGATCCGTTTGAGAAAGATCTATGTATACGAGACTGCATAAGCTCAGATGATGAATCAATCATATAGGAGCATGTTGGTTCCTCACAATCAAGATATCTCCTGACATTGTCAAGTCTCAAAAGCTTCCAAAAGCTGAATCAAGGCCAATACGGATCTCTTCTCCAATTGCAAAACAACCCAGTCAATCAGTGAAGATCTCATTCCTGTTCAGCATGGGAAACTTCAGAACATGCAAGAATCTGCTACAAGCTTAAAGCAATCCTCATCCCTACCTACACAACACGGGACTACAAAGAATCAAAAGCCTTTCAAGGCTTTTTTTGAGTGTGAAAAAGAAGGTCATGTGGTAAAGAAGTGCCCTCAAAGACTTGCTTCGAATGGTAAAGGCAAACGAATTGCTTCTCCGAATGTAAGTCTACAAAGAATGTTCTAGACGGTAAAGGCATCACGGGTTGCTTCTCTGGATCAAGAGGTAAAAAAACACACATCTTTGAATGGTTGGATGAAAAACCCTCCATCCAAACCTTTTCATATGAAGCCGGTTTCACATGATTCAAAGTTGAAAATCACCAAAGGTTCAAACCCAAATTCTTTTCCTTCCAGTCTTAACCAGAAAATGATTTCCAAATTTAATTCATTCAAATCCAAATTAATTAAACCGAAACAAATTTGGCAAATTAAAAAGAACGATACAGTTCTCTCCGATATTTCAGCAGATTGTTTGTTGAAGCAGGTTACTTCTACCGTTGCAAAATGAACATTTAGGACTACGATGGCCTAGGTTCCCCTATCTAACTAATCTGTTTATGAGTGTAGGAATAATTCAGGAGGACTGTTAGTAATCCGGTTTACTAACAGAGATTGTTCCTAACTCAAATTTGAGGCGAAACAAACAGGTTAAGGTTATAGTATTTTATTCACAATCTGGATTTTTTTTTATGCACAATCACAGTTCTCACTTTACAATCACTGCATATTCTTGATAATTTATTTCTTATCTTCATATCAGTGTAGTTTGAAAGACCTTCTTTGATAAATTTCTATTTTTATACAGTTTTATAAAAAAATAAAAAAAAGAAAAAAATAAAAAATAAAAAATAAAAAATAGGTTTGCAAAAATAAAAATTTAGGGGGAGAATATAATAAATAAAAATGAAAAGAGAACTAAGAACTTGATTCGAGATGACTGGAAAATGATTGTATATCTTCTTTAAATGCTTGTTTTTGCATGACTTGCGTTTATAAAATAAGAAATGATAGTAACTGATGTTGTTATCTGATTCACATCTTATTTTTAATTGCAAGTAAAAGAAAATTAAATAGATTTTTTAATGATATGCTTGGTAGACTTAGCCTGAAGAATAAAGTAGACAACAATAAAATGATTTAAATTCAAATCTATGCTTAAGGATGTCTGGATTTACGTAATAATTTTGGCCTGCACGAAACTGAGTCCTAACAAAAATTGGATTGAGAATTGACCTTTCACCCACCATGATACAAATCATATAAGCCATATGTTTAAGCCATGATTGGTGTATTTATGTGTCTTGTGTTTGTGCTAATCTCCTCTGATGTACGGAAGTATTGACCTAAAGTGATGATCTCTTTTGCCGTACGATAGTACCGACCTGGAGCTCTCATCAGCACATGATTAAATGGTCATCTACTTTGTTATATGTGAGTATAGACTTAGAGCTCTCACCATTTTGGTCTAAGTAGTGTCATATCATCTAACATTTTATTCATCACAAAATGCAATATTCTGTTCATAATCACTTGCATACTAATGCACAAACCTTGCTCTATAAAGATCGTAAAAAAATTCAAGAATTCCTGAGGTTAGGTGAGGGTTTTTGCCAAATGATTGTGGGGGTCATAGCATACTAAAGTAATTAATCAAACCTTAACAAATCATCTGTTTCTTGTTGAAAAAAATAGGGCATGGGTTTAAGTGGACAAACATATCAGCAGTCGTTATTGATTTGTTTGAAAATTTTAAAATCATTCAAAGACTATGATTAGATTTAGTTATGAGTGTGATCTTATTTCTTGTCAATGATTAATTTCGTCTTTGTGCTAAAGTATATCTTGAGGATGTGATCTCATGATCGATTTAGTTCTCGGTTATAAAAAAATTAATAGATATAAAATGTGTTATAATAAATGTATATAATAAAAATAAAAAATTATAATAAATTTTCATTTCAAAATTTCTTTTAGGTCTTCCATATTATGTTGTTATAATTTTATCATTTTTTCATAAATTTTACAGAAATTGCGTACAACCGAACACGGGTTCACTTGTTTTCAAAGACAAATAAACACAAGTTTATTTTGTTAAAATGAAATAATCTAATTAGAAATGTCGAGATTGTGTTTGTAAATGTGTTTCAGATATTTGCTGTAAGCGATGGCCTATCATCAGTTGAGTAGTGTACCTGATCAGAGAATTTGTTCCTCAAGTTTGTAGAAGATACCAAGCTAGGAATCCTCCTCCTACATCTTCTGAAGCACTCAAGATTAGAGATTTGGGAAATCTGTTACAATATCACACAAAGGTTGCATTCAAAAAGGGGAGCACATAAATAAGGGGAGCTTATGAGATGAATAAATTTTCTTATCAGATTCAGAAAGCTTCAGTTTGAAGATCTTTCTAATGTTGACTTCTCGGTGTTGAATTCATATGAAGACGTTGATAATGATAGACCAAGGAGTATTGTTGGAGCTGTACAAGATAGTCTATATTATCAACATAGTCAAAGTCAACAAAAGTCAACATCACGGTCAAAGTCAACACAAAAGTCAAACACAACACGTTCGAGACGAAAGACCGAGATGAGACGTTGAAGATTTAGATGACTAGGAATTTTATTGTTATATATATATTTTTTGTGTGAACAAAATATATGTTACTTTGTTTGAGTCATAATTTAGTCTAGTTATATAGTCTAAGGGTTATGTGTAAATAGGGAAACTTAGACTAGACTATAAATAACCTGATTGTAATTAGAATTATGTTCATTTGATTGGGGTTTCTACTTTATACAAATTATATGCAATCATATTAGATCAATTTGGGGTTTTATTATGTTTATCATTGATTGATCTATAATTCTTCATGTTATTTGATTCAAGTGTGTAAAACATTCTGTAACTCAAAAGGGATTGCTAGACAATATAGTGCTCCTAGAACTCCTCAACAAAATGATATTGCTAAGAGAAGGAACACAACACTGATTAAGGCTGCTCGGACCATGTTAGCTGATTCAAAGCTACCTCTAACATTCTGGGCAGAGCCAGTTAGTACTGCATGCTATGTGCAGAATAGGGTTCTTGTAGTTAAGCCACATGGAAAGACCCCTTATGAGCTATGGAACAAGCGGCCACCGTTCATTGGCTTTTTAAAGTCATTTGGCAGCAGGTGTACCATACTTAACACAAAGGACAATTTGGCAAAATTTGATGAAAAGTCGGATGATGCTATCTTTGTTGGATATTCCTCAAACTCTATTGCTTATAGAGTATACAACATTAAAAATCAACATTTTGAGGAATCATATAACATTGTTGTAAATGAGCACACTCCTTGTGTTAGGGGGAATGACCCTGTTCATATTTTTGACTTAAAATTGTTTCCTAACTATTCTAAACCATATATGAGAACGTTTAAGCTAGAACAGGTACTCAAAATGATTCTGATGATGATTAACTATTTGAGTTACCTAGACCTTGTTCAAATTTTCAAAGAGTAGTAGAAGATAAGGCTACCACTATCTTAAGATCTGATGGTATGAAAATCTCAAGAGATAGTGGATCCTTAATCAATGGTCCACCTAGTGAGCCTCAAAACTCATATGGTGACACTACATAACACCAGGCAGATAGAAGTAGCATTTTGAAGGAACAAACAACTGTTAATGCTACCTCTCAGCCAATAGATAATGATGATGTTTCTCATTCATTCAATCAACCCTCATTGAATGACTTTGAAACAACAACCAGTCCAAGTGTTCAAGCTCCTAAGCAAAATATGTCCAACCTGGATCTATCTTTGCAACTGCAGGTGATTCCCATGATTAGGATTCACAACACTCATCCAGCTGAGAACATCATAGGAGAAGTCTCTGAAGGTGTAAGAACAAGGAGACAGACTCACAATAGGAATGTATGCATGTACTCATGCTTTTTTGTTATAGATGGAACCTAAGAAGGTAGAAGATGCCTTGAAAGATAGTAGCTGGATTGAGTCAATGCAAGATGAATTGCTTAAATTCAAGAGACAAAAGGTTTGGAACATATGTCTACTACCATCTGGTCAAGTATCTATAGGCACCAAATGGGTTTTCAGAAACAAAAGAGATGATAAAGGCTTGATAATCAAGAACAAGGCAAGATTGTTAGTTCAATGATACACTCAAGAAGAAGGAATCGATTATGCTGATGTCTTTGCACCTATTGCAAGACTTGAGGCAGTTAGGATCTTCCTTGCTTATGCTGCATCCAAGAATTTCATTGTCTACCAACTTGATGTCAGGTGTGCTTTTCTATATGGGGATATAGATAGGGAAGTCTATGTGTGCCAACCTCTAGGATTTGAAGACCCACAACACCCTAACTATGTATGCAAGCTGGATAAAGCTCTATATGGGCTGCACCAAGCACCTAGGCTGTGGTATGAGACCTTGCCTTAATTTCTCCTGAAGAATGGATACACTGGAGGTACCATTGATAAGACTCTTCATAGGAGTCTGGGAAAGACATTTTGCTTTTCCAAGTCTATGTTGATGACATCATATTTGGTTCCTCAAATGACCAAATGTGTAAAGACTTAGAGAGCATCATGAAGAGGAAGTTTAAGATGATCTCCATGAGAAAATGGACTTTTTCCTTGGAATTCAGGTGAAGAAAATGAAGGAAGGGTTCTTTATCAATCAATCTAATTATGTCAATGACATTTGAGAAATATTTGATATGAAGGATTGTAAGCCATCCAAAATACTTATACCCAAGGTCCATAATCTTTGTACTGACTCTAAGGGGGAAGATACTGATCAAGATTAGTATAGGGTAATTATTGGTTCTCTGATGTATCTCACAGTAAGTAGACCTGATATTATAGTTGCAACATGCATTTGTGCAAGATTTCAAGATGTTCCAAAGGTGTCTCAGCTAGTTGCTGCCAAGAGAATACTCAGATACCTTAAAGAAGAACCTAAATTAGGTCTCTGGTATCCAATGAACAACAATTTCAATTTCAATGGCTACTAAAATAGTGACTATGGTGGCTGCAACATCAACAAGAAATCTGCATGAGGAGGATGTTAAAATCTTGGTGGAAGGATCATCTCATGGCAATGCAAAAAGCAAGCATGTGTTTCAACATCTATTGTTGAAGCTGAATACATTGCTGCTGCAAGTTGCTATGCTCAGCTGTTGTGGATTCAGAATCAGATGTTTGACTATGGATTCAACTTCATGAGCACTTTTATCCACATTGACAACAACAGTACTATCTCCATAACTAAAAATCTAGTGAAGCACTCCAAGACAAAGCACATTGATATCAGGTACTATTTCATTAGAGATATTCATGAGAAAAATCTTATCAAACTAATCAAAGTTGACTCAAATGAACAATATGCTAATTTGTTCACCAAAGCATTTGATGAACAAAGATTTGAGTATCTCATTACAGCTATTGGGATGATAAACATGATTAGTATATCTCATTTGAAAACCACTTTAAATGTCTAATGTCTCTTGTCAAAACAATCTAAGCCCTGTTACAAAAGGCTTTCTCTAAAAATTTATTTATGTATAGATTCTTCCGAAGAGAAATTAACCCTCGGAAGATGTTTCACATATCTTCTAAAGCTAAAGTTCTGTAAGGGAAATCTTCTTCTGGGAAGAGTTTTTAGTCTCAAAAGAAGCGATTGGTTGTATATCATATTTACTTCCGAAGCATATAAAACTCTCCATTCGGAAAGCACATTTTACTCGCAGAAGTAAGAAATTTACCTTCGGAAGTAAAATTGGCTTCAGAAGAAGATTACCTTCGGAAATCTTTTATACTCGGAAGAAGACCTTACTGTGTAACGTAAATCTTTGGGCCCTACGCTGTAAAAGGTAAAGATTTTATTGATGATGTCAGAATCTTTTAAATAGTTTTTAATCTTACCGCCTCTGTCACATCTTACCCCAAACCATCTTTTCACCTTATCGAATCCCTAAAACCACCATTTCAGCCATTTAAATAAACCCGACTCATCAGTGTAATCTTTTTACCAAATTTACTACCCACATGCTTCCTTCACCTCCAGTTTACCTAAATTCAAACTCATCTCTCTGAAACCTTTTCCCACAATGGCACTTAACCCTTAGCACAATCAAGTTGCATTCTTGGATTCATCCATGGATGCTGACTTCTATGATATTATCTCCTTTGTCACCCAATCTACCTATTACACCACTCTGAATGTTATACCTACCATTTACTCAAATCATATGGCTGAATTTTGGAGCAACAATCAGAATGAAACCTTAAATGGGGTTAGGGTAATTAGGTCGAGTATTTATGGCCAGGAGTTGATCATTTTGAACAACTCATCAGGGAGCATCTGGAGCTTCACGATGAAGGTGCTCGTACTAAATTTCCCAAGTCAGACCTAGATGACGCATATACCCAAATGGGATATGGTGGAGATGTGGGCAGGTCTACTATTTACAAATTCAATTTCTCATACAACTAGAAGTTCTTGCTCCATGTTGTTCTCCACTGCTTGTCTAATAAGTGTGGGTGATGAGATCAAATCCCATATGAACTAGGATGCCTAGTTCATGGGTTGGTGAAAAGCCTTCGCTTTAATTACTCAAGGTTTGTGCTAATTAACCTTATGGGGAACCTCTAAAGGGAAACATTCTTCAGGTATCCTAGGTTCCTTCAGCACATTATCAACTATGAGCTGGACCAGAGTCAGCTTGCTTGTGCAGCTGTTCTACTAGTTCCTCAAATAAGGCCAACCATCTTCAAAATTTTGAAGAGAGTGCCCACCAACTACACTGGTAGACACACTGATCTTCTTCCAGGTATAATTAAGCCAATGGCTCCTGGTGACATCCCTATTAACCCCACTAGTGATGAACCCACACCAACAACTACTCTAACATTGCCAACGCTACCTTCTCACCCCATCAAATATACATACCAGATACGCCCCAAAAGAACCCTTGTTCAATCTGCTCTGATTGAGCAAGCCCCTCCTGTTCTATTCAAAAAGACTAGAGTGGAATCATGGGCACCCACTCAGCCCGAGGTCTCACCATCCTTCACTATTGACCTCAATAAGGGATTTGAGCTTTGTCAGTCTCAATTTCCTGAGCCCGAAACCCAAGCTGAAAGCCTTCAGGGTGAGTCTGTATACTTCCTTGAGCAACCACAAAGGGACAACCCCACCAAAGGCTCAATGCCAATAGACATTGACCAAAGTCGTGGGTTATTAAATTTAACTTCCATATCCTTTACTGATCTACTGATAAGAACATATGAGGAGATTAAGTCTTTTTATTGCAATGACGTTGATCCCCAACACCCTCTTCTAGATCAACAAAGCCTTCAAGGACCTCTTCTCTCGTGCCCTCATTAGCAAAAATCAACTGAGGTGAGTCCCACTGATGTGGAGGGGACTCATGTAGACTCAGCTGCCACTACTGAAGGAGCCTTATTGGATCCTCAGGGCAGTGGTAACAAAACTGAGTCTGAATCTACGACAGCCATGCCCTTTGATGCTTCTAAAAATGACATCATTAGGCAAGGGAAACCAGGGTGCCAAGAAATCACATCTGGTGGTGAGGATGAATATACTAGGTATATTGCCTCATCTCCCCGTGATTCTTCAAAAGAAGATGAGGGAAGTCTGAAACTCGCTATTCAAGACCTACTTTCTAAAGTCTCAAGTCTTGAATCAAAGGTTAAGACTTTAGAGGATAGGTCTACCATTTAGCAACTTGAGATTGAAAATCTTAAGGCTCAACTAACTAAGAAACAGATTGAGAGATCTATTAGTTATGTACCTATTCAGGTCTCATTGACCTCTTCATCTAGCTCATCTAACTCTCAAGATGATGCTTCCAAAAAGCGGAAGAGTGTTCAAAGACAAACATATGTGGAACCACAGAGCCATGCTTTAACTTTTCAAACTTCAAGATACCCATCTCCCAAAGCAATAGTTTTCCCTAAGCTTGCTCAAATTGTCCTGCAAATGGACCCAAGGTAGCTTAGAGATCTCAATAGGATCTTCTCCAAGTTCTTGATGGGATCTTCTTTATATAAGCCCAACCCTAATGCGGTTATGATGTACTTTGGAGCTGAAGAGCTTCAAAGGATAAATGCACCTTCTACCACTGTGGAAGAAGTTGGTCAAACTAAGGCCCAAATAGAACCTCAGATTGATTTAGAAGGGGAAATAAGGACTGATGACCCAAAAACTAAAACAGTTAGGATAGATAGTGCATTCCCTCAGACTTCCAAAGCTAAAGTTAAAGCCTCGGAAGAACAACCTCAATCTTCCAAGTTGAGATGGAAGCTATGGAAGGTCTATTCTCTTTGTCCAAGGATCTAATTATCACAGATGCAATTCTAGAGCAAGTAACCAAGGTGAATAGTGAGGACTTTCTCAACCGACCCCTAGCTCAAACAACTCCACTAAAACAAGCTCCAACCACTGTAGATACATGTGTACCTAGTTTAGGAGCTCAAATGTAAAATGTCTTTCATGTATTACATATATGTAATTGAATGGGTATGAATGAAATGTAATGTGTTGGTGATGCTTATAATGTTTAATATTTCATTGTTTATTGTGTGATAACACATATTGAATTAACTATATAGGTTTGTGGTTGTTTACATAGTTCTTAGTCAATAATGATTGAGAAACGTGCTTAAACTTAATCATGTGAAGTTCTTATGCGAATGGACCATACGCATGAATAATTCATGCTAATGAATCAGTCGCACGACTGAACTAGGAGACTGGATCGGTTGCACGATTGTGACATGAGATTGACTCAGTCGCACGACTGGAGCTTTAGTCGTGTGAATGGATCAACCGCATGCTTTAGTCGCACGACTGAAACATGCAAATGGTTCAGTCGCATGAATGGAAAACGCTAACATATAAATACCACTTAATTCGTGAAAAAAACATAACAATTCGAATACCTACACACACAATCGTACCCTAGCCGTCCAAAGACTCAAGAAAACCTGTTCCAAGTTCATAGATCGCAGTAAATCATCTTACGATCGTTCTTAACATTTTGATTCATTCTTAGATCGATTATACTTGCGTTCTCATTGATTGGATCGCCAAACAAATAGGATTTCACACTATTTGGTTTAGTATACACGTAAATCAGATAGTACTCCGTACCTAAACGGTCTTAAAAAGTGGTATAAGAGCCTTGGCTCTTGATTTGCGTGTGATTCAATAGATTTTGATATAAAAATCATGTTTTTCATTCAAAAACTTAATCTTTTTGTGTCAAACAGTGTTTTCGACGTCTCCAGATAAAAACGTTAACGTTTTTCGGCACACGACAATTAGGGTTCGTGAGAAATTCGTGTTTTTGCGTCAAAGTGTTCAAAACCTTTGTTTTTGCAAAAACAGCAGCCTTCAGTCGCATGATTGACTCAATCGCACGACTGAACCCATTCGCACCACTCATACACACGATTGACTCAGTCGTTCATCCATTCGCACGACTGAAGATCATCATTCGCATTGTTCATCCGCACCTGTCCAATCGCCCGATTGAGCCATCCTTATTTGTTCAGTCGCACGATTGAACCATCCGCATTGTTCAATCGCACGAATAGCCCAATCGCATTCTTTCATTCGCACAGTTACAACAGTTTTGTTCTAAAATCCAAAGTAAATAGAAATGGAAGATCAGTACTCAGCTTTCACCACAGGTAGGGATTCACAGATCCAGAATCTATTGCTTCTGGAAATGAAGTGGGGAATCACAATAAGCCTCCTAAGCTCATAACGTTAGATGATTACCCACAATGGAAGTAAAGATTCGAGATATACCTAAATGGAGTAGATCCTAATCTGTGGGAATCAATAGACATAGGGTATAGCATGCCGGTTGGCGCAGATGGAGTTAAACTTACCTTAGGCGGTATGACTGATAGCCGAAAGGTAAAGTACAATGCAGATAAGAAGGTGTATGCTTTGTTAACTCAGTCAATTCCTAAGGATATATTCCATCAGTTTTTTGAGATCAAGCAAGCGACGAAGCTATGAGATGCTCTGGAAAAGCGGTATGATAGGAATGCATCGTTAAAAGCTCTAAACTCTAAGGCTTTGAAGAAGGAGTTCGATAACTTCTCGTCAATGGGTAAGGAGAGTTTGGATGACGTTATAGACCGCTTCTACCACTTAGTGTGTGACCTGCACACTCATGGGGTAGTTACATCCATGGAAGACAAGGTGTCGAATTTCGTAAATGGATTGCCAGAAAAGTGGGTTTCATTTGTGTCAAACCTAAGATAGAATGATATGCTGGCGAAGTTGGATATCAACGATTTCATTCAGAAGCTGAGAGAGGAAGAGTTGAGGATGAAGTACAGGTCTCAAAAGGCGCCATATGATCAGAACCTATCACTTGACAACTCAACCCCTCAAGCAAAAACATTTGGAGCACCACTTCAAACGGTATTCGTGTCTAGTTCAGCCGCTCCGTCTCAAGCCACTACTTCAGGATCTGACACGTCAGGGTCGTCTTGCACCTAATACATAGCACCTAAAGCCAATGCTACAAAATTGAAGACTGAGAATCTCGGTAATGTGACTGTAGAGGTAGCAAAGGAACATATGGATCTCTTAGCAGCTGTAGTTCAATCCTATGATGGTCTAGTTACAGGGAAGATTGGAAACTGCCATCTGGCAGATGAAGACTACGAGCAAGTAGACGAGACTGAGCTGGAAAGAATGGATATCATGTGGGCATTAGCAAGTGCTGTCCGGAGGGCAAAGAAGTTTGTTAAGAAGACAGGACAGAACCTGATTGCCATAAAGGATACAACCTTTGGTTTTGACAAAACCAAAGTTACCTGTTTTAACTGTGGAGAAAAGGGGCACTTCAAACGTGAATGTGTGAAGCCCAAGAAGATAGGTAATGGTAATCCATTCTCATCCTTCAATCATCAAGATAAACCCACAAGTAGTCCTACATCGTCAAGCAAGGATCCTAAGGCTCTGACTGCTCAAGATGATGAAGGAAAAGATTGGACCTTTCGATTTGTATCTCCGGGAGAATCCAACATTGCATGTGTTGAGGGTTTCGATGAAGACTCTGCAAGCGAAGGTGATATAGCAGTTGAACTCGTGATGTCAAATAATGAAGAAACTACAATATGGTCGATCACCTGAATGAAGAGGGTTCAAGCACAAAATGTTCAGAATCACCAGCACCAAAAAAGTCAAACTCTGCTATGATGGCTGATTCAACTGAATCTTCTCAGGTATGTACCAAAGACCAGTTGTTTGATAGTCATGCTTGCATTGAATGTAATAAATTTAGAGAAAGCATAGACTAAAAATTTGCTAGGTTATTAGATCACAACGATAGCTTAGTAAATGATTTACAACTGTGCACAAAAGCAAACAGGATTTTTAAACAAAATAAGCACAGTTATAAAGAGAAAACAAAACTGTTGAATAAACAACTAAGGGAAACCAAATTTGTGGCCTTTAACCAAGCAAATGACATTAAGTTCTATTTAAACTCCCTTGAAGAAACTAAAAAGGAAAAAGCAGTTTTGGAAGTAGAAGTAAATTCATTAAAACAGAAAAGCTGCATAGTTGGACTAGTTCTTCTCATATAGTGCAGCACTTAGTGAGAGAACGTAACAACAGGGTGGGTTTGGGTTACAAAGTGGTTCCACCACCACATGAGACCTTGTTGAATGCTAAAAGAAAACCAATAAATAACAACCCAATCAAGGATCATGTGGTGTCCACTCCTTTTGTAAGTGATCCAGATTCCACAAGTAATTTCATTGAACCTGTCACTAAACAAAAGGAGACCACTTTAAAGTCAAAAGGTAAACTGCCTATTGTTAATTTGGTTGAAAAATTTGTGAAGGTCAACGTAAAGTCTGGTTCAAATATGTCTAATTCTGAACCTAAAGACCAAACAAGTTAACCAAACACGTGCATCATGTCTAAGTCCAGATAAACAAAAGAGTAAAGATGTTAAAAAGGTTCAAACAATTAATTTTGTTAAACAAGATAAAACATCTAAACAAGAAGTGTCAAAACCCAAACAAATTAAAGTCAAACGAGTGTCATACACTTCTCCACAGAAACAGTTATACCAATATGTCGAAAGTAGATCATGCTAAAACTGTGGAAAGTATGGACACATCGCGTCTAATTGTCCTTACTATCAGAAACCAAGGAAGAAAGTTGAACTTCATGATCCTAAATCCAGTTCTTCTAAAAGGAGTTCTATGACCCTACCAAGAAGAATTAGTGAACATAAAGTTCAAACCATAAGCCAATCGTCTGTTTATCACAAACAGGCCTTACACAAAACTGGGTTATGGAAAGAAAAATCTAGTCCAATGTCTGATAATGAGAACAAGAAGACGAATGATCTTCCCTCACCCTTAAATGGACAATGGGTGGAATTTATGATGTGTGATACCTCTGGGTCACCCAAGCCAGTTAAGGCTTGGGTCCCTAACCTCAACTAATGATTTCCTTTGAATGTGCAGGGTGTTCGCTATAGTGCTGCCACAAAAACCTGGACCGTAGATAGCGGAGCATCTAGGCACATGAGTGCGAACCTAGCTCTCCTGTCAAATGTCAATCAAATTAAAGGAGGTCATGTTTAATTTGCTGGAAACAAAGGAGGTTACATCACCGCTCAAGGGGAAGTGGGAAACCAGAAAGTGAAGTTTGATAAGGTAAACTATGTTCAACAACTTCAAAATAATTTGCTTTCTGTATCCCAAATCTGTGACAAAGGCTTTAAGGTAGTATTTGACAACAAGAAGTGCTATGTTCTGAAAAAGGACTATGTGATCTCGAAGGACCAAGTCTTAATGTCAGCTTCAAGATATAATGATCTTTATGTCTTGGATCTATCAAAGGCCTCCACAACGGATCATCAAGTTTAGTGCTTCCTGTCAAAGGCTACAGAGAAGGATTCGATCTCCTGGCATAGGAGAATGGGACACATCAATCCACGGAAGATGAACCACTTGATCCAGAATGATCTAGTGCAAGGAGTAAACGTAAAAAACTTCCAATTACTGGATTTTTGTGTCGCCTGCAAGAAAGGCAAACAGACTAAGAAGTCTCATAAGGAAAAGAAAGTTCATTCCATAGAAGTGCCTCTTGAGCTTCTTCACATGGATCTGTTTGGTCCAGTCAGTACAAGGAGCATTGCTGCCTACACTCCACAAATGAACGGAGTTACTGAGAGAAAGAATCGCAGCTTGATAGAGACAGCACAGACAATGCTAACAGACTCGAAACTGCCCATCTAATTTTGGAATGAGGCAGTTGCCAATGCATGTTACACTTTAAATCGATTCCTAGTGGTAAAACATCATGGTAAGACGTGTTACGAGTTACTTCAATGACGTAAACCAAATCTAGAGTACCTCGAACCGTTTGGCGCAACTTGCACCCTTTTGAACAAAACTCAAGAACGCAAGTTCAGCGAGAAGTCTGAAGAAGGAATTTTCTTAGGTACAACATACCGAATTAGAGAGTTTACAACAACTCAATGGGTCAAGTAGAAGTGTGGTGTAACATGGACGTTTAGAGATACCCACTCCCCCAGCTGAAAAAATGCCCGCATTCTTTTTCGATTATGATGGATTCTTTAAGTCCTTCAACATCCCTCTCTCCACTCCTAAAGATGAGTTAGCAACCAAAATGATGTATGATGTTTTAAACACACCATCACAAGACTCAACAACATTTGGTTCATAAAGTGAGTCATCTAGTCATTCAGGGGAGCACTTGAGGTAAGTGACTCCTCCTCTGATGATGAAGCTGTGGAGAATGATTAGATCGATCAGGAGGAATAGGTTCCTACTACTGCAAGTCCACAAGCATCTGATGTTGATGCCTTTGATTCTTCAGAACCTCACATTCCTACTACTTTAGATCCGGAACCAAGAGTTCACAATCTCGATAATGAGGTAGTCGTTCCCACAACTCCTAGATCATGCACAAATGTCTATCATCCTCTGGACAATGTCATCAGGGATGCCAGATCAGGAGTTCAGACTAGAAATCAGCTGTATTCAGCTGATTATGCCTCGGTAGTGGAAAAGGGTTATCTGCACGATAGTGCTTACCGTTGTTTTGTGTCTCCGTTTGAGCCAAAATACACCAGTGAAGCCCTAAATGACTAGGCATGGGTGAGCGCCATGTAAGAAGAACTTCTTCAATTCAAGAAGTTAGGTGTATGGACACTGGTGGACAGACCTAAAGGTGCTAAGGTCATTGGCACAAAATGGGTATTGAAATGCAAGAAAGATGACCAAGGTGTCATAATCAAGAACAAGGCTTGGCTTGTAGTTCAAGGATTTTGACAAGTCAAGGGAATTGATTACAATGAAGTCTTTGCACCTATGGCGAGAATGGAAGCCATCCGTATCCTCCTAGCCTCTACCTCTAACATGAAAATTAAAGTTTATAAACTGGATGTAAAGAGTGCATTTCTTCATGGTGAAATCAGGGAAACCGTGTATGTCAGTGAACCTAAAGGATTTGAGGATCCATATCATAGGGACAGAGTACACAAACTGGATAAGGCTCTCTACGAGCTCCACCAAGCCCTGAGAGCATGGTATGAAAAACTCTCAACTCATCTTTAGCAGAGGAGTGATTAACTGTACACTGTTCATCAAAGAAAAGGATGGTGATTTACTGCTTGTTCAAACTTATGTTGATGACATAATCTTCGGTTCCAAGAACGAAGACTTGTGTAAAGAATTTGAAGCAGTAATGAAGGCTGAATTTGAGATGAGTGCCATGGGAGAAATGAAATTCTTTCTCGGGTTACAGGTTCAGACACCATAGGGATATTTCTACATCACACCAAGTATGTAGGCGATATTCTCAGTCGGTTCAATATGGAGAATGCTTCCGCAGCTGGGACTCCACTTGTTACAAACCATGATATAGCACCTGACGAGAATGGTGATCTGGTGGATGCTAGCATGTACCGAGGAATGATTGGATCTCTCATGTATCTCACTGCCTCACGACCTGACATCATGTACGCAACATGTCTTTTCTCAAGATATTAGGCAAAACCGAAATTCAACCATCTCATAGGAGTCAAAAGGATATTTCGTTATCGGAAGGGTACACCAACACTTGGGTTGTGGTATCCTCATGATTATGACTTTGAGCTTACAGCGTATAGTGGCTTGGATTACGGCGGATGCAAAATGAACTACAAGTCAACCTTAGCAGGTTGTCAATTCTTTAGGAGAAGATTAGTCACGTGGCAGTGTAAGAAGCAGACATCAGTTGCACTGTCAACTTTTGAAGCTAAATATGTTGCTGCGGCAAGCTGCTGTTCTCAAATCATCTGGATTCAACAACAAATGCGGGACTATGGTTTGAAATTCTCTAACACTCCTATATTTGTTGATAATTCTGCTGCTATAGCCGTAACTAAAAATCCGGTCCAACATCCTAATACCAAACACATCAGCATTAAATATCACTTTATACGTGATTGTTTTGAAAAGAACTTGATTGATGTTGTTAACATAATACGGATTTCCAACGCGCTGACCTCTACACAAAATCTTTTGATAAACCACGTTTTCTATATCTGTTAGAGGTCAACGACGTTAAAAGGAAAAGTGAAGTGATTCGAGACGATGACAGTACTTAGTCCGACAAGTAGATTTAATTTTTACTTTTAATTTTTATTTTCTTTATCTTTTTTCTTTCTTTTAATTTCCTATCTTATAAAATTCAAAAAACTCCAAAACTTTTTCGGTTTTAGAATTTTAAGGGGAGAATAGGTTAAGTTAGTATTAAATTTAGTTGTTTTAATTTCAGTACATAAAAAAACGAGTGAGGAGGACAGTCTAGCTAAGAGAAATGAGATCGTATATGTGATACTGATTCAATGACTATGGAAAATCATAGTACACAGGAACAAATAGTTTGAGACTTTAAAAGAAGAAATTGTTTAAAATGCAAAATTCAAAGTATAAGTCTGAGAAGTCTAAGCAACAATAAAAGGAAAAATGATAGTAAAACTAGCTTCTACTAAGGTAACACGGAGAAAGTAGACCTAGAGGTTGCTAGACCATTAGATGATGTGTCGGGAGATTCAACCCAATAGATAAGTAGACCTCGTTGGTGATTTCAAGTTCAAACTAAGTTGTTCAACAAGCTATGGGTTATCATCTTATCCCTGATTAACACAATAAGGGGTGATGAGCAAAATAAATGCCACAAATGTGTGCGGATGACCATAAAACGAGCAAAGCACATGAACATTGCTAAAATCAATCAAGCTAATAACCTATGTTGTTGGTGCGATCTATGCAAAAAGAATATAATTGCTCAAACAAGAAGATAGGTTGCGTGCCTCTCTACTGTGCGGTGGCACTGACCCGTAAATATTCTAGAATTCATTGTGTGTTGCGCTCTCTGCTCTTGCGGTGGCACTGACTGAGGCTTAGCATCTCTTTGAAAGCTCTAGAATAGTTTGTTCTTGAATACTACCGTAGACCGCTCAAAAATATGCTGAGGAACGTTGATTACCATATAAGCATGGGATTCACAAATGCTGTTGAAATAATTAAACCTTAAATCATCACCAATCTATGTCAAAAGTCTATGTATGGATTTAAGAGGACAAGTATACTAACAATCATTGTGGCTGCAACTCTTGAAAGTCAAACCACTATGTGCATTGTGGCACTAGTAGATTTCCTAGACTCGCAAATGACTCTCGATGAAAACAAGAATAGCATCAAAAGGTTTTGGTAACATGTCCCGAATGATTTGATTTACCTGTATAATTCCATAATGAATCATTCTAGTTATGGTCAAAATAGCTTGAAGTTGTACTGTTCGAGAAATAAATCTGTTAGATTCTATCTTAGTATTTCAACCTCACACAAAATTACTAAAATATGTATTAGTTTTGTCTTTTAGTTCTAGTCTTCACTTGCTTAACTCTTTGTCAGTTTAGTTGTTAAACATTGGATTATGATTGGAATTCTGTATGGGATTTAATCACTAAAAGGGTCATGTCTGAGGTGACCAAACGGTTTTTAAATGTTAAAAGGATCACGTCTGAGGTGATCAAAAGGCTCTAAGTTAAAATGGTCATGTCTGTGATGATCGAATGCTTGAAATGTTTTATCAATAGTTAAAAGGGTTAATTGTCAAATGGTCATAAAGTCAAAATCATAAGTATGAGCCCATTTGCACGAATCGACCATGATTATGGACCAGCCGTATGATTGGACCATACGCATGAGCCCATTCGCACGACTGGACCACAAGTATGGACCAACCGTACGATTGGACTATACGTATGAGCTCAATCGCACGACAACCACACGAATGGCCCAGATGTGCGATTGGACCATCAGCACGAGTAAACTCACACGATTGGACCACAAGTATGAACCAATCACACAAGTGGAGGTGACCGAATTAGACAGTCGAACGACTGATACCTAGTCGCACGACTGAAGGTGACCGACTGTGCACAGTCGCATGACCGGAGGAAACCCTAGTATAAAAGGAGGGGGAGTCGGTCGTAATCATTCATCACTCCCAAATCACCCCCAAATCACACGACTATACCATTATGCTGCCGGATTGTCATTTGACTGCTCTAGACTACTGATTGTTGTGTACTAACGATTTCTAGTGATTATACAGGTAATGTGCAATGTAATACACTCAAATGTCCATCAAATCATGCCCTAAATCGACTGAACTGAGCCCTAAACTTAACCCAGACCTAGTTTGCCTAAGAAACAAATAAAACTAAGTACATTGTTCAATTAAAGGTTATTAGGTGTTATGTCGGTCATTTGTGAGACTAATGAGCCAAAACACGACGTCTAACATTAAGATTTGCTCAAAATTTGAATTTGAGTTGAACAAACAGTCTGTCATGCGAATGGACACCCTGATGAACTTCAATTGCACGACTGAGCTAGGCGAATGGCTCAATCGCATGACTGAACTATGCGTATGAGTTCAGTCGCACTACTGGTGTAAATGCATGGGATAGCATACGACTAAGCCCAGTCGCATGCTTAGTCGTACGGTTGAGTTCATTCGCACGACTAGATCTCCGTCGCACAGTTCATTCGCACGACAGAACAGAAGATTTCATGTCTAATGAATCAAATTGTTACTCATTGGCACACTCTAACGTTTACTTACATTGTGTAACAGATGGCTAGTCGTTGGACTATGAGCACAAAGCATAACCTTTGTTCTCATCTGGATCTGACCTCCCGGAACGCGGTTGATTTTGCTGGCATTATTACATTCTTACAGAGATCGAGGATCTTCCGTGCTATATCGGCTCCGTGCACACTGTACCGTTCAGTTCAGCAGGCTTTCTGGGAAAGCGCTATCATTGACAGGTCCTCGGAGCCCCACTATATCAGGAGCTCCATTTTTGGTCGGCTATAGAGATCACTAAGGACGATCTCAGGACAGTTTTGGAGTTTGGGGACGATGTGACTGTCCTACATGACTTGTCCCCCTGACTGTACGAGGCTGTTTCTGCGGGCCAAGTACTCGGGGGATATCAATGCAGGTGTGCTCAACAAGAGCAACCTGTGCCCCCAATTTAAGTACTTGGCCCGTGTGCTGCTTAAGTGCATTGTGTGAAGGAAGGGATGCTTCAATGAGCTGTCGGATCAGATTCAGAACGCCTATGTGGCGTTGGTGCTGAACCATCCGTTTAACTTCTCCAGGATGATCTTCACCTACCTAGTGAAGAACATCGAGGTGAAGGGAAAGGAGGGCTTTTGTATGTACCCTCACTTTATGCAGATGATTATTGACCAAAAGCTCCCTTCACTACCAAAGAGACAGAGGATGTGGTAGTGCTCGAGGTGGATGATACCACCTTGGGCAAGATGAAGGTGTATAGGGGGAAGCAGGTGAAACCCCCTGTCACACGGCTGTTTGGGCATCTGGCCCGGGAAGACTACGTGGTGCCAACATGAAGGAAGTGGCGCCATGATGACAGCGAATCCGACATTGAGCAGATTGTGCTCCCTGCTGATGCTTCTAATGATGCTGACAGTGGTAATGGTGGAGACTCTGGCCCAACTCCATCTAGGGCCACCACTACAGATGTTACACCTCCATCACCCACTCATGGAGAAGCTGCTACAACTAGATTCCATCAGGATTTCTATCCTGATAAGGAAGAGGAGGAGGATGAGGAGCCGTTGACTCCTATGGTGGGCAACAAGATGGTTGCCACCGAATAAGGGATTCAGGCAGTTGGTGGACACCTGGGCGAGTCTGGGGAGACTATGACTGATCCAACCTACGCCCTAGCTCGGCCCACCATCCCAGGGGGACCATCCTCCTTGAAGGGTTCGAGGAAAAAGAGGATGGCACAGCCCCACGGGATGAAGCCGAAGAGACGGAGGTACACGTTATTCACTACCTCTTCCCCCACTACGACCACAGCTACCAACACCACTACTTCACCCATTACCACCATAGCTACCACCCCCACTACCTCTCCCACCACTACTACTACCACTCCACCCATCGTTACCACCACAACTCCACCCACCGCTACTATCACTCCACCCACCATTACCACCACACCTCCACCTTCCACTACTATAGCCACCCCTCCACCATCTACACCTATGCCACCACCCATCTACACTACATCCACAACCACTACCACCACCCGCAGAGCTGGGACCTCATCTTAGGTCCCACTGACTTCTAGATATTCTTTCCCCATAGTTGGGTTAGAGGAGCACCTGGCTAATCTTAACCAGATTATGCTTAAGCTGCTGGCTTCTGATGAGCAGCGAGCTACTCAGTTCAATCAGCTGATAGAGCTCACTGTCTCCTAGGGACGGGAGATAGCTGAGCTTCGTGAGCAGCAGACCTCGTCCGTACAGAGGATACATGATCTTGAAGTGCAGACCAAGAAGTTGATGCTGAGACTCAAAGGCTTTAAAGATGAGCCTCTCAAGATCAGAGAGAGAGATGATGATGACGGTGATGATGATGATGATAAGGATGAGGATGATGATGAGGATGAGACAGAAGAAGGAGATGATGATGGTGAAGGAGAGAAGGAAGGAGGAGATGATGAGGAAGGAGATGATGCGACTACATCAGCTACTACACAAACCAGAGAAAGGTGCAACAAGATGACATAGGATCAGGGATCCTCGTCCTCAGCCCCACCTGCAGAAGAGCCCATAATTCAGGATAAAGTAATGTTTAGATGTTTATGTATTTTTAAAACTTGTGTAATTGAATCATGTAGTAAACTTATGTACTTAATGTTATATATATTTGCTATTTAACTGTCTTGATTATTGACAAATGATTGTTGTGTTAATGTTTAATCAAGCAGATCAACCATCCAGCAAGACGAGTATGATGTTGCTCCCCTACACCAAATCAAGTCTCAATTCACTATGATACTTGATTTGCAAGGGATTGTCAGGAGGTCTGTGAGTTATACTCCTAAAGAGGAGGAAATAATTCATGACCTTACTGATGAGAAATTACGGAGATGTTCTGGCTAAATCTGGATGAAATTGTCAAGCATGCCCCTAGTATTGACGTGGCTAGTGACGACGAGCTTAATGATTGGACGAAATAGAGATTGAAGACATCACAGCCCAGCATTATCCAGAGTATGCTGACAGAGAGGGAAATGTAGTCCCCAATCTAGGTGACACTCTCGTCAGTGATACATTTGGAAAACTAGATCAGATGGAGCAAGAATTAGAGCAAAATAAGGATCAAGCCCAAGCCTCAAACGCCGATGTCAACATCAAAAAGGCTGAATAGGCGGCTTGTTTTGCAGAGATCCGAGCCCCAACGCACTGCTCTGTAGATACATGTGTACCTAGTTTTTGAGCTTAATGTAAAATGTCTTTATTGTCTTACACATATGTAATAGAATGGGTACTTAATGAAATACAATGTGTGGTTGTGCTTATAATATTGAATATTTTATTGCTTAGTATGTAATAATGCTTATTGAACTAACTATATAGGTTTGTGGTTGTTTGAATAGATCTAAGTCAAATAATGATTGTGAAACATATTCAAAATTAATCATATGAAGTTCTCATGCAAATGGCCCATGCTAATGGACCATACGCATGAACAACTTCAAGAAAATGAACCAGTTGCACGACTAAACCAGAAGACTGGATCAGTCACATGATTGTAACATGAGATTGACTCAGTCATGCGAATGGATCAACCGCATGACTCAATCGCACGACTGAACCAAATGGTTCAGTCACCCGAATGAGAAACCCTAACCTATAAATACCACTTAAATCGTGGAAAAACATAACACTTCGAAAACCTACGTACTAAATCATACCCTAGCCATCCAGAGACCTCTAAGAACCTGTTCCAAGTTCATAGATTGCACTAGATCCATCACCAATCGTTCTTAATGTTTAGATTCAATCTAAAATTGTTTCTACATGCGTTCTCACTGATTGGATCGCCAATCAAATAGGATTCCGCACTATTTGACTTGGTATACACATATACCAGTTAGTATTTCGTTCAATACATGATCCTAACAAGTGGTATCAGAGCTTTGGCTCTTGATTTACGCGTGATTCAATCGTTTTTGATACAAAATTGTGTTTTTTCACTAAAAATGCAATCTTTTGTGTAAAATGGTGTCTTAGACGTTTCCAGTTTGTAAAGTTAACTTTTTCCGGCCTACGACAATTAGGGTTAGTGAAAATTCAAGTTTTTGAGTCCAAAATACCATAAACCTATGAATTCTTAAGTTTCAGCAGCTTCAGTCGCACGATTGAGTCAATCGCCCGACTAAATTCATACGCATTCCTCATACGCACGATTGGACTCATTCGTACCTTCACTCATACGACTGAACTGTCTAGTCGCATAGTTCACTCGCACCTGTCCATACGCATGATTGATCATCCGCATTGGTTCATTCACATGTTTTAGCCATCCGCATTATTCAATCGCACGATGAGCCAAATCACACACCTCCATTCGCATGAGTAAAGCAGTTTGTTCCAAAGTTTAAAGTTTATAGCAATGGAAGACCAGTATTCAACGTTCATCGTAGGTAGGGATTCGAGGATCTAGAAGCTATTGCTTCTGGAAAACGAAGTGGGGAGTCATAACAAACCCCCTAAGCTAATTACGTTAGATGATTACTTGCAGTGGAAGCAAAGATTTGAGATCTACTTGAATGGCGTAGATCCCAATTTGTGGGAGTCGATAGAGACGGGGTACAACATGCCTGTAGGTGCAGCTGGAGTCAAACTTACATTAAGAGGCATGACTGATGGATAAAGGTTAAGTACAATGCTGAGAAAAAAGTCTATGCATTGCTTACTCAGTCAATTCTGAAGGACATTTTCCATCAATTTTCTAAGAACAAGCAAGCTAAAAAGCTATGGGATCCATTGGAAAAGAGGTATGAGGGAAATGTATCGTTGAAAGCTCTGAAAGCTAAAGCACCGAAGAAGGAGTTTGACAACTTCTCGTCAATGGGAAAGGAGAGCTTAGACGATGTTATTGATCGTTTCTACCATCTGATGAGTGAGCTGCACACTCATGGAATGACTACGTCTATGGAAGACAAAGTTTCAAACTTTGCAGATGGTTTGCCTGAGAAGTGGAGTTCATTTGTCTCCAACCTCAGACAGAATGATATGCTCACAAAGTTAGGCATCAATGACTTCATTCTGAAACTGCAGGAGGAGGAGTTGAGGATGAAGTACAGGGCCCAAAAGTCTACTTATGATCAGAACTCAGCCTTGTACAACTTAATCCTCAAGCCAAAACGTCTGGAGCTCCACTACAAACGACGTTTGTTTCGAGTTCCGCTGGTCTATCTCAAGCCTCTTCTTCAGAATCTGACACGTCAGGGTCGTCTGGTACCCAATACATTGCACCTGAAGCAAATGCTACAAAACTGAAGACCGAGAATTTCGGGAATGTGACTATTGAGGTAGCAAAGGAGCACATGGACCTCTTAGCCATGGTAGTCCACTTCTATGATGGGCTAGTTGCTGGGAAAACTAGGAACTACCATCTAGTAGATGAGGACTATGAGCAGGTGGACGAGACAGAGCTGGAACGGATGGACATAATGTGGGCCTTAGCAAGTGCTGTCCGGAGAGCTAAGAAGTTTGTCAAGAAGACTGGACAGAATCTGATTGCCACTAAGGACACAACCTTTGGCCTTGACAAATCCAAGGTTACCTGCTTCAATTATGGGGAAAAGGTGCACTTCAAACGTGAATGTGTGAAGCCCAAGAAGATGGGAAATGGGAATCCATTCTCATCTTTCTCTCGTTAGGAGAAGCCCACAAACAGCCCTACTTCATCGAGCAAGGATCCTAAAGCCTTAACAACTCATGATGACGAAGGACAAGATTGGAGCTTCCGGTTTGTGTCTCCGAGAGAATCCAACATTGCTAGTGTCGAGGATTTAGATGACGACTCAGCAAGTGAGAGTGATATTGCAGTTTAGCTCGCGATGTCAAACGTTGAAGAATCTGCAACAGTAGTTGATCACCAGCCTAAAGAAGGGACAAGCTCAACAAGTAAAGAATCACCAGAACCAGAAACGTCAGACTCTGCTTTGATGGCTGATTCAACCACTCCCTCTCAGGTAAGTTCTACTACTCAACTATTCAATAATCATGGTTGTTCTAATTGTAATAAATTTAGGGAAAGCATTGATTTAAAACTTTATAGGTTATTAGATCATAATGATAGCTTAGTAAAGGACTTACAACTATGCACAGAAGCCAATAGAGTTCTAAAACAAAATAAGCACAGTTACAAAGAAAAGATAGACCTTTTGAACAAACAGCTTAGGGAAACCGAAGTAGTAGCCTTTAACCAAGCAAGTGACATTAGGTTCTATCTAAACTTCCTTAAAGATACTAAGAAACAAAAGGCAGTTTTTGAAGTAGAAGTAAATTCCTAAAAGCAAAAATTGCACAGTTGGACAAGTTCATCCCATATTGTCCAACACTTAGTGAGAGAGCGTAATAATGGGGAGGGTTTGGGATATAAAGTGGTTCCACCACCACATGAGACCTTGATGAATGCAAAAAATAAACCAATCAATAATAACCCAATCAAGGATCATGTGGTGTCCACTCCTCTAGTAAGTGACCAGATACCACATGTTCATATAATGAATCTAGCACTAAACTAAAGGAGGCCACTTTAAAATCACAAGGTAAAATGCCTTGTGTCAATATTGACAAACAATTTAGAAAGGTTAAAGTTAAGTCTGGGTCAACCAAGTCTAATTCTGAACCCAAAAAGACCAAACATGTTAACCACCCACGTGCTTCATGTCTAAGTCCGGAGAAACAAAAAGGTAAAGATGTTAAAAATGTTCAAACAATTAATTTTATTAAACCAGATAAAACATCTAAGCTAGAAATGTCAAAACCCAAACAAAATAGTGTCACACGTGTGTCCCACACTTCTCCACAGAAACATGCAAATCGTCAAGTTGAAAGCAGATCATGCTACAACTGTGGAAAGTATGGACACATTGCGTCTTATTGTCCTTATTATCAGACGCCAAAGAAGAAGGTTGAACTTTATGACACTAAAGTAAGATCTTCCAAAAGAAGATCCATGACTCCATCTAAAAGAGTTAGTGAGCCTAAAGTTCAACCTATCAACCAGTCGTCTGTTTATCACAAATAGGCTTTGCATAAGACTGGCTTATGGAAAGAGAAATCTATCCATGAATCTGATAATGAGAACAAGAAGACTATAGATCATCCCTCACCCTCAAAAGGTCAATGGGTGGAATTTATGATGTGTGATGCATCTGGGTCACCAAAGCCAGTTAAGGCTTGGATCCCTAACCTCAACCAATCATTTCCATTGTATGTGCAGGGTGTTCGCTACAGTGCTGAAACAAACACGTGGATTGTAGATAGCGGAGCATCAAGGCACATGACTGGAAACCGGGCACTCCTATCAAATGTTAAACAAATCAAAGGAGGTCATGTTTCTTTTGCTGGAAACAAAGGAGGGTACATCACAACTCAAGGGGAGGTAGGGAACCAGAAAGTAAAGTTTGATAAGGTAAACTACGTTCAATAGCTTCAGAACAATTTATTTTCTGTGTCCCAAATTTGTGACAAGGGTTTAAAGTAGTTTTTGATAACAAAAAGTGCTATGTCATGAAAAAGGACTATGAGATCCCGGAGGACCAAGTCTTAATGTCAGCCTCAAGATATAATGACCTTTATGTCTTGGATCTATCGAAGGCCTCAACAACGGATCATCAAGTACAGTGCTTCATGTCAAAAAGCTATTGAGAAGGATTCAATCTCCTGGCATAGGAGAATGGGGCACATCAATCCACGGAAGATGAACCGCGTGATCCAGAATGATCTCGTGTGAGGAGTCAATGTCAAAAACTTCCAACTCTTGGATTTTTGTGTCGCCTACAAGAAATGAAAACAGACAAAGAAGTCTCATAAGGCAAAGAAAGTTAATTCTATAGAACTGCGTCTTGAGCTTCTTCACATGGATCTGTTTAGTCCAGTAAGTACAAGGAGCATTGCAGACGACTTGTACTGCTATGTAGTTACAGATGACTATTCAAGATTCTCTTGGGTGATGTTTCTAAAATCAAAAGCAGAAACATTTGAGTCATTCAAAGAATTAGTAACTACACAGGAGTCTCTCTACAACCAAGTTCAAGAACCAATGGATGGAGGATTTCTACAAAGAAAAGGGAATTGTGCACCAGTTCACTTCCACTTACACTCCTTAGATGAACGGGGTTGCTGAGAGAAATAACCACTGCTTAATAGAGACCGCACACACAATGCTAGCCGACTCGAAACTGCCTATCCAATTTTGGAATGAGGCGGTAGCCAATGCATGTTACATGTTAAATCGAGTTCTGGTAGTAAAATGTCATGACAAGATGTGTTTCGAGTTACTTCAAAGACGTAAACCAAATCTAGAGTATCTCGAACCGTTTGGCGCTCTGTGCACACTACTGTAGAAAAATCAGGATAGGGAGTTTAGTGAGAAGGTTGAAGAGGGAATCTTCCTAGGATACAACATATCGAAGAAGCGAGTTTATAACAACTCAACGGGTCAAGTAGAGGTGAGGTGTAACGTCGATGTTCAGAGATACACCACCCCACCTGCTAGAAAAGGACCTACTTTCTTTTTCGACTATGATGGATTCCTCAAGTCCTTCAACATCCTTCTCTCCATGTCTGATGATGAGTTAGCAGCCAAAATGATGTATGATGTTCTAAACACACCATCTCAGGAATCTACAGCATCTGGCTCACAAGGTGATTCATCTACCAACTCAGGGGGAGCAGTCGAGGCAAGTGACTCTTCCTTTGACAATGAAGTCGTGAAGAATGATCAAGACACTCAGGAGCAACAGGTTTCTCCTACTGCAAGTCAACAAGCATCTGACATTGATGCCTCTGAGTCTTCGGAACCTCACACTCCTACTGCCTCAAATACTGAACCAAACGTTCATAATCTTGATTCTGAGGTAGTTGTTCCCACCACTCCTGGATCCCGCCTAAACGTCTATCATCCTCTGGACAATGTCATTGGGGGTGTCAGATCGGGAATTTAGACTAGAAATCAGCTGTATTCAGCTGATTATGCCTCGGTAATGGAGAAAGGGTACCTACACGATGGTGCTTATCGTTATTTTATGTCTCAGTTCGAGCCAAAATACATTAGTGAAGCCCTAAATGATGAGGCATGGGTAAGTGCCATGTAAGAAGAACTTCTTCAGTTCAAGAAGTGAGGTGTATGGACACTGGTAGATAGACCTAAAGGTGCTAAGGTCATTGGCACCAAGTGGAAATGTAAGAAAGATGAACAAGGTGTCATCATCAGGAACAAGGCTCGCTTGTGGTTCAAGGATTTTGACAAGTTGAGGGAATAGATTACAATGAAGTATTTGCACTTGTGGCGAGAATGGAAGCCATCCATATCTTCCTAGGATATGCCTCTTACATGAAGATTAAAGTCTATCAATTGGATGTAAAGAGTGCATTTCTTCATCGGGACAGAGTTTACAAACTGGATAAGGCTCTCTACGGGCTTCATCAAGCCCCGAGAGCATGGTATGAAAAACTCTAAACTCACCTTGTGAAACACGGATTTCGCAGAGGTGTAATTGACTGTACACTATTCATCAAAGAGAAAGATGGTGATCTGCTACTGGTTCAAATTTACGTTGATGACATAATCTTTGGTTCCAAGAACGAAGAACTATGTAAAAAATTTGAAGCAGTGATGAAGACATAATTTGAAATGAGTGCCATGGGAGAGATGAAGTTCTTTCTCGGGTTACAGGTGGATCAAACACCAAAGGGGATATTCCTACATTAGACCAAGTATGTTGGGGATATTCTCAGTCCGTTTGATATGGAGAATGCGTGCACAACCAGGACTCTACTTGCTACAAACCATGATGTAGCACCCGACGAGAATGGTGATCTGGTTGATGCCATCATGTACCGAGGAATGATTGAATATCTCATGTACCTCACTGCCTCAAGACCTGATATCATGTATGCAACGTGTCTTTGTTCAAGATATCAGGAAAAACCATAAGTAAACCATCTTATCGGAGTCAAGAGGATATTTCGTTATCTGAAGGGTACACCCACACTTGGATTGTGGTATCGTCATGACAATGAATTTGAGCTAACCGTGTACAGCGATTCGGATTATGGTGGCCGTAAGATGAATTACAAATCTACATTAGCAGGTTGTCAATTCTTCGGGAGAAGGCTAGTCACGTGGCAGTGTAAGAAGCAGACATCAGTTGCGTTTTCCACTTGTGAAGCCGAATATGTTGCTGCGGCAAGCTGCTGTTCTCAGATCATCTGGATTCAACAACAGATGTGGGACTACGGCTTGCAATTTTCTAACACTCCTATTTTTGTTGATAATTCTGCAGCAATAGTCGTTACTAAAAATCTTGTTCAACATCCTAAGACCAAACACATTGGCATAAAATATCACTTTATATGTGATTGTTTTGAAAAGAATCTAATCGATGTCGTTAAAATAAATACGGATTTTCAACACGCTGACCTCTATACAAAAGCTTTTGATAAACCATGTTTTCTATACTTGTTAGAGGTCAACGGCGTTAAAAAGAAAAGTGAGTTAATTCAAGAAGATGACTATGCTTAGTCCTATGCGTAAAGTCAATTTTTTTTATTTTCTTTAATTTTAGTTGAAGGGTTTGTTAGTCCAAAAAATCACAGTTTAACCTCTTAAACTTTCTGAAAATATAGCGGAATAACAACTTTATGAACTTGTTTATAAGCTGAAAATATGTTCTTTAGGTGATCATTTAAATGTATGAAACAAACCCATATATTAAAGGATCATTTTATGTGAACAAGCATGCTATGTGTGCATAAAACAACATAATATGACAGCCACAAAGGGCTGCCTAAACTACCTTCTAGCAGCCTTCAAAAGTCGACAGAAAGAGTAGAAAAGATACTGAAAATTCGGCCAAGACTTCAAGATTAGAAGTCCTCAAGCTTGTATACCCAAGCTTACTTGCAATCACCTTCTTGTTAGGAAGAACCGCCACCAAGCACAACTCAAAACCTCTTATTCTTCTACTGCTGAAACCGTGAGTTCAAGAGAGAAAAAGAGAGAGTTTTTTTTGTTTTGTGTTTGCATGTATTGAGATTGGGAAATGAGGAGTGCTAGACTAGTTAAAGTTGTGTGTTCTCAAGACAACAAAGGGACCAATCAATCAAGGGGAGGGTGGCCGAAATCTTAAAACAAAAGGGGTTTCCCTCTTTAATCAAACACACACACTTAAACTTTAACTAGCCTTTTGTCACACATTAATAAGTCATCTACTAGACTTATTTAAAATGTGACATATGTCTTCTCTAATTAAACAATTTAATTAAAGTACACTCTCATGTTATTTGTGTTATTTAAACCCTTTTAAATAACAAAAATAATAATAAACCCATCAACAAATTATCCTCATAATTTGTTCCATCTCATATGCAACTTATTTAGAAAACCCATTTCCTAAATTGGTGTAAATATTTAATTTCATGATCATATCATCAAAATATTAGTTGGTGTTTGCTAAGCTTGTTATTGGGTATAACCCGACTTGGATCATAACGTACTAACCGCATCAATATTCTACGGTCTTGGGCATATACAATCCTACAATCTCCCACTTGCCCAAGATTCATAAAAGATTGATGCAAGCAGTAAATACGCCTAACAACGGTTTACTACCCGTAATACGCATGACTTATAGCCATTCAATAACATCATCTTATTCAAGTATCCTACTTGAAATGATTTAGGTGAATCAATCATCTATCCTTTTGTTACAGATGTCATGTTAAATCCAAGAACATAGAGTGATCATTCCTTTTTGATTTAACTTATCAGGCCTTAGACATCTAACTCTCAACGAATAAGAGGAACAAATTCCATCTTGACTACATATGTTTCTCACAAAAACCTCGTGTCATACCTGAACATACCCTTATGTGCTGTCCACTATTTCAGGACAGTGAAGAATTAGCTCAAGGTATAATACTTGGTGAATATCAAAACCCAATATGTATCTTAGGTCGGAGGATACCAAATGATATTCGCCTTTACTCAAATTTACTTATGATCAATCAATAAGATTCCATATAGTAAAATTTGAGATGCAGGTTAGTCCAATATTTGTATCCCATAAATATCTATGAAACTTGGTAGCAACCCATTGCTCTATATTCATCCTTATGAATATCAACCAATCCAAGTTCATAATAATCTTACCCTCACACTTGTTCCCACAAGTATGAACGACTACGGACATTTAGAGTAAACAATTTACTCATGGATTAAACATGCTAAATTGGAACATTAATTGAAACATTATAACCAAATAATTTTATTCAAATAATAAGAGTTCCACATATCCAAATACAAAATTTACAGATCAAATCCATCACTAGAATATCGAAGTCCCATGGCACAAGTATGACCTTCATGCTTTGCCTTTTCAAGGAGCTTCGTGAGAGGATCCGCAATGTTTTGATCCGTGTGAACTTTGCGAATACATATCTTTCCCTTTTCAACTTCATCTCGTATGTAGTTGAATCTCCGCTCAATGTGCCTAGTCTTTTGATGAGCACGAGGTTCCTTGATTTGAGCAATCGCACCCTCGTTATCACAAAAAATCTCTAGGGGTTCCTGAATGGAAGGGCCAACCCCTAGATCGGCAATGAATTTCTTCAACCATGCAGCTTCTTGAGCTACTAATGAGGCGGTGACATATTCTGATTCTGTAGTTGATAGAGCCACCACATCTTGTTTGGAGCTCTTCCAAGAGACCGCTCCTCCATTCAGAATGAAAATATATCCCGATTGTGACCGAGAATCATCACGATCGGTTTGGAAACTCGCATCCGTGTAACCTTTTACAACGAGTTCCTCATCACCAGATCCATAGATTGAGAACATATCTCTTGTCCTCCTTAGGTACTTAAGTATGTTCTTAACAGCCATCCAATGACTGTTTCCAGGATTTTGCTGGTAACGGCTTGTCATGCTTAAGGCGCATGACACGTCCGGTCGAGTGCATATCATTGCATACATGATGGATCCAATAGCAGATGCGTATGGGATTGTCTTCATTTTATCTTGCTCATCCCTTGAGCTAGGACATTGAGTCGTACTCAATGTCGTTCCTCTTTGAATAGGTACGGTGCCTTTCTTAGAGTTCTCCATCTTGAACCTTTTCAAGATCTTATCAATGTATGCACTTTGATTTAAACCAATCAACCGCCTTGATCTATCCCTATAGATCTTTATTCCCAGAATATAGGCGGCTTCACCAAGATCCTTGATGGAAAAACAACTTCCAAGCCAGGTTTTTACACCTTCCAAGGTTGGAATGTCATTTCCAAATAGTAGTATGTCATCAACATACAATACTAGGAAAGTTATTGTGCTCCCACTAGCCTTCTTATACACACAAGCCTCATCAGCGTTTTTGATGAAGCCAAATTTCTTTACCTCCTCATCAAAACGATGATTCCAGCTTCTCGATGCTTGTTTCAATCCATAGATTGATTTCTTTAACTTGCATACTTTATTAGGATGTTTTGAATCGACAAAACCTTTAGGCTGAACCATATAGACATCTTCCTCAAGATATCCATTTAGGAAAGCGGTTTTGACATCCATTTGCCAAATCTCATAATCATAATGAGCAGCTATGGCAAACAATATCCTTATAGACTTTAGCATCGCAACAGGTGAGGAAGTTTCATCATAGTCAACCCCTTGAGTTTGAGTGAAACCCTTTGCTACAAGTCTAGCTTTATAAGTATCCAAGTTTCCATGCATATCGGTTTTCTTCTTGAAAACCCACTTGCTTCCAACTACTTTGGAATTAAGAGGTGGTACAACAAGTTCCCAAACTTGATTGTCATACATGGATTGCATCTCAACGTTCATGGCCTCAAGCCATTTGTCACAATCCAAATTGGACACTACATTCTGGTATGTGGTTGGTTCATCTGAATCTACCACATAACATCCATCCATGAAAAATCCATATCTTTCAGGTGGATTACTAGTTCTACCACTTCTGCGAACGTTTTGTGTGTATTGATCAACCGCTTAATCATCCTCAACATCCTTATGTTGAGTGCTAGTTTCAACCAGACGTGCATCGGGTTGTGGTTCTTGATCCTCCTCAAGTCCACTGTTCTACTACTAGTTCCTTCCATAAGGAACTTTGCCTCTAAGAACTCACCCTTTCTGGCAACAAACACCTTTTGTTCTAGTGGATCATAGAAATAATATCCCATAGAATCTCTAGGATATCCAATAAAGATACACTTGGTGGATCAGACTTCCAATTTGTTTGGGGTGGGAGTCTTAACGTAAGCCTCACAACCCCAAACCCTTAAGTATGATGGGGATGGAACTCTTCCATGCCATATCTCAAAAGGTGTCCTTTCCACCTTTTTGGTTGGGGCATATTTAGAATACGGGCCATGGAGAGCAAAGCAAAACCCCAAAATGATAGAGGTAATGTGCTTCTAGCCATCATAGATCGAACCATATCCAATAAGGTTCTATTCCTCCTCTCAGACACACCATTATGTTGTGGTGTTCCGGGTGGAGTGAGTTGTGAGACAATCCCACAACTCCTAAGATGATATTGAAAAGCATCACTTAGGTATTCACCTCCTCTATCGGTGCGGAGAACTTTAATTGACTTGTTGAGTTGATTTTCTACTTCATTCTTGAAGATCTTGAACGTTTCAAAAGCTTCATCTTTGTGCCTTAATAAGTACACATACCCATAGCGACTATAATCGTCGGTAAAGGTAATGAAGTATCTTTCACCATTCCTAGTCATTGGTTTAAAAGGACCACATACATCCGAATGTATGATTCCTAGTAAATCTTTTGCCCTTTCGTTAGTTCCAATAAAGGGTGCTTTAGTCATTTTTCCTTGTAAACAAGATTCACATACATCAAATGAATCACATTAATTCATATTTAAAAGACCATTCTTTTGAAGTGCTTGTATACGTTTCTTGTTTATATGACCAAGACGACAATGCCAAAGATAGGTATCACTCAAATCCAACTTGAGTTTCTTGGTGTTAGTATGGTACAATGAACTATTTAAAGAATTTTCATGAACCAATTCATAAATACCATTAATGGGAATAGCTTTAAAATAGAACATATCATTTAAAGAAACATGAATATCATTTTTAACAAAAGATAATACATAATCATAAAGTCTTAATTGGGATACTGAAATAATGTTCCTAGTCAAACTAGGAGCATACAAAACATTTTTCAAAATCACATCCAAGCCACTTGGAAGTTTTAGGATGTAGTCCCCACGAGCTTCAACTATGACTTTAGTTCCATTGCCCATGAAGAGGCCAACATCCCCTTGATTGAAGTCCCTACTTCTTGTGAACCCCTACAACAAATTGCAAATATGAGTTCCACATCCGGTATCCAATACCCATGTGTTAGAAGATGTAACATTAAGATCAATATGAATCATGTATATTATACCTGAGGTCTGCCCAGCATCCCTCTTTGCCTTCAAATCTTGGAGATGGATAGGACAATTCCTTGCCCAATGTCCAATCTCTCCACACTTGAAGCATGGGTCATTAGTTGCAACCTTTTGCTTCTTCTCTTGTGGTTTGGGTGGCACCCTTGCCACCCCTTTCCCTTTTCCCCAAACGGGTCCCTTACCCTTGGCAACCTTTGCCTTGGGTGCGGGATGAGGCCTTTTCTTGTTCCCACCTTCATGGATGGTGAGAACAGGTAAAACCCTTTTACCAATGGCCGCCTCGGCCGTTTTAAGCATTGAGTGAAGCTCACCAATGCTCTTCTCCCATGCATTCATGTTGTAATTCAACACAAATGTCTCGAACTTCTTGGTAAGGCCATTAAGGATCAAATCCGTGGCCAATTCCTTTGAGACGGGACAATTAAGCCTCTCGAGGCGGTCAATATGACTTTTCATCTTAAGTACATAAGATGAAACTGATTGGTTGTCGTCCATACGACATGCATGGAGTGCTCGAAGCGTTTCGAAGCGCTCAACCCTTGCTTGCTGTTGGAACGTTTCCTTCAGCTGGGTTATCATGTCATAAGCTCCGTGATGTTCATACTCCTTTTGGAGATCCGGAGTCATGCTCGCTAGCATGAGACAAGACACTTGGACAGAGTCCTCAGTGTACTTCAGCCAATCGTTGTAGGCCTCCTCATCATCCTCAGTAGGCTGATCGGGGACAGGATCGTCTAAAACATATGATCTTCTCTCTTGCTTGAGAACAATTCTCAAGTTTCAATACCAATCAATGAAATTATTATGATTTAGATGTTCCTTTTGGAGGATCGCTAGTAATGATTGGGTGGACGCGGATGAGTTATCATGATTGTCATTATTGGTGGCCATCTACAAAATTTAACAAAGATCTATTTAGTATTTTCGATATTGCTATTTTTAATAATTAATGCCTTTTAAGGTCATTTTTATATTAAAATCTAGAACCCAACATTATATTTAAATTGTGGTTAGGTGACCTTTATCCCACGATTTAAATTAATAAGGTGGTCAACGATTGACGGTTGCAACCATTTGCAACTTCTAGAGGTATGGGATCGACTTTGAACATCATATGTAAAGTCGGCATGTTAATCCCATCAACACCATTTGGAAACCATATTTAGGTGATCCATTTAACATGGTTTGCAAATCAAGTTACCCTACTTGCACACATGTGTGAGTTTACCCACATAAGTGGTTAGGTGACCTTTATCCCACCAATATGGTATCCCCACCTTAAATCACAAGTTCCATCTAAATGGTTAGGTGACCTCTATCCCATTAAGAGTTTCCAAATGACTCAAGTGTTGTGCAAAAGGACAGTGTTAAACTTGTTTGTCAAAAGTTTGAGATTTCATAATTCTAGTTAGAAAACTCTATGTACTTGTATTTGCATGCTTTCAAATACAAGATACCCTATGGTCCTTTTAATAAAACCCATTTTATTACGAAATCATTAATCCTTTTAATAACCATTTATTAACACTTAATGATTAAGATTCATTTTTGTATCAGCTTGTTAAGATCATTTATATTAAGACTGTCCACCATATCCAAATATCATACAATCATTCATAAAATCACAATCAAACAAGCATAATATAAACAACCACAATGTACATAGCCATAGCTACTATTGTGACCACACTTGTTTGCCATCACAAGGTGTGGTCATTAGGTCTTTCCTAAGGGTTGAATACAACACAAAATTAAGGTCTTCATAGACCCCACTTGAACTTGCATCCATATGCTTAAGTCCTTCTTTTGTGTCTTCCTCTTGAGCTTCCTTCCCGAGCATCTTCTTTTTACAAAATATATATCCTAATACATATTTTCTAGTAAAAGAAAAATACTCATAATCTATTATTACATCCCAACGAATAAATAGACAAAATACATTTTTAAACAAAGCACAAATTAATATACAACCCCATTGAATGAAATAATCAAATAAATACATACAATCCAAACCAAACAACACAAGGTCAAGCTAGTTATGCACTATCATATGAACAATCATAAACATCATTTAACAAACAAAATAAACCCCATCAAACCCCAAATTTTCAGCCAACATAAACTAAAAATTTGGGTTTGTTTGTCCAAACAAACAACAACCAAACATATCAACCAATGACATTTCTATCTTTCAAAGTTTAATCATAAGCATGAAGATATAACTTTGAAAGACATGGGGTTTATGGAATCAACCAAAATCAGCCTATTATGAGTTGATAATCATCCTTAAAACCCGATTTTAAAGAACAAGAACAAGCAAGCTATCCACATAACCGGCTCTTGATGCCATTGAAGGGTTTGTTAGTCAAAAAAATCACAGTTTAACCTCTTAAACTTTCTGAAAACGCAGCGGAATAACAACTTTATGAACTTGTTTATAAGCTGAAAAACATGTTCTTTAGGTGATCATTTAAATGTATGAAACAAACCCATATATCAAAGGATCATTTTATGCGAACAAGCATTCTATGTGTGCATAAAACAACATAATATGACAGCCACAAAGGGCTGCCTAAACTACCTTCCAGCAGCCTTCAAAAGTCGACAGAAAGAGTAGAAAAGATGCTGAAAATTCGGCCAAGACTTCAAGTTTAGAAGTCCTCAAGCTTGTATACCCAAGCTTACTTGCAATCACCTTCTTGTTAGGAAGAACCACCACCAAGCACAACTCAAAACCTCTTATTTTCTTCTGCTGCTGAAACCGTGAGTTCAAGAGAGAAAAAGAGAGAGAGTTTTTTTTTTTGTTTTGTGTTTGCATGTATTGAGATTGGAAAATGAGAAGTGCTAGACTAGTTAAAGTTGTGTGTTCTCAAGACAACAAGGGACCAATCAATCAGGGGAGGGCGGCCGAAATCTTAAAACAAAAGGGGTTTCCCTCTTTAATCAAACACACACACACTTAAACTTTAACTAGCCTTTTGTCACACATTAATAAGTCATCTACTAGACTTATTTAAAATGTGACATATGTCTTCTCTAATTAAACAATTTAATTAAAGTACACTCTCATGTTATTTGTGTTATTTAAACCCTTTTGAATAACAAAATAATAATAAACCCATCAACAAATTATCCTCATAATTTGTTCCATCTCATATGCAACTTATTTAGAAACCCTTTTCTAAATTGGTGTAAATTTTAATTGCATGATCATATCATTAATTAAATATAATTGGTGTTTGCTAAGCTTGTTATTGGGTATAACCGACTTGGATCATAACGTACTAACCGCATCAATATTCTACGTGTCTTGGGCATATACAATCCTACATTAGTTCTCTTTTGTTATTTATTTAATTAATTTTATTGCTGATATTTCTTCACCTATTAAAATCCTAAAAACCAATTCTATTACGGTTTTAGAATTTTAGGGGGAGAATAGGTAATAGGTTAAGTCAGTAACTAAAAAAAAGAAAAAGGGAGGGTGGAGGATGGTCTAGCTGATAGAAATGAGATTGACTCTGTGAAACTGATTCAATGACTGTGGAAAATGATAGTACACAGGAACAAAACATTTTGGACTTTAAAATATTAAATGGAATTAGATGCAAAGTTCAAAGCATAAGTCTGAGATGTCTGGGCAATATAAAAGGAAAAATGATAATACACTGGCTACTACTAAGGTAATACAAAGAAAGTAGATCTAGATGTTGTTAGACCACTACATGATGTGTCGGTAGATTGAACACAATAGATGATTAGACCACATTGGTGAACTCAATTTGAACTAAACTGTTCAACTGACCGTGGGTTCCCATCTTATCACTGGTTAACACAATCAATTATTTCCAATAAGGGGTGACGAGCAAATAAACGCCACAAATATGTGCGGATGACCACTGAAAGAGCAAAGCATGAAAAAAATGAAAAAATAAATTCAATCAAGCTGATAACCTATGTTGTTGGTGCGTTATGTGCAAAATAAAAAGATGTTCTTACAAGAAGATAGGTTGTGTGCCTCTCTACTGTGCGATGACACTGACCTGAGGATTAGCATAATCTAGATATTCTAGAATTCATTGTTGTTTGCCGCCTCTCTGTTGTGCGATGGCACTGACCTGAGGATTGGCTTCTCTTTGAAAGCTCTAAGAATAGTCTCTTCTTGTCAAAATACCCGTAGACCACTTAAAACTCTCCTGAGGAATGTTGATTACCATATAAGCATGGGATCCACAAATGTTGGTTGAAATATTATAACCTACTTTATCACCAATCTGTGTCAAAAGTCTGTCTATGGATTTAAGTGGACAATTATACTGACAATCAGTGTGGCTGCAATTTTTAAAATCCAAATCAATGTATGCACCTCGTAGTACTAGTATGATTTCCTAAAATTTCTACATGACCCTCGATGAAAACAAGAATCTAGCATCAACTGAATTTGGAAACACATCCTGAATGATTTGATTACCTGTATGATTCCATAATGAATCGTCTCACTTATGGTCAAAAATAACTTGAAGCTGCCTGTTCGATGAAATAAATCTGGTAGATTTCTATCTTAGGATTTCCACTCCACACAAAAACACAAAAACAATTTAGTTCTATTAGTTAAAATTTATTTTGTTTAATTTTGTTTGAGTCAGTTTAGTTGTATCTGTCGGACTATGGCGTGGAAGTCAATCTGGAATTTAAATCACTTAAAAGGGTCACGTCTGAGGTGACCACACATGCTTTCAAATGTAAAATGAGTCATGTCTGAGGTGACCGATTGTTTTAAAAGGATCACGTCTGAGATGATCAAAAGTTTTCCAAGTTAAAAGGATCATATCTGAGATGATCATATGCTCAAAATTTTTAATAAATAGTTAAAAGGTGTAACATGTTAGATGGTCATAAAGTCAAAATCATGAGTATGATCCATTCGCACGACTGGACCATGAGTATGGAGCAATCGTACGATTAGACCATACTTACGCCCTAGACAACCGAATGAAGCATGAGTATGAACCATTCACACGAATGGCTTACAAGATTGAGCCAGTCGCACGAATGGAGTTGACCGAATGAGTCGTCGCTCGACTGAAACCCAGTCGGCCGACTGAATGTGATCGACTGAACTAGTCGCACGACTGTGGTCCAATCTCCCGAATGAACAAAGCGAATGGGTCCATCACCCGATTGAAATCAGATTCAGTATAAATAGGCCATAGTCGATCGCATAAACTCATCACCCCCTATTCGCCCTAAAATCAGATAGCCTACCGTTACTCTACCGATATTTCTTCAGACCCAAATTAAATTCGTCTTGTAACATTCTGACGATCTCTGTTGATTTTACAGGTATAATGCGGTGCACTCTAAGAAAAACACTATTGATTTGAGCCCTAATGATGAGATTCGGCCCTAACAAGACCCAAGACTGAAATTGGACAAATAACCTAACTAAACTAATTAAAATGTTGAAATCTAGGTTGTTAGGTGATTAGTAGAGTGATTGCGAGTCAATTGAACCAATACACGATGTTTAATTTGAAGAATTGGTCAAAATTCGAGTTTCATTCGAACAGACAGTACGACAGACGACTGGACACCTGGATGAACTCCAATCGCACGACTGAGCTGGCCGAACGACTCAGTCGACCGAATGGACAATCCGAATTAGCTCAGTCGGCCGACTGAACCAATCGCAGGCTCAGTCACCCGATTGAACTCAGTCGCATGTTCAGTCACCCGACTGTATTCAGTCGCCTGTTAGGTCAACCGACTGAATTCAGTCGTATGGTTCAATATTGAACGAGACTGATCTCAAACAGTTTAACTTGAACTAAACTTTGTTTTGTGGTGATCTAATGTTTATGTGTCTAGTGTTACGAAACATTTGGCTTATAGGTGGTCCATCAACCCCAACCACAACATTTGTGCCCATTTGGATGCCACGACTCGGAACGGTGCCGAGTTTGCAGGGATCATTGGATTCCTAAAGAGATCCCAGATTCACTAAGCTATATCCACACCGTGCACTCCCTATAGGTCTATACATCAGGCCTTCTGGGAGGGGACATCGGTTGATCGTTCACAAGAGCCCTATAGCATCCAGAGTACCATTTTTGGGTATGATATTGAGTTGAATGCAACTGATATTCGTCGAGTACTCGACCTGGGTGACGATGCAGATCACCCGACCAGGCTACATCCTCTAACAGTTAGAGGGTGCTTCCTCAGGATGAAGTACGTTGGGGACATAAACGTAGGTGTGCTGAACAAAAGCAACCTGTGTCCCTAGTTTAAGTACTTGGCGCATGTGATACTGAAGTGCATGGCGTCGAAGAGGGGTGGGTTTGATGACCTCTCAGACCAGATCCAGAATGCCTACATGGCACTGGTACTCAACCACCCTTTCAGTTTCTCCAGTATGATTTTTTCCTATCTTATAGAGAACCTAGAGGGAAAGGGCAAGGAGGGATTCTACATGTACCCCAGATTCTTGCAGATAATTATTGATGAGAAGCTGCCTGCCTTGCCCAAGGAGAGCCACAATGCTGTATTGTTGGAGATATGGATGACACGACCTTGGGCCGCATGAGGGTCTACAGGGGGAAGCAAGTCAAGCCCCCTGTGAAGAGACTCTTCGGGCATCTGGCCAAGGCTGATTACATGGCCCCAGGTAGGCGAAAGTGGTGCTATGAGGAGAGTAATTCAGATGTTGAGCAGATTGCTCTCCCATCTGATGTCTCTGATGATGATGACAGTGACACCAGCGGAGACTCTGGGCCCGCTTCTACTAGGGGCCCCACTACCCATGTTACATCTCCACCTCCTACAGATGCCACCACCGCCAGCTTTCACCAGGATTTTTGTCCTCCAGATGAGGAGGCAGAGAGTGATGAGGAGCCTCTCACGAGGACCGTGGGCAGCAGGGTTGTTGCCACATAGAGAGGTTTGAGGGCGGTTGGTGGACGCCTAGGGGGTTCAGGGATGCTGCTGCTGATTTAGATCCCACATATGCCCCGGACCCGCCCAGCAGCCAAAGGGGAGCCTCTGTGCCTAAAGGCTCAAGGAAGAAGAGGATGGCACACCCCTATGGCAAGAAGGGGAAGAGACTAAAGTTTACCCTGACCTCATCCACCACCACATCCACTACCACAACCACTACCTCAGCCACACCTTCCACCACTACCACCACCACTGCTACCACACCACCTGCCACCACCTCTACCACCTCACACACCACTACCACACCCACTCCACTACGTACCCACATCCAATCCACCACCACTACAACTCATCCACCCCACCTATATCTATACCACCCCTAATCTTCACCACTGCCACCACCACCACTTCTAGCCACCAAGCATGACTATCATCTTACCCCTTATTTCCATCTGGATCATCTCTACCTCGTAGTGGGGTAGAGGAACAGCTCTCAGCACTGAACCATATGGTGCTGAAGCTGTTAGCTACCAATGACGAGAAGACTATTCAGATTCGTCAGTTAGTAGAGCTTAGTGCTGCACAATCTCAGCAGATATCTCAGCAGGCATAACAGATTAAGCAACAGGCATAGTAGATGGCTGCTCAGAGCCTAGAGATGTCCCAACTCCAGGAGCAAAATGTCCACTTAGCAAAGAGGATAGAGGAGTTGGAAGCTTCAAACAAGACCATCATGCTCAAGCTCAAGGGCTCAAAGGATGAGCCACTCAAGATAAAAGAAGGAGATGATGATGATGATGATGGTGAAGATGATGATAATGATGATGATGAGGCCAGTGACAAGGAAGAAACAAGGGAAGGGTAGAACTATGATGATGATGAAGAAGGAGATGCAGCCGCATCTACATCAGCTCAAGGTCAGGAGAGACGTACTAAGAGAAATCAAGACCAAGGAGCCTCATCTTCTGCCCCTCCTACTGACGCAACGACTATTCAAGGGAAAAGTAATGTTTAGATAATTATGTACTTGAAAACTTTGTAATTGAATTTTGGATTAATATTATGTGCTTGAATGTTAATGTATTTATATTTAATGATTAATGTCTTTATTACTTACTGATGTATGATGTGTATATATGTTTAAATCGAGCAGATCACACGTCTCAGCAAGATGAATATGTCGTTGCTCCCCTTCAACAGATCAAGTCTCAACTCATAATGATACTTGATCTGCAAGGGATAGTCAGGAGGTCTGTGAGTTACACTCCTGAAGAAGGAGAAATAATCCACGACCTTACTGATGAGCAACTTGCTGAGATGTTCGGACTGAATCGCGACGAGATCGTGAAGGATGCTCATACGGTGGACATTGACAGTGACGATGAGCTTAATGATATTGATGAAATCGAGATTGAAGATGTCACTGCTCAATATTAACCAGAGTACACCGGCAAGGAGGGAAATGTAGTCCCCAATCTGGGTGACTCCCTTGTTAGTGATACTTTTGAAACTCTGGATAAGATGGAGCAAGAGTCAGAAAAGAAGGAAGACAAGGCCCAAGCCTCAAACGTCGATGTCAATATCAGAAAGCTGAATAGGCAGCGTGTTTTGTAGAAATTAGAGCCCAGAGCAGTGCTCCAAAGTCAAACGTCTACACCAAACTCTATAAAGTGAAGAAGCATCACAAGGTGTTTAGCAAAATTATAGCGTGGGCCTATTTTGAAGATCTGAACGTTTATGTTGTTAAAAGAGAGAAAGGGATCGAGTACTTTAGATTTCCACATGATCTGAAGACTCTTCCAGGTTTTGAGCTTAACCAGTTAGCAAAGTTGAAGTTGCTATATGCTGACCTTCGTAAGATGTTAGGCTAGTTTGAAGCAGCTTTAAAGAGAGAGTACCACACCCGGTGGGTCAACTTCAAGCCTCAACAACCAACGAGGTATATCAGGAGATCTAAAGTTGATGCCATAACTGGGAAACCTAAAATAGTGCTGGAGTGGATTCCTTCGTGCACGATGTCTAGAATCCGTCTAAGGGAAATGCCACATGACTTCACTCCACACTTCAAGTGGTGGTATTACGATTGGAGAACAGGCGAGGCAGTCATAGTATTGAACAGAAATGGTAGTATGGAAACTATCAGGGTGTTTGATCCCATGTGGCTCACTAACTTGTCGTCTGATAATGTTTACACCTTATACAAGTGGCCACTGTTCTATGACTCGCAGGATATTGTATAAGCTCTCCAATTCCAGAATGTGATACGAATCTGCTTTGCTTTTGAAATACATGCAGGAGTCACAAGAGAGGATAAGTACAAGAAGTATGAGGAGCTTATGAAGAATGCAAGACAGTAAATGAAACTAGGTCCAAGGGGGAGTTTGTAGATACATGTGTACCTAGTTTCTGAGCTTAATGTAAAATGTCTTTATTGTCTTACACATATGTAATAGAATGGGTACTTAATGAAATCCAATATGTGGTTATGCTTATAATGTTAAATATTTTATTGCTTAGTATGTAATAACACTTATTGAACTAACTATATAGGTTTGTGGTTGTTTTAATAGATCTAAGTCAATAATGATTGCGAAACATATTCAAACTTAATCGTATGAAGTTCTCATGAAAATGGCCCATGCTAATGGACCATACGCATGAACAACTTTATGCAAATGAACCAGCCGCACAACTGAACCAAGAGACTGGATCAGTCGTATGATTGTAACATGAGATTGACTCAGTCGCACGACTGAACACTCAATCGTGCGATGGATCAACCGCATGTCTCAATCGCATGACTGAACCATGCAAATGGTTCAGTCGCCCGAATGAGAAACCCTAACCTATAATCCACTTAAATCGTGGAAAAACAGAACACTTCAAAAACCTATGTACTAAATCGTACCCTAGCCGTCCAGAGACCTCTAAGAACCTGTTCCAAGTTCATAGATTGCACTAGATTGATCACCAATCATCTTAACATTTAGATTCAATCTAAAATTGTTTCTACGTGCGTTCTCACTTATTGGATCGCCAATCAAATAGGATTCTGCACTATTTGACTTGGTATACACGTATATCAGTTAGTATTTCATTCAATACACGATCCTAACATGCTCCAAAGCCGAGTGTCTACACCAAGATCTATGAAGTAAAGAAGCATCTAAAGGTGTCAGGAAAGATTATAGCATGGACATATTTTGAGAATCTAAATGTCTATGCTGTGAAGAGGGAAAAGGGAATAGAGTACTTCAGATTCCCACATGATCTGAAGACTCTCCCTGGTTTTGAGCTCAACTATCTGGCCAAACTGATGTTGCTATATGGTAACCCACAGCAAATGTCAGGCTGGTTTGAGGCTGCATTGCAGAAAGAGTACCACACCAGGTGGGTCAATTTCAAACCTCAACAACCAACGAGGTACACCAGACGGTCTGAAGTTAATTCCATTACTGGAAAGCCAAAGATAGTGCTGAAGTGGAGTCCTCCAACCACAATGTCAAGAATCCCTTTTAGAGAAATGTCACAGGACTTCACTCCACACTTTAAGTGGTGGTACTATGATTGGAGAACAGGTGAAGCTGTTATAGTCTTGCAAAAAGAGGGCCAAATGGATACTATTCGGGTATTTGACCCAATGTGGCTGACTAACTTGTCTGCTGATGATGTATACACATTGTACAAGTGGCCACTGTTTTATGATTTGCAAGACATTGTACGAGCCCTCCAGTTCCAAAATGTTATAAGGCTCTGTTTTGCATTTGAGATACATGCCGAGCTACAAGAGAGGAGACATACAAGAAGTTGGAAGAGCTGATGAAGAATGTTAGACAATAATGTAAACTAGGTCCAAGAGGGAGTTTGTAGATACATGTACCTAGTTTAGGAGCTCAAATGTAAAATGTCTTTCATGTCTTACATATATGTCATTGAATGGGTATGAATGAAATGTAATGTCTTGGTGATGCTTATAATGTTTAATATTTCATTGTTTATTGTGTGATAACACATATTGAATTAACTATATAGGTTTGTGGTTGTTTACATAGTTCTTAGTCACTAATGATTGAGAAACGTGCTTAAACTTTCTCGTGTGAAGTTCTCATGCGAATGGACCATACACATGAATACTTCATGCTAATGAACCAGTCGCACGACTGAACCAGGAGACTGGACCAGTCGCACGACTGAACCAGGAGACTGGATCAGTCGTACGATTGTGACATGAGATGGATTCAGTCGCACGACTGGACCTTCAGTCGTGCGAATGGATCAACCGCATGGTTTAGTCGCATGACTGAACCATGCAAATGGTTCAGTCGCACGAATGGAAAACTCTAACCTATAAATACCACTTAATTCGTGAAAAAAGTAACAGTTCGAATACCTACACACAATCGTACCTTAGCCGTTTAGAGACTCAAGAAAACCTGTTCCAAGTTCATAGATCGTAGTAAATCATCTTACGATTGTTCTTAACGTTTTGATTCATTCTTAGATTGATTATACTGGCTTTCTCACTGATTGGATCACCAAACAAATAGGATTCCACACTATTTGGTTTGGTATACACGTAAATCAGTTATTACTCCATACCTAAACGGTCCTAACAACCACCATCTCTTAGCCTGAAACTTCCATCCAAGAACCCCCAAGATCAAGCACTTCCAAAGATGTCAAAGGAAAGAGGAAGATGACCAACGAAGAGCTTTAGGAGGAAGCAAGGTTAGAAAAATTTAAGAATAAAGGTAGAATCCTAACTGGGAAGTTGCTAGGTGCAAGTAGCAATGCAGCTGCAGCCAACCAGGAGGCTGTCAACAACAAAAAGAGGGTGGAGATCATTGACAGGCTTATCAAACTTGGAGCTATAAGTGAAGATGTGCTCCTGCTACCATTACAGGAGTTAACTGAGCTGGAAAACGCAACCTTGATGCTGTTTGAACAAAGGGAAGAAGCAACAAGGTTGGCCTTAGAAGAGGATCGAGAGAAGAAGAAAATGGAAGCTTATCTGTAACTTAGGAGGGAAAGGATAACTTTCCTAACCTCCAGGGGTTTCTCTCTAGAAGAGTTGTCTCCCTATGATAATGATATGATCCTATGGCTCTTCAACAAAGAGCAAGATCAATTGGAGAAAGAGAGAAAGAAAGCTGCAAAGAAAACTAAGGGAGAAGAAGAAGGAAGAAGAAGAAGAAGCAGAACTTGCTGCCACTAGGAAGATAGATGATAGGGCCTGGACGAAGGACTATGTCCGGGCTCATGGCTTCTTTGGTAGGTAAGTGGGTCCCTTGTCTGTGAAGACCCTGCAACGTATTGTCAGTGAATTCAAGGCTTACATACGCTCAGGAAGAAGAAAGAGAAGTATCAAAGAGTACAGGAGATGACTTTCACATCTACTCGACAACCACAACCTCAACCCGAACCAATCCCTTTCCCTTTCCCTGTTAAAACTGAACTAACCTCTCAGCCTTACACCCCTGAACCCACATTATCAACCTTACCCATTTCCTCACCCACTCAATCCAAACAACCACCAAAAGTACCCTTCCTCAAACCTAAAACCTTACCCAGAACCCAAACCTTCCCACCAAACAACCACACAAGTCAATCTCTCATTCATCCGAACATCTATCCTTAGAGATGTTTAAGGAGATCAAGATGAAGCTTATCAAGTTTACAACTTTGGTCGACATTTCTTGTGAGGAGGAGTCTATCAAGTTGACTTTTGTTGATGGCTTCTCATGTTCCCTCACAAGTGATCAATTCCTTGATATGCCTAGAGGAACATTGGACCAATCTGTAAAACTCTTTGGCCTCAACTCTGATTCTCTAAATGATGAAGAGAAGAAGCTAAGAAGAAAGATGGTTACTCTGCTAGATACAAAGAAAAGTGACAAGGTTCCTAGTCAGCCCCTTGTACCAAGGAAGAAGATTATCCAGTGGAGGTTCGAAGACTCTTCTCACAACTTTGTTGTTGAGAGAGGGAATGGAGAGACAAACAGTCTCAATGCCTTATCTCTGCTACACTTAAGCAAATTTGATATTGCTAAGTTAGCAGAGAATCCATTCTCCAACCCTTCTAACTTCGAGATAGCTGCTCATATCAGGAATCATCTAAACAACCTTCATTTGGCCGAGTTGACTGCGAAGACCAAGATTGAAGAGGAGATGAAACTGAGAGAGGAGGAGGAAAGGAAAGGATCAACAACCAAAGGAAAAGTCTTTCTTCAAATGGTTGAAGGTTCCAACTTTGAATACATAGTTATCTGGGAGTAATGACTATTACTCCCATCAACTAACTCTCTTTGAAGGGGCGCAACAAAGGGTGCATGCCATTCAGAGTGACAGACTGGATCTACTGTCCACTAATGAGTTGTACAAACTTCTCAACACAACTTCAGGGAAGAACAAGAAATGGATAAACATCTTCTGTCCTTGGTGTTAAAGGTTTTAAGATACAAGAAGAAGTGAGGACCTGGTAGCATCAACCTATCTAGAAAGGCTGTTGCAACCAAAACCAAACACTTAGACTATTTTGGTGCAACAAATAAAGGACTTTCGAAGCTAAGTATGGAATTTCTGAAGACAAATGGAGTTTTTCCGAATACAAGTTCAAGATCAACTTCCGAAGGAAAATTCCAACTTTCAAAGACAAAGTCTCTACTCTTTTGAAGCTTCAACACTTAGAAAAAATGAAGACTACAACTTCCGAAGTATGACGTCCCAAGGAAGCCTCGGAAGGAGTAGCTACTTCCAAAGTATAAGTGCTTTGGAAGAACAAGTTCTTTCAAAGCTAGTTAACCTTTGGAAACAACTACTATGAACCACTCTGATGTAGACCTCTGATATACTGCATGGCATTTTCTTAAAGCCCATGTAGTTGACCATTCTTTATTCCACTTTTTATCTTTATCTGTTAGTATAGTTTCCAACTTTAGTCGGTGAGAAAAGGTAAGTCATGGACATGTCATGACTACCAATCTTAGATAAGATATTATCTTAGATACCTTAACTATAGCTTTGTAGTATTTGCTTTACTTATAGGATTCTAGTCCGTATCAAAGTATATCCGCTATAGGTGATAATACATATTGTTTCTCATTGTAACTCATGTATTTATGCTTGTAAGTGTCTTGTAATACTTTGAGTTGAGAAGTAATAGATACAAGTACCTTGAAAATTATTTCCTTTTGTTCTTTGCTACTTAATATATTATTATCAACTCTTAGAATAGATTCTGCTTCATCTAAACCAGTGCATGTAATTAAGTGAGTTTGAGAGAAAAACTAATTGTTAAGTGATACAAAATTGATCCTGCAAGGTGTATGTTGGGTATGATTTATGGCTATTTTCCATGGTTGCATGCATGTTTCTATGGCTTAGTATGTAAAATTTAGGGTTAAACATGTTTGGTTATGATTTGGGGACTAAATTATGATGTTAGTTGCAAGTTAGTTGCTCATGCACCTAGATAGTAGCCTAACTACCCAAAATGGCTAAGTGTTCCCAAACACCCAAAGTTCATGCGCCCTAATAATGTCTGTTGGGGAAGGAATTTTCAACGATATCGTATCCTCAAGGCTATAGTATGTTCAAGGATGTTGTATCTTGACAAACAAGGATACAGGATCCTCGAAAGGCAGAGACATATGACTAGTGATTGATTAATTGACTTGGTCTACTTTAATTTGAATGTGGGGGAAGCGAGATAACTAAATATTCTGAGGTTTGTGGAAGAGAAACGTTAGAAGCCGCGTGAACTAAGTCCACCAAAGCTCATATTGACCACAACGTCCACGACCAAGTTTATAGGAAGTTAGTTGTAACTACTTAGCTATAAATATTGAGTGCCATCGGTGAACATAGGACACATTACTCGGCTCGCATACTTGACATCCGATTACCACTTTACACTCACACAACACACATTCAATTTACTACTGTAACACTTAGCTTTCACCGATTCGACACTCCAAAAATCTTTGTATCTATTGTTCAAAAGACAACAAACTAGTTGGTGATAATTTTCACCAACTGGGGTTTTTATGCCGGTGGTGCTAACGCTCCAAAGGCTTTTTCTCTCATAACCAAATCTGTTGTTCAAACATTTTATAGCCGTTCTTTACTTGTTTTGTTCATTTGTTCAACTATTCATGATCAAGGATATACCGCCTCACATACTAATTCAGGATACAAAACACTTAGTAGATTTTATCCCGAAACAATTTGGCGCCCACCGTGGGGCAACTAGTGTCTTGATCGTCAAAAAACCATATCAAAACCCCTATTTCTCATTTACCCTTACTACCTAACATGTCGACTCAACGTCCTACCTCAACCATTCCTGTTACCTCAGCCGGTTCATCTCAAAGAACTAGCACCTTTGTGGGGAATCGAAGAAGAAGGGACGAGCCACTAAGAAGACAAGAACAACCTGTCTTCACCGGAAATAAGGTTCAATCCATAGACCCTATTGTTCTAACAAAGACATTCTCTCTCTGATTAAGCAGGTAAAGGAAGAAATGAAACAGTCAATCTCTTCAATGAAATTGAGCAGCTAAAGAAATCCAAAAAACATATGGAAGAGGACACTCCGCTGATTCCAAGGACGCTTCGTTTCAGCCTTCCGATTTCTCAATCCCTCTAGCAGTCTGCATCCTTGACGGAATATCCCTCAGGATCCAGCATCTTTCATCAGTTCGGATCTTCGATGGCGTATCCATTAGGATCCAGCATCCTTGAGCAGCCCGGACCCTCGATGACGAATCCTTCAGGAGCTAATGGTTTTCAACGTCCTAACTCCTTGATCGAGTACCCCACGGGAACCGGTTTCCTTTAACAAGCTACATCACCAATGACGTATCCTTCAAGATCCAATATGCTACTACAACCAGGATCCTTGATGACTAATACCTCAGGATCAAGGATCCCTCAAACATCTCATATGTCAGGATACATGGGGGAGCAATCTCGGGGAACTTTCATCCAGCAAGGATCCTTGACGACGTCTACACCCCACTACAATGCAGGAGTCTCCGAAGCTCAACAAAGCGAGATGCATCAGGGAGATTTCATCTTGATGAGGACAAAGGCTACAACTGGCCAACCCATAACGCCAGGATACACCATAAGGGGGAACTAGCAACCCACGCGGATAATATATCCTCAAACCGGTAAAAACTTTAATAAAGCGTCCTTTTGGACTAATCCAAATATGGTAGACATGAATCCAGGATTAGCTAAGGAATTTCAAGATCTAAGGAACATGATAACAAGTGTCCCTAGTATTATCAAACCCATACTTGAAGTCTCAGTCGAAAGTAATAAGCTGTCTAGGTTCAAATGGCCTATAGCTGGAATCGAGATCCCCAAACGATTCCAAACCCCAAAGATGAAGCTGTATGATGGGAGCACGGACCCAGAACAACATGTAGCCCAATACAGGGAAAGGATGGAGATCAATCTCATTCCACCCAACATCAAAGAAGCATGTTTATGCAAAGGATTTGGATCAACTTTAACAAGGCCAACCCTAAAATGGCTACTCAATATACCTAACAATACAATTACTTCCTTTGCTCATTTAATTAACACGTTTAATAACCAGTTTTCTTGCAACCGAACCTTTGAAAAGCTAACACGTGACCAATACCGAGTGATTCAGAAGGATACCGAATCCTTGAGAGACTTTATTACTAGGTTTAGTCGAGAGGTATTGGAGATTCCAAACCTGGATATGGCTACTGCCATAGAAGCTCTCAAAATAGGATTACACAAGAGCTCACAATTGTACGATGATCTTGTAATGAATCCTTGCAGGAACCTAGATGAGGTGAGGACCAGAGCACTTCGATTCATTCTCTTGGAAGACGAAAAAAGAATACACGGGAAGCTGGATATTCCCAGGTATGAACCTAGTAGCAGGAAGGTGGAATCTCCAAACAAGTCATACCGAGCAAGGCCCTACTCCAAGCAGGATAACCCAAGGATAAATGTAGTGAAAGAAGATGAGGACGATGAAGAATATCCTTGAGTTTTGGAATACTATTTCCTTGCTGACACAACTGAACTAATATGTGCTATGCAGGGTTTAGGTGAAAAAGTAAGATGGCCAAGGAAGAGTGAAAAGATTCCAGGAAACAAGGATAAGTCAAAATGGTTCGCTTACGATGAAGACTTTGGTCATCTTACTGATGAATGCATTGCCTTGAGGAAGGAAATAAGCTATCTCCTGAGCAAAGGTCATTTAAAGGAATTACTTCCAAGAAAAAAGACTAAAGCTCAAGATGCTAAAAAGACCCTAAGCAGAGCGGCATCTCCACCTCCAGACGCAATGACTATCAATTTCATCTCTGGAGGATTGGACATCTGTGGGACATCGTACTCTTCAGCCAAATGACATGCCAAGGAAGCTAAAGCTGAGTATGGGGACAGGCCCATTCGTAGCACTAACCTCACCGAAGAAAAGATCATATCGTTCGACGAGGATGATTTATCCACCATCCAGGATCCTCACCATGACGGGTTGGTAATTACATTATACATCACTAACTGTTTTGTACGCAGGATACTTGTAGATGGAGGAAGCTCTGTAAACATCATCCAGCTAGATGTTTTGAAGAAGATGAACATGGATGAGAAAGAAATCGTCCCAAGATCCTCTTTGTTAGTAGGCTTCAATGGGGAAACGAAGAATACAGTGGGGGACATCAAACTCCCTGTGTATATTGAAGAAATGAACACCATGCAGAAATTCTGCGTGATGGATTCCTTATCCTGCTATAACATCATTCTGGGCAGGCCATGGATCCATGACATGTGCTATACCCTTAACCTACCATCAATGCGTGAAGCTTCCTACCCCATGGGAGGTGGTTAAGATAAGTAGTGACCAATAAGAGGCTAAGAAGTGTTATACCTCCTCAATGAAGGCTTTGATGAAGACTCAATCAGCATAGCAATTAAAGAACAAGCCATGTGTGGTCTTTGAGGCTGATCAAAAGGAAGTAAAGGAAGTATCCTTAGATCCAAAGGATACGAAGAAAAAGGCTCTAATAGGATCCAATATCCTCAAGGATATCAAACTAAAACTCATAACATTCCTTAAGGATAGAGCATCCTCTTTCGTATGGAAGCATGATGATATGACAGGTATATCCAAACATATCATTACTCATAAATTAAATGTAAACTCTAATTGCAGGTCTGTACATCAAAAAAGAAGAAAGGTTGCTCCTGAAAGGAACACAATCATCCGAGAAGAAGTAGATAAACTAATGAAAGTAGGAATGATCAGAGAAGTTAAATTCCAAAATAGCTTGCAAATATAGTAGTGGTACGAAAGAAGAATGGGAAATGGAGAGTTTGTGTTGATTACACAGATTTGAACAAAGCATGCCCCAAAGATCCTTTTCCATTACCACACATTGACTCCATGGTGGATGCAACAACAAGGCATGAAATCCTTACCTTCATGGATGCATCAGCTGGTTTCCAACAAATACAAATGGAACCATCTGACCAGGAGGATACTGCTTTCATCACCCCTTCAGGTATATATTGCTATATTGCTATGCATTTGGACTAAAAAATGCAGGTGCCACATATCAAAGGCTGGTGAATATGATGTTTAAAGAGAAAGTAGGGGACATAATGAAGGTATACATCGATGATATGATGGTCAAATCAAAGAAAGAACAAGATCACCTCCAACACTTGAAGGAAGCATTAGACATCCTTGATGAATTCAATATGAAGTTAAGCCCATCCAAATGCCACTTTAGGGTCAAAGAAGGAAAATTCCTAGGATACATGGTGACGAAGAGAGGAATCGCAGCAAGTCTGGAGCAAATAAAGGCTATAATGGACCTAAGGTCACCCGCAAATACTATGGATGTCCAGGGACTGACAGGAAGGATAGCAACCTTAAACAGGTTTATCTCTAGCTCCTCAGATAAATGAAAGTATTTCTATGATACTCTTAGGAAAAACTAGAAATTTGAATGGACGGAGAAGCATGAGAAAGCCATGAAGGATCTAAAGGAAAACTTATCCTCAGCACCATAGCTGATGAAGCTTGAGGATAGAGAGCCCTTGTCCTTATACTTAGCTGTTTCAGGAAACATAGTAAGTGTTGTTTTGGCAAAGGACCATGAAGGGCAACAATATCCTATTTATTATGTAAGTAAAAGTCTACTAGATGTAGAAATCAGGTATTCTCATTAGAAAAACTCATACTTGCATTGGTTATGTCATCGATAAAATTAAGGCATTATTTTGAAACTCATACTATCCATGTCTTGAATAACTATCCAATTAAGTATGTTTTGAGAAAACCAGAAATGTTAGGAAGGATGGCCAAGTGGGCTTTAAAGATAAGTGCCTATGACATAGTATACGAACCAAGAACAACTATCAAGTCCTAAGCACTCGCAGACTTTGAGGCTGATTTCACTAAGGATATAGTCAAGGATGCCGACTTCGAAGTCCACAGTTAAACGCAGAAGAAGGATACTGGATCCTTTACACTGATGGAGCTGCAAATGTCCGGGGGACAGGGTTAGGCATCCTACTAAAATCGCCACAGGGGGACATTATACCCCAATCAATTACATGTGAATTTCGGGCCACTAACAATGAAGCAAAATACGAAGCACTTATAGCAGGAATGCATCTTGCTAAGGATATAAGGGTCAGGTATCTTCAAGTATATGTTGATTCTTTATTAATAACTAATCACTTTAACGGATCGTATGCCATGAAACGTGAAAGATTGCTATAGTATCTTGAGGTAGTAAAAAAACTATCAAAAGAGTTTGTAGACTTTAAGATAATGCAGGTACCTAGGGAAGAAAATGTAGAAGCCAATGCTTTAGAAAATCTAGCCTCATCCTTATGGATACCAGAAGGAACAAAGATTCCAATTATCCATATCCTTAAACCAACAATCTCTGAAGAAGGATACAAGATCAATGCATTATCTGAGAATGAAGAATCAAGGATACTAGATCCTCAGCATAATCAAGAATCCTGGATCCTTCCAATCAAGAACTACATCTTAAAGGAAGAGATCCCACCAGACCAAAATCCTAAAGTGTTTAAGATGAAGGTATCTAGATACACCCTGATAAATAATGTATTATATAAAAAGTCTCTTGCAGGTCCTTATCTAAGATGCTTGGAGGAGCCTGAAATCCAAGAAGTACTAAAAGACATAGATGAAAGAGATTGTGGAAATCACACTGGGGCAGGGCACTCTTCTCCAAAGTCTTAAGAAAATGATACTTTTGGCCTACTGTAAAGAAGGATGCGATATCCTACTCTTAGAAATATGATGCATGTCGGAGACACACCAATATCCTTCACCAACTTTAGAACCACTACATCCCATTACCTCTTGATGGCCTTTTATGATGTGAGGGATGGATATAGTTGGAAAACTACCAGTTTCTCCAGGAGGGAAAGTATTCATGCTTGCCATGACTAATTACTTTTCCAAATGGATCGAAGCTGAGGCATTTGTTCAAGTTAGTGAAAAGGAGGTAATATCCTTTATAAAAAGGAATATCCTTACTAGATTTGGCATTCCAGCGGAGATAATTTGTGATAATGGATCTCAGTTCATAAGAAAGAGGACCACAAACTTTTGTGCCAGTTGGGGAATCAAAATGATCACTTCCACCCTAGTACATCCTCAAGCCAATGGGCAAGCAGAGTCTAGCAACAAGATTATTATAAATAATCTTATTAAAAGACTTGGGGACAAGAAAGGAAATTGGGCAGAAGAACTACCTTTTGTCCTATGGGCAGATAGAACTACCACAAAGAATGCAACAGGGCAAACCCCTATTTTCATTAGTCTTTAGATCTGAAGCAGTAATTCCTACAGAAGTATTTATTCCTACAGCAAGAGTTAGCATGAAGGATCCTGAGCTAAATAAAGAATCCTTGATGCAAGACCTCGAGACAGTGGATGAAATCCGAGACATAGCCAAGTGGCAGCTTATCAACAAAAGATAGCAACTTCTTATAACAAAAGTATAAGAATACGAAGATTCCAAATAGGAGATATGGTTCTAAGAAAAGCATTCCAGAATACAACCAAGGCATCCAATGGAAAGCTAGCACCGAAATAGAAGGGCCCCTATTTAATCGATGCGGAGGCAGGAAAGGGAGCCTACAGACTAAGTACCATGGAGGGTGAACTTCTACCTAGAGCATGGAATGCGATACACCTAAAAAAATATATCATGTAAGGATGCGGTATCCTTGAAACATGTTATATCTTGAATTTCACAAGGATAATGGTATGTGTCTCACTTTGATGTTACATTATGATTATCTTTATTGTCTTAGTCTATTTTACTCTAAATTGTTTGGAATGGGTATTTTAAACACCAACTTCTTGCCAAGATTAGTTTATTGTAAATTCAATGACAAAGGAAGATGCATGGATAAAAATGGCCTAGTCGCTAGTCATTTCGGCCCTGTCACCAGTAAGAGATTGATAATCTCTTCTACATTTTTAAGGTGTCCAGCGCACCTTCTAAGGTTTGAAAGTTTTCACTTTCCTAAGTTCTTGGGTAATGAACTCCGTTCGAGCACATACCCTTTCCTGGAGTGCACGTTACCTAAATCCATACGCTGGGGTGAAGCAGCTAGTCCATGAATAATGGCTGACCACTCCTTCATTCTTGGCCAAGTGGTAAGGGTCTGAAGGTTTCTAACTCTTTCGGGTTAGCAATTGGTTTGGCATGCACGTGCCATCTAAGGGCTTTATTGCCAGATCCTTAAAAGGCTTTATCGCCAGTATCCTTAAAGGGCTTTATTGCCAGTATCCTTAAAAGGCTTTATCGCCAGTATCCTTAAAGGGCTTTATCGCCAGTATCCTTGAAAGGCTTTATCACCAGTATCCTTAAAAGGCTTTATCACCGGTATCCTTAAAAAGGCTTTATCACCAGTACCCTTAAAGGGCTTTAACACTAGTATCCTAAAAGGCTACGAGACCAGAATGGATTGGTCTCGGTACATGAATCCTCAGTAACACCGGCATGAACACCTAGGCTTTATAACAGGTTGGCTAAGGCTTTTGGCATCTTTTGACTAAGGGCTTTAGATCCAAACTGATTAAGGCATGAGTGGCTGGAAACATATATTTGAAGACACATCTACATATCCAGGTTAAGCTATCAAACTATGATTTTCTATTCTATCTTTATTACCTAAAGACATCGTTTCCTAAAGTTGGCCATGCATATTTATCCTCTAAGGATACTTAAAATTTATAAGTTTTTAATCAAATTGAAATTTGCAAAATCAAACAATCTCATAGCACATGGCAGCTAGTGGAAATATTATCTTTTTACTAATGAGTTAACCATGCAGAAATACTAGTTATGAATCCGGGCTTCATCCAACATAAGTGGATTCATCCACCTAGATTCCCAAAATGAGTTAAACATGATTTGGGCTTCGTCCTGAAACTCAGGATCCCTCTACCCAAACCGTTAATTGTCTACCCACAAAGGGGACTTAAGTACAAGAAAAGTAAATTGTTCAAAAAAGCCCGAAGGCTATGACCAAGCAGTTACATGTAAGACTAAAAAATGGGCTCGGGCCTTGTCAACATTACCTTCATCGCCCATGAAAACCTCCTTCTTCTTGTTGGCTTCATGACCTCCCTCCTTGGCATCCTTGCCCTTGCTTGGCTCGCCCTTCGACCCTCCGGCTGTTTCAGCCGCATCCTCCAACTCTCCACACAGATTAATAACTATTTGCTCCCACTTGGCTATGTCCCAAATTTTCATGTCGTAGACACCCTTTTGAGCCTCCTTCGCCATCCTTAGCCAGGCCAAAAAGATGGTCATAGCTGCATCCTTCTTGATACCAAGGATGACACCATCCTTTTCGGCTCTCAAACCCTCCAAAGCAGCCATAGCCTCGCCAACATCCTTCCTAGCCTTCTTTAGCTTAGGCACATCAGCATCCTTCCTAGCATCAGCCATCTTCCTGTATCAGCAAAGGACTACTTAAGCTCGGAGAGCTTTTTGACTAGATCATCTACGCACTGTTGGAAGTGCTCAATGCCCTACAAAACCAGAAATTAAAATTTTTAATAAGTATACAATCTCTGGAGAAAGCATTTTTCATATATGGATATATCACCCTTAGAAGGATACATGATCCTTGCGCCTAAGCCATAGAACCCTTAAAAGGCCATCATACCTGGATAAAGAGTTTCGTGGTCTCGGATGTCTCCAAATCAGTGAAGATAGAGATCTCGGTTGACTTCCTTTTTTTGGCTAGGCTCTTGACACACTGAGTAGGAGCAGCAAGTTGGGAACAACAGGAATGGCGGCTTTTTTCTTTACGAGCTTGTCTAGAGGCATACTATCAATTTCTTCGAGCAAAGAGCGAGTGGTTGGACGGCAAACTACGCACATAACAAACAGGGAAGCTATTTAAAATGATTTCTTACATTTATTCTTAATAAATATGTTTCCTTACTTGACATGTTTGACTAGGAGCTTTGGCTTTCACTAACTGTTGACTCTTTGGTTCTTGCCTTGAAGGTCCTTGATAGCTTGTCTAAAGTAAGTAGATAATCAATCCTGGAACCACTATCGGGCAAAGGAGTAGCAAGCTTTTCAAAGATCAAAGCTACTAAAAAGACAAAGAAGATGTTAATGGTTAAATAAGTCACTCAAGATGACAAAAGGTACCCTACATTTGGTAACCCATCGTGAAGGAAGATCACTTCCTCCCAGGATCGAAGACCTCAACACAAATAACTATTCCCTCTTCCAAAGCTCGGTGGTTTGGGAGGAGCGAAAGACAAGTTGCTTGCAACTAGGCTTAGTTTTCAGGAGGTACCTTGAGGAGCCATGGCTTCAGATCTAATATACCGAAGCAAGGTCCCCCAGGTTTAGATCGAGTTCATGATCTTGGATTAGGTTTTCAAGAGTGAAGAGGGTTCGCCATATCATCGGCATTGTTTGGGCAAAGCTAAGGCCGGTGACTTCAAAAAATAGAGTGGTCAAGGCGGGAAAAAGGTAGGTGAAACCAATCTAGAACGGGAAGCAAGGAAAACAAACCCACTTATCAGAAATCATATCGGAGTGACGTTTGGGGTCGAAAGGATGAAAAATGACTGAATTTGGGGAAAACCCCTTTTGATTGGAAAGCTTCAAGATCACGATCACTGATGGTGGGGATTTCAAGCTCGGGATCCTTTAAAAGGTTTTGGCGAACGAAAGAAGAGTTGGTCTTGCTAGAGCTGGAAGAGGGAGACGGTTTCGATCTCTTTGCCATTCTTATGCTTAGGGTTTTTGTAACACCCGGATAATTTATTTGAAGCCAAAGAAAGAAGAAAAAGAGAGAAAAGAAAAAAAGTCCAAGTTGAGGGACCAACCTTGCCAAAAAGAAGAGAAGTTTGAAGAATGGGTGTAAAAGGGGATGGCTTCCCATTGCCCTCCCCATTCTTATCCTCCATTTGGTTCAAGAGAGAAGAAAGGGAGAAAGGGCAAAAATCTAGGGTTTCTTGAAGAATCAAGTGCAAAAGTCAAAGTCAAGTGGGTTTGTGGGAAGCTATACCTGAAGAGGCTGTTTAGGTGAGTTCTAGGACCCCTCTTTTACATGTTTTGACTGATTTGGGGGCTGGAACACATACCTTAACCTTTTTTGGTTGTGTTGGTGTTGAACCCGTTTTGTGTATGTTTGTGTGGGTGTGCAACAGGGTGGGGCTCGTGTTTGGGCTTGTGATGCTTGAATGATGTTCTCGTTGTGTTTCTAGGGCTTAGGATGGTTAGGTTTAGCCTAGAACAAGTTAGAAATAGGCTAGAGGCTGAAATTTGCATTTCAGGTTCAAGGAGACTGCATTCTGCGCCTAGCTAGAGCTCATGCGAATGGAAGTTACGAGACCAAATGGCATGCGACTGAAGGCCATACGACCGAAAACCATGCGACTGAGGGTCATACGCATGGTAGTCATGCGACTGAAGGCCATGCATCTGAACAGTGTGCGACTGAAGGCCATGCGCCTGGACATTGTGCGACTCAGGCCGTGCGCATGAACAATGTACGACTGAGTCCATGCGCCTAAATGCCATGCGACTGAGGGTCATTCGCATGGAAGTTATGCGATTGGGTGTCCATACGCCCCATAGTGCCCATGCGTCTGGAGACTCTCCATACGCCTAAGTGCTCATTCTCCCTATAGTGTCCATACGCCTAAGTGTTCAGATGCACCTGGAAGGCCATGCGACTGAATGGGGTCCATACGCCCAAATAGGGCTCATGCGCCTAAACGACTTAATTTATTTTCTGATTTTTGGGGAAATGTGTTATGTAGGCTTGACTTGAGAGATTCCTGGGGGTTTATGTAAGTTGACTTTTGATGTCATAGATGTATGTATGATGTATGTTATGTATGTATGATGATGCCTCGTATGGTGATGTTGTATGTTCATGTTCCTGTTCCTTGTTATGTATGATTGACCATATGTATGGGATCCTTGCCGCTTACCCTAGGTACTGGAGTTAGCTTTGTGTACAATATTTGGGGTCTATGAAGACCTCAGGCCCAGTACCCGCTTTATGTATGATGGTTGAGTGAAGCACATGGAATTGGTCCAAATTAAAGTGAAGATTAATGACGAATGTATGGAATGAACGAACAAATAAAGAAGATAATAAGGATAATTTATGTGTATTTATAGTGCATGATCACGTACGATTGTAAAGAACGGTTTTTAAACGAAAGATAAAGTATGTTTATTATAAAACTAGAACTCACTTAGCAACGCTGACTTTTATGTGTTTCCAGTTGGTAGGTGAACATTGCTGAGGATGGCACGAGGGGGGGGGGGCTACTCGGCTCATTTTGGATGGCATTCTTTTGTACAATGTTCTTGCATTATAATGCGAACAAACGATATTTTGTAATGAATGTTGTATTATTTTGCAAAAGCGTTTTATGTTAATGAAATGGAATGTCTGTTTTATTGATTCCACTGCAATGTTTTAATGAAGTTAATGTAAATATATGTTTTATGTGCGATGAATGACCAACTGTAAGCGTCCCGGGAACGGGACCTTATAGTTTAAGTGAAACGGTTAAATTTAAAAAAAACCTTAACTTAAACTGAAAATGGGATGGAAAGAGAAGGGATGCCAGTCTGAGTAGCTGCGTGCCATCAGGTATTTTCTTTAATGAAAATCGGTATTATGTGCACACGTTTTGTGGTTTATGTGTTTTTGGTAGATTTTAAATACTAAAGGCTGTAAGGGAAGAGAAAGAAGGGAGAGGAATAGGTCATCGTGGAGAACAGGAGCGACCGGAGCCTGAAACGGTTCTCTCTGATGATGAATAAGAGGAAGAAGAAGAAGAGTCTGCGCCAGAGGCGGCACGAGGTTGTAACAACGGGGCATTTCAAAGGTGTAAGCCCCCTACTTTTGATGGTAATGGCACTGCTGCTGCCACTCGCTGATGGGTGAGGAAAATGGAAGTTGTTCTGAATATTAGCGAGTGCCGAGAGGACCAGAAGGTGAAGTTTGCTGCCTACTCGTTTATGGACTTGGCTCTGTGTTGGTGGGGCAATATTTTCCAAGCCGAGGGTAGTTGGGCAATTGGGAGAATGAGGTGGTCTGAGTTGAAGAAGATGGCAATTGAGGAGTTCTATCCTCACCAGGAGATGGATAAGCTGGAAAGGGAGTTCCTGCTGCTAGAAGCGGGAACAATGACAAATCAACAATACACCACCAAATTCAACAAAATGGCACGTCTGGTGCAAGATCAAGTGACACCCTTGTCATGAAATATCAAGAGGTATATCTAGGGTTTTCCGACGGATGTCCGTAGGCACATGATCACTGCCCGACCGAGCACGTTCAGGTCGGCAGTTGACTTGGTGGGGAGGTTGTACGATGAAAGGACTGTGGAGATGGTTGTGGGTAGCAAGAAAGGTGCTGGTGATCGGAATTGGAAGGGGAAGCGGGTTGGATGTGGTGGTGCCACTCCAAGCAACAAAGGTGCATGGGTGGATGATCGACGTGTGGTCACATCTGGTGTAGGGTCAAAGAGGTGTGGCAAGTGTGGGAAAGAGCACATCGGCAAATGTAGGTTGGGATCGAACATGTGCTTCAAGTGTGTGAAGCCTGGTCATATGGTGAGGGAATGCAAAACATGGAGTTGTTTCAACTGTGGTGTGGAGGGCCAGATGAGTAGAGACTGTAAGAAGCCAAGGGCAAAGGGTTTGGGAGTGAAGAAGACTGGAGGAGAAGGATAGAGGGCGAGTGCCAGAGCGTTTACGATGACGCAGGAGGAGGCTAGGATGGACCCTGATGTTGTGTCAGGTACGTTTCTAGTAAACCAAACTTTAGCCTCTGTGTTATTTGATTCTAGTTCTAGTAAGAGGTTTATTTCTGCTGCTTTTTGTGCTAAACTACCTGCTAGTAGTAGGAGTGTAGATGCGCCCGTTGATGTAGAAACTGCCATAGGTAAGTCTACCGGGATTTCTGAGATGATAAAAGGTTGTGATGTGGAATTAGAAGGTCACAAGTTTCCTATTAGACCATTCGTGATGACCTTAGGTGGTTTCGATGTAGTTCTTGGGATGGATTGGCTAGCGATCTATGAGGTGAACATTGCGTATCGCAAGAAGATGATTCGTTTGACAGTGCCGGACGGGAGTTTGGTGACGGTTTATGGTGATCGAGTCACTATAATTCTGAAGGTGATTTTGATGGTGGTGGGGGAAAAGTGCATGAGGCGTGGATGTAGCGCCTACTTGGCCTATGGGAAGGATGTGGATACACCAACACCACAACTATCCGATGCACTAGTTGTGTGTGACTTTCGAGATGTATTTCCCAAAGACTTACCAAGAGTGCCACCTGACCGGGAGATCAAGTTCCAGATTGACTTGATACCAGGTGCCTAACCTGTTGCTAAGGCACCGTATCGATTGGCTCCGACTGAGATGAAAGAGTTGAAGGTGCAATTACAAGAGCAGCTTGATAAAGGGTTCATTCGATCGAGCATCTCTTCTTGGGGTGCTTCGGTCTTATTTGTGAAAAAGAAAGACAGTAGCATGAGGATGTGTATCGACTACCATGGACTGAATAAGCTAACGGTGAAGAACCGATACCCGTTACCGAGAATTGATGATTTATTTGATCAGCTTCAAGTTCCAGTTGGTTCTCAAGAATAGATCTTCGATTGGGATACCATAGCTGAAGGTGAAGGAGCAGGATATCCCTAAAACAGCTTTTCGCACGCGTTATGGTTAGTACGAGTTTCTCGTTATGTAATTTGGTTTGACCAACACACCATCTGCTTTTATGGACTTGATGAATCGACTGTGTCGACCGATGTTGGATAGTTAGTGATAGTGTTTATCGATGATATCTTGATTTATTCGAAGAGTGAGGAGGAGCATGCCGGTCACATTCGAGAGGTGTTGTAGACGTTGAGAAGGGAGAAGTTGTATGCTAAATTCTACAAGTGTGCATTCTGGTTGAGCAAGGATCAATTCTTGGGTCATGTAGTGAATCCTGAAGGGATTATGAAGGACCCGCCAAAGGTGGAGGCGGTGATGCAATGGAAGTCTCCGAAGACGCCATCCGAGATTTGTAGTTTGTTGGGTTTGGCGGGCTATTACAGAAGGTTTATCAAAGACTTCTCTAAGATTGCTTCTCGACTAACCAAGTTGACCCGGAAAGATGTAAGATTTGTATGGGATCAAGCTCAAGAGAAGGCGTTTGAGGAGTTAAAGGCGAGATTGACTCAAGCTCCTGTTTTGTCGTTACCCGATGGAAGTGAAGATCTGGTGGTTTATTCTGATGCTTCCTACTCGGGGTTAAGATGTGTGTTAATGCAAAGAGGAAGGGTTATAGCCTATGCATCCTAACAGTTAAAAGTTCATGAGGTTAATTACCCTACTAATGAATGGAGCTAGCAGTCGTGGTCTTCGCGTTAAGGGTTTGGAGGCACTACATGTATTAGACGAAGTGCACCATATTCATCGACCACAAGATCTTGAAGTATTTCTTCGAGCAGAAAGATTTGAACATGAAGCACAAGAGATGGTTGGAGCTCATAAAGGACTATGATTGTGAGATCCACTACCATCCGGGCAAAGCCAACGTTGTGGCGGACGCCCTTAGTCGAAAGGAGAGGCCCAAGCCGATTCGAGTGAAGGCTTATCAGTTGGTTATGACCTCTGAGGTGATGAAGCAAGTCAAAGAGTTTCAAGATAAGGCACTGAAAGAAGATTATCTTAACTCCAATAGAATGAGATGTCTGGTTGTGGAATTGGGTGAAAACACACTTGGTGTTAGAACCCAATTCGGGAGGATGTGGATTCCTCGTTTTAGGGATCTATGCGTGAAGATTATGGATGAAGCTCATAAGACTCGATACTCTATTCATCCCGGTGCTACAAAGATGTACCAAAATATGAAGAAAGATTATTGGTGGCCGGGTATGAAGCGTGATGTGGTGGAGTATGTGAGTAAATGCCTTGTTTACAAGTGAAGGCCGGGCATTAAAAGCCATATGGGAATATGCAACCTTTGGATTTACCGGAGTGGAAGTGAAGGCACATCACCATGAACTTTATTGCGAAGCTACCGCGTACCGCGCCAGGGTATGATGCCATATGGGTGATAGTTTATCGTTTGACGAAGAGTGCTCACTTCCTACCGATTCGCGAGACATATTCATCCGAGAGGTTGGCGGATCTGTTCATTAAAGATATTGTAACTCGTCATGGTGTGCCGGTGTCTATTGTGTCTAATCGTGACACCCGATTCACCTCTAAATTTTGGAAGAAATTCCATGATGCGATGGGGACGAGGTTACATATTAGCACGACTTATCATCCTCAAACAGATGGTCAGTCAGAAAGGACCATTCAGACATTGGAAGATATGCTCCGGGCATGCCTCATTGATTTTGGAGGAAGTTGGGATGACCACTTACCGTTAGCTGAGTTCTCATATAACAACAGTTACCATGCCAGCATTGGTATGCCCCCTTATGAGATGCTATACGGTAGGAGATGCAGAACACCTGTGTGTGGGGTGATATTGGTCAAAAAGAATTTGGGAGCGTCGAAGTGGTCGAGGCTACGACCAAGAAGCTGGAAAGAATCAATGCCTTCATGAAGGCAGCCAAAGATAGGCAAAATTCGTATGCCGATAAATGACATAGACCGATTGGGTTCCAGTGGGTGATAGAGTTACGTTGAAAGTCTTACCTTGGAAGGGTATCATTCGGTTCAGAAAGCGGGGCAAGTGGCCTATAGATTGGAGTTACCGGAAGAGTTAAGTGGAATTCATCCGGCATTCCACGTATCTCATCTGAAAATGTTTGATGGACGAGGACATGGTGGTCCCACTGGAAGATATCGAGGTAGATGAACGGCTCCATTATGTGGAGCAACTGGTGGCAATCATTGACTGTAAAGAAAAGAGGTTGAGGAAGAAGGTGGTTCCACTTCTGCGCGTACAGTGGAAGCACAGAAAAGGATTTGAGTTTACGTGGGAGATGGAAGAAAAGATGAGACATCATTACCCATGTTTTTTCAAGGAATAACAGGTTTTGGGGACGAAACCTATGTAAGGGGGGTGGACTTGTAACACCCGGTTAATTTCTTTGAATCCAAAGAAAGAAGAAAAAGAAAGAAAAGAAATAAAGTCCAAGTTGAGGGACCAACCTTGCCAAAAAGAAGAAAAGTTTGGGAATGGATGTAAAAGGGGATGGCCGCCCGTTCCCCATTCCTATTCTTATCCTCCACTTGATGCAAGAGAGAAGAAAGGGAAAAAGGGCAAAAAGCTAGGGTTACTTGAAGAATATGTGCAAAAGTCAAAGTCAAGCGGGTTTGTGGGAAGCTATACCCGAAGAGGTTGTTAAGGTGAGTTCTAGGACCCCTCTTTTACACGTTTTGGACTAATTTTGGGGCAGGAACACATACCTAAACTGTTTTTGGTTGGTGGGTGTTGAACCCGTTTTGTGTATGTTTGTGTGGGTGTGCGACCGGGTGGGGCTTGTGTTTGGGCTTGTGATGCTTGAATGATGTTGTGGTTGTGTTTTTAGAGTTTAAGATGGTGGGGTTTAGCCTAGAATAGGTTAGAAAGGGACTGGAGATTGAAATCTGCAGTTCAGATTCGAGGAGACTGCATTGTACACCCATCTAAGGCTCGTGCGACTGGAAGTCATGAGACGGAATGGCTTGCGACTGAAGGCCATACGGCTAAAAGGCATGCGACTAAGGGTCATACGCATGGTAGTCATGCGACTGAGGGTCATACGCATGGTAGTCATGCGACTGAGGGTCATACTCATGGTAGTCATGCGACTGAAGGCCATGTGCCTGAACAGTGTGCGGCTGAAGGACATGCACCTGAACAGTGTGCGACTAAGGCCATGCGCCTGAACAATGTACGACTGAGTCCATGCGCTTGAATGCCATGCGACTGAGGGTCATTCGTATGGAAGTTATGCGACTGAAAGCTATGCGACTGGGAGTCCATAAGCCTCATAGTGCCCATGCGTCTGGAGACTCTCCATACGCCTAAGTGCTCATTCGCCCCATAGTGTCCATGCACCTAAGTGTTCTCATGCGCCTCGAAGGCCATGCGACTGAATAGGGTCCATACACACAAATAGGGCCCATGTGCCTAAAGGACTTAATTTATTTTCTGATTTTTGGGGGAAATGTGTTATATAGGCTTGACTTGAGAGATTCCTGGGGGTTTATGTAAGTTGACTTTTAAGGTCATAGATGTTATGTATGATGTATGTTATGTATGTATGATGTATGTTATGTATGTATGATGTATGTTATGTATGTATGATGATGCCTCGTATGGTGATGTTGTATGTTCATGTTTCTATTCCTTGTTACGTATGATTATTTTGCCATGGCTTTACGTTGAATGTTAATGAATGAAATGAAAAGTATTATGTAACGTAAAGTGGAAGATAATGAAAAGAGGAACGTAATAAACGAATGCATGCATTAATGAATGAAAGTAATAAAGGCTTGCAAGGAAATGTAAGGAGGTTCACACCCAATGAAGGGTGTTAGCTCAACCGTGTGCGGGTTAGCTACCCCAGAAAGATGCACACCGGGGCTTAATCAGTGTGATTAAGCAAATGTATGGAGGTTCACCCCCAATGAAGGGTGTCAGCTCAACTGTGTGCGGGTTAATTACACCAGAAGGATGCACATAGGGGTTCAATCCTTATGATTGACCATATGTATGGGATCTTTTCCGCTTACCCTAGGTACTGGAGTCAGCTTTGTGTACAATGTTCGGGGTCTATGAAAGACCTCAGGCCCAGTACCTGCTTTATGCATGACGGTAGGGTGAAGCACATGGAATTGGTCCAAATTAAAGTAAAGATTTAATGACGAATGTATGGAATGAACGAACGAATAAAGAAGATAATAAGGATATTATTTATGTGTATGTATAGTGCATGATCACGTACGATTGTAAAGAATGGTTTTAAACGAAAGATAAAGTATGTTTTATTATAAAACTAGAACTCACTTAGCAACGCTGACTTTTATGTGTTTCCAGTTGGTAGGTGAACATTGTTGAGGATGGCACGAGGGGGGGCTACTCGGCTCATTTTGGGTGGCATTCTTTTGTACAATGTTCTTGCATTAAAATGCGAAAAAACAATATTTTGTAATGAATGTTGTATTATTTTGCAAAAGCGTTTTATGTTATGATATGAAATGTCTGTTTTGTTAATTTGACTGCAATAATTTAATGAAGTTAATGTAAATATATGTTTTATGTGCGATGAATGACCAGCTGTAAGCGTCCGGGAATGGGACCATATAATTTTTGCAAAAGGAACAAAGAAGAAAGAGAGAAAGAAGGTAAGAGCAATACCTGTGAAGTCGAGATATTGAATCAAGACCATTGCTTGAGTAGATATAGCGAATGATGGGGGAGATTTGCTTTGTACCTTGAACACCCGGTCAGTGTCAAATCAGCGATAAAAGCATCGTTTGAAATTTAAAAAATAGAAAAAAGTACATTTGAAGCCCGCCACTTGCATTCCGGAAGATAATTTTTGGGGACAATTTTTGGGGAAGGAATTTTCAAATGATATCATATCCTCAAGGATATAGTATCTTCAAGGATGTTGTATTCCGACAACCAAGGATACAGGATCCTCGAAAGGCAGAGACGTATGACCAACGATTGATTGAATTGACTTGGTCTACTTTAATTTGAACATGGGGGAAGCGAGATAACTAAATATTCCGAGGTTTGTGGGAGAGAAACGTTAGAAGCCGCGTGAACTAAGTCCACCAACGGTCATATTGACCACAATGTCCACGACCAAGTTTATAGGAAGTTAGTTGTAACTACTTAGGTATAAATATTGAGTGCCATCGGTAAACATAGGACACATTACTCAGCTCGCATACTTGACATCCGATTACCACTTTACACTCACACAACACACATTCGATTTACTACTACAACACTTAGCTTTCACTGATTCGACAATCCAAAAATCGTTGTATCTATTTGTTTAAAAGACAATAAACTAGTTGATGACAATTTTCACCATTGGGGTCTTTTATGCCGGCGGTGCTAACGCTCCAAGGGCTTTTTCTCTCGTAACCAAATTCGTTGTTCAAACATTTTATAGCCGTTCTTTACTTATTTTGTTCATTTGTTCAACTTTTTACGATCAAGGATATACCGCCTCACATACTAATTCAGGATATAAAACTCTTAGTAGATTTTATCCCAAAACAGTGCCCAGATCCCCAAGTGCCCATGCATATAAATTTTGCTAAACGCCAAAGTATTCCCATGCGCCTAAGGGGTCATGCGCCTCTATAGTGCTCATGCACCTAGAAAGTTCCCATGCGCCTAAGTGTTCCATACGCCTAAGCAGTCATGTGCATGCATAGTGGCCTTGCGCCTGCATAATGGCCATGTGCCTGCATAGTGCCTATGCACCTAAAGACTTAGAATTTATTCTGAAATATTTGGAAAAAGGAAGTTTTAGGCTATGACTTGGGATATTCCCCGGGGTGGTTATATATGATGTATGGTATTGTATGATGATGTTATCTAGGTTTATGTTATGTTATCCTTATGTTCCTTATTATGTATAATTCCATAGCTTTATGTGTTATGTTAATGAACGTAAAGTATTATGTAATGAAAGCGAAAATTAATGATGATGAAAACTGGAACATAAGGAAGAATGAATGCAAGTAAAAAGAACGAATTAAAAGTCTTGCACACAAATGTAAGGAGATTCACACCCAGTGAAGAGTGTTAGCTCAAATATGTGTGGTTTAGCTAACCCAGAAGGATGCACATGAGGGTCTAATCTTTGTGATTGACCATACGTATGGGATTTTTGTCGCTTGCCCTGGGTACTAGAGTCAGCTTTGTGCAAATGTTCGGGGTCTATTTATAGAACTCAGGCCCGGTAACCAGCTTCTTGCATAATGTTTGGGGTATAGCACATGGCATTGTCCAGAATGTAAGTAAGAATGATGACGAAATGCACGGTAAAGAAGATTATGAATGCGAAAGAATAACAATGATGATGTACAATGATGAATGAATGAATGTTAACGAATGATGATGAATGATAATAACAAGATTATCTATTCGTACATATGATGTATGATCATGAATGAAAGGAAAGAACGAGTTTGAATGGGAGAATAGTATTATATTTTTATAAAACTAGAACTCACTTAGAAGCGCTAACTTTTATGTATTTTTTAGTTGGCATGTAAGAGTTGTTGAGGATGGCATGGGGCAACTACTTGGCTAGTTTTGGATGGCATTAATTTTATATTATGATAATGTTTTTGTGATGTAATGCAACGAATGATATTTTGTAACTTAACGTTGATGTATTATTTTACAAAAGGAATTATTAATATATGAAATGGGTTGCTAAAGTATTTCCGCTGTGATGTTTGGTAAATTTTAATGAATTTTTAGGCAACATGTGCGATGATTGTCCAACTGTGAGCGTTCCGGGAATGGGGCGTTACAATAAAGATCGATCTTGGAGATTTGAGATGCTTCTTGAAGTTGATCAAATAGATCATTAATTCTTGCTAACGGATATCAATTCCGGATAGTGAGTTTCTTAAGTTCCGTATAATCGATGCACATTTTAAATAAACCATCCTTTTCTTCACAAGACAAATTGGAGCTCCACAAGGTGAGAAACTCAGATGAATTAAATCTTTATCAGAAATTTCCTAAATTTGGCTAGGAAGCTCTTGCACTAAGACGAGGCAAGACCATATGGAAACTTTGCCATAGGTGTTGCACCAAGCATAAGATCAATTAAGAACTTGACTTGATGGATAGGAGGGAGACCAGTTAGGCCCTCGGGATAAACTTCAAGATAATCTCAAATAATCAGAATAGCTTCAACCTTCTTTGATTTCTTATCCTTTTTCACAACATGAGCTAAGAAAACCACCTAATGCTTTACAAGGTACTTTTGAGATTTTTTTGAGAGGCACGAGTTTAAGCCCTTTAGAAGGCTTTTCCCCGTAGATGTTTAAGACACATCTAAATGAAAGAGGAATCCAATTGAACTTGTCGAAGTAAAAAATATTTGCATGGTTCTAAGAAAACTAATCCATGCCTACTAGGACATCAAAATTTCCAAGTTGCATCGGTGTGAAGTCGATAAGAAAGTTATGCTCACGAGTACAATATGAACTAAAAAAATCAGTGGTAATTAAATTTCCATCGGGTATTTCTATTGTAAAGGTTTTTCCAAACTTAGTTCGTGCATTAGCAATTAAAGGCTCAAATTCCAGGGATATAAAACTCTTATCAACATCAATACCGAATAAAACTAAAGCATATTGGTTATTGATTAAGAATTTACGATTCACCACATCATTTTTGTTTTAATCTTGATGAGCATTGGTGTTCAAGCATGACCTTGAGTCATTGGAAAAACATTAACAACCTGCACTAGTTGCAAAAGTGGTGTGAATCACCGCACTAATAATAGGCACGACCCTAGATAATAGTAGGAGGAGATTAGGCAATGGGTGTATTAGCAGAGCCTTAGTAGCATTCCTGCATATGTTGAAAGTATGGAAAATATGATCATAGTTGGTACACTAACACACATGCGTTAGTAAGATTATGAGATTTGTTGATGTTACGGTGCAAGAATATTCAAATGTAAGGCTTCTTCATTAGGGCGTAATTAACAGAAGTTGGCTTGAAATGTTGGAGTGACTTTGTTAACTAGAACATTAGGGGTGCAAACAAAGTATTGAGATTTAGCCTTCCTCTTTTTCTTCTTAAAGGATTCAGGCTTATCTTCTTTGGTTGTTTTAGTATTTACTCTGTCAATAGTCTTCTTACTACCCTTTCTTGTCAAAGATCGATGCATATGATTATAAGTTAGTTGGACAACCAAATGGATAGTATCTCCAAGGTTGTAGAGTTTCTACCCCAGACAATATCTTGGATTTGCATGTGTTGGTCTCATATAATATTATTTTGAAGTTGATTCTATGTAATCATGACATAAGAAATGAAATACTACTATGGGAGAGTGATCTTTATACACGAGAAATGAATGGGCGACTTAATAATTTTTAGAGCCTCTATACAAGATTAAAATCAAGCAGTGTTTTTTATATAAGTAAGCCTATTAAAAGAAAATAATACACTATGATAAAGTAACAAATGAATTGAACTAAACATTAGAATATATGCATACTAATGAGGTACAAGATAAGAATAGGAATGACACAAGATGTGGACCTAGTAGAACTATAATGGCTGCCTAGTTGACGAGAACAAAATAAAGGTTTTGTTAGATTCTAGGGTCATGCACCTTTTTGATTTATACTATTAAGTTGGTTGATTTGATCATTAATGTAAATTGGATTTTTTTATGTTTGCGAGGCTTGTTCTGTTGAATCACCGGATTATGTCATGTACACATGTAAGAAATAAAATGAATTAAAAAACATTTAAACAATAGAAAAAATAAAAACATGTAAGAAACAAAAATATTATTAAAAACATGTATAAGATAAAAGAAAACTATACCTGGATCCAAGTTTGGGCACTTATGCTAAAAGGTATATGTGTTACCACTAAACCAATGAAATATTTAGAAAAACATAAAACAACTTATTTAAATATTACTTATATGTATCAATGTTATGAAATGATGCCCTAAAGATTTGTAACTTTTGAATTATGAAGGATGAATATGTCGAAAACTCTAGATTTTAGCATTGGCCTTCAGCTGCCGAATTAGGATATGCCAATAAACTGCCAAACTACATGTGTTGAAAGACCAACTAATACCCAACCTCAAGTTCTATGATATTAAAGACATGGGATTCAGTGAGTACCATGAGTCTTTCTTCTCCTCCCCTACTCAAGAGTGATTAGTACTCCCGCCTCTCCCTTGCCTAGCTCATATCATTCACCCATCACTAAGGTGCATCTTCCTAAACTTGTTTAGGAGGTCCATATGGAAGAGGTTCTTAATTTTTTACGAGATTACATTATTAAGATAGAAACCATGGCAACTCAACCCATTGATACTTCACCTGAAGTTGTTAGTGTCTAGGGGAACAGCCAAGAACCCTATGTTGGTGGTCAGGAACAGGACTTCGGTTCATTTCTCTTATCATTTAATGATTATTCTAATGAAGTTGAGGGGAACATGAGACTAAAGGTGCAAAATCTGACAAAAACATGCACCTGTCTAGTCACTAAGGTTAGTCACTTGGAAAATCAGATGACTACCTTACAAAGAAGGGTCAATGATCGGCAACATGAGATTTCTTATCTTATGAAGAAACTAGTTGGGAGACATTTAAAAAGAGCACAACCAGGAACACAAGAACCTACGGATATGATAGACCTAACCCCTAGCTCAACTATGCAAGAGGGTGATGCTACCAAAAAGGGGGATAAAGTCCAAGCAATCACAAAACCTAGAAGTTCTTCACAAGGAATGGACATTAAGGATTCACCACCCTCACTTGTAATTGTCCATGCCTAGCAACCTACTCAAGTTCACGTTGATGTGGACTCACTCATTCAAATCCTATTTGAGGAGGGTGTACCCTGAGTTATGCCTACTCCATCTTATTATTTTGAGAACCCAATCATGGGATGAAGTATGATACTGATAGGGGATCTTTTATGATCTTAAGAACTTAAGGGCAACAAGAAATCTTCAACTTCTCCAACCTGAGGTTCTATGAATGCACATATTTGATTGACCTTCCACTTGTCAACCCAAGCCAACACAAAAAAAGCTGCAAGGTTAGTAGATAGGATTCAAGAGAAGGTGTATGAAGAGTTCAAGAAAAGATCAAGACTATATAAACATAGGCTAGTAGATAAGGCTATTGGTCAACTAGATATTGAGGTGAACCCTAAGATTAGCTTCAAAGGGGAAACCTTGACTGAAGGCCTAGTAGCTGAACCTAGAACCTTGAGACAAATATCTCTTCAGCACCTAGTACCTTCTGTGAGGCACCAGCTGGTGAATGTGCTTCATAACATCTCTCTGGCCAGAGCTTGACTGCTACATCAGATAATAAAGGTGAAAGCTTTCTCCACCCTGAGTCATGAAGGCTTGTGAGTGACAAAAAGAAAAAAAATTGACTTCTGATGAGATTGAGGAGAGAGAGAGAGAGGAACATCAAGCTAAGGGGAGAAAGTTCTATTAGTTCCTCAAACTTTATGGAAGCTACTACCAGGGTTGCCCCTAGACCAAACACTTAGAATGATGAATTGAGGGCAACCAGGATAAACTATCTTGGGACCAGGAACTATGAAGTTGATGAAATTATCTCCTTTCCCTGAGAAGATTAAATGAACTAGCAGACATGGAAATGTCTAAGGAGAGGAAGGAGGAAAAGGATGCAAAGTTGCCCCTCAAGATCAAAAAAGGGTGAAGACCAAAAAGATAATACAAGCATGCTCTTACCTTCTCCCCAGTTCAAGAAAGTCCTGAGTCAAAGGCTGTGGCTATTGAACAAGCAACTAAACAACCTCGAATAGATAAGGAAGTTGACAGAAAAAAATGATCAGCTACCTGAGTGTCACAGACCTCTATTAGGCATCTGCATTTTTCCCCTCTTATATGAATATATTGAATTTTTGTATCTTAAGTAGCTGGAACAACAATTCATTAAAGACAAAAGGCTGCTAAGAGAAAAATGAGGGAAGAAGCTACAAAGTCAAGAGCCATCATCCAGGAAAGTCAAAAGAAGTCTGCTAATAGACAAAGGATGATGAGCTTCTTAAAGATGTATGGATTCTCTTGAAGGAGGCTTGGTCCAATGTCTCTATCCACTATGGATGAGGACATTAGGGTGATCAAGCAAAAGATTAAGAAGGGAGAGCTTGTGGACTTGAATTCTCCACCAAGCCAAGCTCCTCTAAGGTTGAGGTTAAGGTTGAACCCTCTTAGAAAACATAACCTGAACCTAGAGCTGCATCTCAACCAACCTCATCTTCTATTCCACAGCAAGGTCTTGTCCCCTCTTCTTCTGACCTAGTAAGGGAAGAGGATCCAACTAAGAGAGGCACATCTAAAATACCTGGTACTCAAGACTAACGTTCTTTGTTAAAAACTCCTAAGGGGAGGAAAATCATGGCTTTAAAGAGTGCATCAAAAAAGAATCCAAAAGCATCCACCTCCAAATCTCAGGATAAGTCAGAGCATCCTAAGGAAGTGCAAAAAGAGGCTGGTTAACCAACTCCCTCTCAAGTAGAGCCTTTTGCATTTGGAAGACCCATATTGTCTTGGACTTTTGCTGGTAATCCAAACAGATGGTATGTCATCAAAGATCAAGGTGGTCATGATGTCTACTTCTGGAAAGACATGCTTGATCTACCTCTGCCTGACCTCTATGACATGAGAAGATACTATGAGAGTATGAAGGATCCTAACGAAATGATGAAAAAGGGAATGGTCTTGATCATAATGAGGACTGCCAACTGCTAAAGAACTTTTTTGTTTTGGTAGCATCAGCTTAGGGGAAGTTTGTAAGGTTATAGAAAGGTTGATGCACCCAAAACAACCAAAATATTTCATGCTTGCATGCACTTGGTACATATTAGAAGTTTCTTTGAATGTTTTGCGCTCTGCACATAAATTATTCTAAGTGTAAAATCTTCCGAAGCCAAAGACCAAATCTTCCAAAGCCAAAGACCAAATCTTCCGAAGCCAAAAATAAAGTCTTCCAAAGCTTCAAGAGAAAGTGTTCTGAAGAAATTGAAGTGAAAACTGATTTCTTCTAAAGACAAAGAAGAATATACTTTTCTTGGATGTACTTTTACATAAAGCTGACCCACTTTCTACTGCAACTCTGAAATCTCACCAACTTATACAAGTTAGTAAACATGTCCATGCTTTTGCAACTATACATTGAGGTCTTGACTCTATAACTTTCTACTTTATATACTTATATCCTTTTTGTAATATATTAGGATGTGAGCTATGGCATGTCATAGTCATTAGTTAAAAGGCAATCTGCCTTTTGACTTTACATTGATCTTGTTGTCTAGATTAGTGTTTGTAGTTGGTCTTCAAAGTATGACCAGTTGTACGATACTAGTATAAAGTATCTTAGGTCCTTATCTTTATATGTATGCTTTGGAACACTTGTAAATGAATTTGAGAGCAATATACTTTATCCTAGAAAACCATATTCATATTGTTGTTGTTCTTAGTTCTGTCTCATTGTTGCTTGTGCTTCTAGTATCATAATATTGTTCCCATTCCCTATTTGATCTATAAGTATTCTAAGCACTCTTATCATTGTCAGACGGTGTATTGACCATCCGTTTATACGGTCTAGTAGTAGGTTAATCCTCCATTATTCAACAAATGACTGGTTATGATAATGAAATGTAAATAAGGGGGATAGACTATAACATTTTATAGCCAAGTTAAAGATAGAATAAAGGGGGTGGTTCTGTGTTTAAATGAATGAAGAGACTAAAGTTGGACAACTAAAATCCCAACACCCTAAAACCCTATATAGATAGATGGTTAGACACCACATGCAAACTTTATTACAAGTACGGGTCATTGGAGGGAGAGAGAGAGATAGTTGTTTTATAGAGAGAAATTCAAAAAATTCAAGCGAAGATACCAAATGTTACATAATATATGATAGATTTAGGATAAATACATGTTTATTTGGTGTTTCCTCATATTATTTATGGATAAAGTTGACACCCATACGTGTAGTTAGGTAGATCTTAGTTCATACTCATTGTGTTGGGCTTTCTCACGAGTTCTATGTAAAAAGATGAGTTCTAGATCCCAAGTTTTATGGTTTCCATAGATTTTAGGGAATGATATGCATACTTAAACATGTTTTGCATGTAGATCTAATGGATTAAGATGTAAAATTATCACATTCATTTCTAGGGTTCATGTTAGGTTAAATGTACATTCTTATTCAAGTATATTATAAAGTTTCCATGATTTTTATCTCAACTGAATTTGAAAACCCACTTTTATTGTGATGTTACCCGCATCACCTTCCCTATCCGCATTGAATGCTTTATATTCTAAGTGTAGTCACTACGAAAGAGTAAAGTAACATCTACATCATTGTTACCCACATCATTGTTATTCATATTGATATTACTCAGCTATATCACTAGACGAATACATGCATCAAAATTAATGCCATCACTATTACTGACATTAACCACGCAACAAAATCAAAGTTCACCTTTAGAGCCAAACCATCTGTATGGGTGCAACCTATTCTTATTAAGTTGATTATTCACATGGGTGCAACCTATTCATATGTATTGACCAGAAGCCATTCGTATTGGGTAACCTTCATTCACATTAACCATACTTAGAATAGTTCCATATTTCCATTTTATGGCCAAGCATAAGAAATTCATGCTTAGTTATGCCTATTGTTTCTAATCAAAGTTAATCTGTTAAAAAGGGTTTTATACTTTACTTTTTTTTGAGTCTTGGTGCAAGCATCCAATTGCTTTGCTCAATGCATCACATGGTTATGTTAGTTTGCTTTATGCATGTATCAGCTTGCTTTACTTAGTGCATCACATGGTTATGTTAGCATGTTATGTGCTTGTATTAGCTTGCTTTGCTTAGTGCATTGCATGTCTATGTTAGCTTGGTGGGTGCTTGTATCAGCTTGCTTTGCTGAGTGCATTGCATGGCTATATTAGCTTGATGTGTGCTTGTATTAGATTTCCCTACTTAAATTGTGTAGCATGATTATTGTATACCACCCATGATGATGTTTAGTGGGTAGGCAAGATATATTTTCAAAGTTATAGATGTCTTAATGAAATATCATGTTACTATATGTTTTTTGTATGGTCATTCATCAAAGGTCACACATTGTACCTATGTCCTTATATTTTGAATTAAAGTTAGGACTCACTTAGTAATGATAACCTTTAGTATGCAGTCGTCCGCCAAGGATTTAAAGTGTCGGCTAATTAAAGTGAATTAACTTAAATAGAGGGGGTCTAGTTGCCATTTATTAAACTTGGTGTTATTATATAATCTTTCATCCTAACTATCATGTTCGTAACCCTAAAATTCCAGAGGCGAAAGTCGGGGGTTCGGTGTGTGTTGTTGGGACATTGTGCTGTGTTGTGTTGTGCCTATTCGAGTGGGTTTATGTGGTGCGGGGTGTTCAATGAAATTCGGCCGAGGGTGTGGGTGTTGAGTCTTGGGTTTGACCGAATGTGTTCTAGGGTGTTATCTGGTTGTGGTGTGTGATGATCTTGGTGTGTGAGTATGTTGTAAGCATTTGGGTTTTGGTTAAGGGGGGAGGGTTTCTCACTTGGGGTAGCATGTTTGTATGTATGTATGTGATTTAGTTATGCATGATATGCATGTGTGTGTTGTAGGAGGAGTTACATATTACATATATACATATGCATTGGGTTTGTGTAGGTAGTGGGGGTGCGTCATGTATAAAGTATATAAAAGAGTTACCTACTATGTACTTAAATGGCCTAGTGGGTCGGGCCAGATAGCGGGCACCATGTGAATATTGCTTAAAACGCTTGGTTGGATGTTGAATGTGTTCGAGGTTTTGCTTGTTATGTATATTAGATATGTGTGTGGAATGAGCTCTTATGAATGTGTGGTATATATGTTTCCTTATTAATGCATTATTGTAAACTTCATTGATTTAGAATATCATAATTATATAACTCTATGTGTGTAAGTATGTATGTTTATATAACATGGGATAAGAGCACATTTTAATTTATGATGATGATTTTGGGTATGCATGGGTTGTACTATCGGTACTATTGGGTGTTGAGTATAGTAAAGAATATGAAACTTACAGTTCTAATATTAATAACTAATATTAATTAGACATTAAATGAATTCATGTGTTCCAGAAAACTAATTACCTGTTGTTTGCCTTATTTTATTTGTTGTGCATATGAGGTGAGTTTACAACACCATTATAGTTATACTCATGTAGGGAAGGGAAATATGTTCTTTTAAACCTTATCCGTTAGATCTGTATTACTGTATTATCACATGTTTACTAGTGTTGTACCAATTTAAATCCTCGCTTTGAATCGTTAATGTATGGTCTTTAGCAAGGTAATTCTGAGTAGATCTACTTGTCTTGACAAACCCACTCGGGCTAGTTGCGCTAGCATGACTGCATGTCAAACAAGTGTTTAATTGACCTAATTTCTATTGCTTTGGTCTGGTAACCACAGCTGAGACATATTTATATCTTTCAGCTTCGTTGCGAATTTCATACACTATGTAACTTGTTATGTATACTAGCTATCTATATATATTAGTTTGTTTACTAGATCTGCCTTCAATTTTATTATTTTTTAATAAAACCTATGAACTCACCAACCTTGTATTGACATTTTATCATGTTTCTTTCATGTTCATAAGGTGCACACGAGTAGGAGTATTACATCATTATTATCATATTTCTGATTGCATCCCAAAACTGTTTAAACATCAGTTTTTGCAAGTTTGCATTTGCATTAATTTGAGTTGCGCGTTTGTGCGCTAGTTAAACTATAAATGCTTAACTATTTACGCTTGCGCAAATGTTTTCTTGAACTCATTATTAATTATTCTTTTGGGATTTTCAAATAATATGGAATAATTATGTTTTGTAATTATTGTGTTGTTCAGTGGTACTATCATGTCACACCCACAAAATCCATGTGTGGAGTTTTACCATGAGGCGTGTGAACAAACAAGGATCACAGTCATTAGTTTCTCAGAACGACACTCTATGCCATATTCAAAACAAAACCAACCAAAGTTCAAATGTTTAAAAACCATGCGGAAGCGTTTTGTAAATAAGACAAACCCAAAGTAAATAAATGCATAATATGGCGAAACATGCCCCATCCCAATGTTAAAACCCATAATAAAAGACAAAAAAATATGTCTATGAAATAAAGTCTTAGGATGCATGCTGGACCCGTGTTGTGCTCCTAATGGCAAGTAGAGCTAACGACCTGAGAATAGCATACTAAAAATGTCAACACAATGGTTGGTGAGTTCAAGAGTTTGCGTTTAACAAATATATTATAAATTGTATAGCATAAGAAGTGTATTGAAATAGATAGCTAGTTTATATTCACAAGTAATAATCATAGTGATTTTGCGATCGAAGCTGACTGTATTGCGTTTGTTTCTTCCCGTCACGACTTACCAGGTCATGATGATGTTTGTATGTAGGACAATATTGCACCCGTTTGACCTCTAGTCGCACAGTGGGGCTCGTCACACCTAGTAGTACTACCCAAGATTTCCCGCTAGTTACAATTATTAATGATCCGAAAGTGTGAGGACTTTTCAAGGTATTAAGCACTATGTTAAAACATACACAACTTATAATAATAATATAGCGTTTGAGTACAAGTATGATACCTCCCCCAGAAGAAAGTTTATAAAATAGAGGGGCATGAACTCACCTGGTGTATACTGATAATGAATAAAGAAACTCGTGATAGGTGTAGAGACAACCATTCAAAGGTTACCTAGATCACATAAGTACATAAGTACGTGTACACAGAAAACTCAACAACCCTAGGTTAACCTAGTTGACCCGTTTGACCCATTGGAGACATATTACATGGAATATGTTTAGTCATGCAATTCAACTTATCATACACGAATATCATGTAAGTTATACACGTGCATCACATCATCAACCCAAGTTTTATCTAGGTCAACATACCACATTAGATCATCATACACTCATGCAAATCTCAATAATCACCATGTTTAATCAATACAAATACATCAGATCAAACAATTCATACGTGAACTCTAATCATGCACTACATGCCATGAGATGCCACCCACGACCTCACATCCTAAACCCTTCCAATCCTACTAAGTTGGGGCCTCGGATTCGCATGCATGTATGACAATCATAACCACATTACTCGCATACATAGTGATAACCAAATCTAAACCCAATCATGATCTCCTAATCACACTAACCATAATTCATCATCATGTATGATCATTAAAACTTATACTTCTTACATGATCAACCAAGCATCCATACAACTCAATTACATATTCTAACAACAAGAAACATCATCCACATCATTCTAACACAAAAAACATCATCCAAAATCATTCTAACATGATCTTAACATCATAAACATGCTCAAATCATCACATCCAAAGTTCTACAAAAATAAAGTTTCCCTTTTGGGAAAGTAATACCCAAAAGTGATCTAGTATCCAATTCAGACATAATTTTAACAATTTTATACGTAATCAAGTTCATAGCATTCATTCTAACATGCCAATCACTTCCAAAACATCCAAATTCCCAACATCATACACAAAAGTTTCTACTTTTAGTAAGTCATGATCAATATCACAATTTCATGGATTTTCTTGTACAATTCAATTAAACAAATGTCTAAGCATCACATCTAACATATTAAATCATCAAATCATGAATTCCAAGAACAAAAGTTTCCTCTTATCGCAATGTATGAACTAGATGATCAAACCCTAGATTTCATGCACAATCAACATAATCTAGCATTCATACAACCTAACTATCATCTTGTAATCGTCAATTTCATATAATCATCATCAATTTCGTGGATTAGGGTTCATCAACAACAACAACATGAAAAACTAATCAAACTAACCTTTAGATATGCTTAGACGATGATTATCACTTGAAATCAACTTGTATACTTCAAACCACTTGGAATTCAACTTATGTTCTTGTTCTTGGATCAATTTCGGAAGGTGAAGCGGTGTGGGGATGAGGTTGCAGTCGAAATAAGGTTTGTGGGGGATTAGGGTTGTTTTGGGTTAATTATGGTAACTTTTACTTTAGTTAAAAGGTAATTACAATTTAAACCCCTTGATTTTATTATATAAAAACCAATCTTTCTAATACTTTTAAAATAGTTTTTAACTACCAGACACGAGTATTATTAACCAATAATAATAATCCTTGATATTTACAATAATTCACACAACACACGAAATATATTTTACACGTTATAACGTAAAATTTATAAAACAAACATTTAAAATTCTATAAAATGATAAACCACATAATCACAACTAATAATCAACATTATTAATTATATTATTATTGTTTATCATAGATTATTATTATTATTAAGTCACCAACGTTTAACAACAACTAGTGTGTCCTTACGACATGTGTATGCAAGACTTAACGGAACTAACGGAGTTTGGTAACGGAAATTACCGGATGTCACATTATCCCCATGTTGAAAGAATTTTCGTCCCGAAAATTGCGTTACACGGTTGTGTTACATCACTGGTTAACTGTATTGGCATAACGAAATCGAGTGACTTGTCACATCATCCTTATGTTGAAAGAAATTTCATCCTGAAATTTAATGAGTACCTTCCCCCGCTGCTGTTGTCGTTTTGAACAGACGAGGAACTTGAGCTTCATCTGATCCTTGTGTTCCCACGTGAATTCGGTCCATGTTATGAGTTCCAACGAACTTTGACTATAGGTATCTTGCTTTGCTTAAGAGTCTTGACCTCACGATCCATTACTTTAACGGGATCTTCCACAAAGCGTAATTGATTATCTACTTGTACTTCCTCGAGTGGTACAATTAGTGTCTCGTCAGACAGACACTTCTTCAGATTTGAAACGTGAAATACATTGTGAACGCCACTCATTGACTCAGGCAAGTCCAATCGATATGCCACTGGACCTATTCGTTCCAGAATCTCAAATGATCCAACATATCATTGATTAAGTTTGCCTTTCTTCCAAACCGAATTACACCTTTCAAGGCGAAACTTTGGGCAAGACTTTGTCACGGATTTGAACTCCAAAGGTTTCCATCGTTTTTCTGCGTACTCTTCTGTTTGTCTCGCGCCGCAGACATGCGTTTTGTATCTGCACTATCTTCTCCGTGGTCTTGTGTACCAACTCAGGACCAGTCAATTGACTATCACCAACTTCCTCCCAACAAACTGTTGACCTACACTTTCGCCCATATAATGCCTCAAATATTGCTGCCTTGACGCTAGTATGATAACTATTGTTTTAAGAAAACTCAACGAACGGTAAATGAGCTTCCCAATTATTCCCAAAATGGATCACACAAGCACGCAACATGTCTTCCAAAGTTTGAATGGTACGTTCACTTTGACCATCGATCAGTGGACGGTAGGCAGTGCTCATGTCCAAACGCCTACCCAAAGATTTTTGTAACGATTGCCAGAAATGAGACGTAAAACGAGCATCACGATCAGATATAATCGAGATCAGCATGCCTTGCCTCGACACTACTTCCTTCAAGTAAGTTCACGTTAACTTGTCCATTTTATCAGTCTCCTTGATCACCAAGAAGTGAGCTGCTTAGTTAGTCGGTCCACGATCACCCATATCATTGCACAACCCTAAGAGTCCTGACAACTTAGTAATGAAGTCCATGTAGATTTGTTCCTACTTCCGCAAGGGGATCTCAGGTTGTTGTAGTAACCTAGATGGTTTCTCATATTCCACTTTAACCTTAGAACATGTCAGGCATTTGCTCATGTATGTAGCTACATTTGCCTTCATGTTGGCCACCAGTAGTGATCCTTCAGGTCATGGTACATTTTGTCAGAGCCAGGATGTATGGAATATTTAGACTTGTGCGCTTCACTCATAACCAAGTCTCTTTGTTCCCATATAAAGGTACCAAAGTCTATCCATGAAATATCGTATTCCATCGGATTTGACTTCTAACTGTTTATCCATCCTGCGTGAAGATTCGGATCTAACTTTCTCACCTTTCAAGGCTTCTGTCTGGGCTTCCTTAATTTGTTCGGGCAAGTGAGTATTAATCGTTATTTGTAGGGCACGCACTCGTCCGAGTTTAGAGGTTTCCTTTCTACTCAAGGCATCGGCGACTACATTCGCCTTTCCTGGGTGGTATTTAATGGCACAGACATAATCATAAATAATTCCACTCAGCATCGTTGCCTCATGTTAAGCTCTTTCTACTTGAAGATATGTTGAAGACTCTTGTGATTGGTGTAAATTGTGCACTTGGTACCGTAGAAGTAGTGTCTCTAGATCTTCAAGGCAAAACCACTTCTCCTAACTGCAAGTCATGAGTAGTGTAGTTCTTTTCATGCAACCTTTAGTTGTTGCGAGGCATAAGCTATTACTTTGTCACGTTGCATCGGGACACAACAAGTCCTTGGATAGAAGCATCACAGTAAACCACAAAATCCTCACTTCCTTCAGGTAACGCTAATTTCATGCACTACAAAGTTTCTGCTTCAACAACTGAAAAGCAGCTTCCTGACTATCACCCCAGTTATAGGTTGCTCCTTTATGGGTCAAAACTATAAGAGGTTGAGCAATCTTTGAGAATCCCTCAATGAAACGCTGATAGTATCCTGCCAGACCAGAAATTTTCCTTATCTCACTAGACATCTTGGGTACCAACCAGTTCCTTATCTCTTCAATCTTTGCAGGATCCACATGTATTCCCTTCTCGTTAACAATGTTACCCAAAAGTTGCACCTCACGAATCCAGAAGTCGCACTTAGAAAATTTGGTGTACCACTGTTCTTTTCTAAGTAGCTCCAACATTAAATTTAGGTATTTCTCGTGTTCCTCCTTGGTCCTAGAATAAATCAATATGTCATGAGTAAACATGATAAAAACTGATCAAGTAGGGTTGCACACACGGTTCATGAGATCCATGAACGTTGCTTGTGCATTTGTCAACCCAAAAGGCATGACCAAGAACTCGCAATGACCATAACGAGTACGGAATGTAGTTTTGGAGATATCTTCTTGTCGGACTCTAAGTTGATGATAACCAGATCTCAAGTCAATCTTCGAATAATAGCTTGATCCTTGAAGCTGATCAAACAAATCGTCGATATGAGGTAACAGGTATCGGTTCTTGAATGTGACCTTGTTCAACTCTCTGTAGTCGATGCACATTCGGAATGTGCCATCTTTATTCTTAACAAAGAGAACAGGTGCTCCCCATGGTGATGAGCTCGGTCAAATAAATCCTTTATCCAATAGCTCTTGGAGTTGCATAGATAATTCCTGCATTCGTTCGATGCTAACCGGTAAGGTGCTCTCGCAATCGGAGCAGCTCCAGGAGTCAAATCGATCTGAAACTCGACTTGGCGATGAGGTGGTAGTACAGGTAGGTCTCTGGAAACACCTCCAGAAAGTCACGAACCACCAAAATGTGTTCTATCTTCTTTTCTCTTGTTGCTGGCTAGAGACGAGAGCTAATATGGCCAAGTGGCCCTTGCGTAACCACTTCTGAGCCTTCATGAATGATATGACCTTCACAGCACCACTCTTCTTGCCCTTAACCAAAAGTGTTTCCCCATCTACCATGGAATAAGAATGACCTTCTCATGAGAAATCACCTCGATCTGCTTCTATGAAAACCAATCCATGTGTGCGACCACATCAAAGCTTCCAAGAGTAACGGGCATAAGCTCAATGTCAAAGGTATGACCAGCGAGTTCTATCTTGCAATCCCTTAGGATATGTGTAACAGAGATTTGCTTACCATCTGCCAACTCTACAACATACTTAGACTCCAAGAAAGAGGGCATATCACTTAAGAGACTACAAAACTTAGTAGAGATAAGACTCCTATCGGCTCTAGTGTCAAAAGTGTACATAAGTAAAACGACCATTAACAAGAAATTTACCAGTAACAGTAGTAGGATCGTTAGAGCTTCACCTGAACCCATGACAAAGGCTCTCCCTTTGGCTCCACCATTGTTGCCTCCATTCTTGTCACCATTACCACCATTGTTGTTATTGTCACCATTTCCGTTACCAGTGCCATTGCATTTTAGTTGAGGATAGTTTTTCTTGAAATGCCATCCTTTCCACACTCAAAGCAACCTTTTGTTGTTTCATGGGGCGCTGAGGATGTTGAGGTTGTTAAGGCTTCTTCATCAGTTCTCCACGACAATCTTTGCCGCGTGTCCAACCTTCCCACAATGCTGGCATCAGAAACTATCACATCTACCAGTGTGGGGTAGTTGCACCGATTGCACCTTGGACTTTTCCCCACTTATCCACTTGGTCCTTAAGATAATGAAGATGATTGGTTAAAGTTGTGATTGTTATCAAACCATCTATGTTGATGTTGCTGTTACGGTTGATGTTGCTGAGGTTGATTGCCAGATGACGATCCCTTGCTAGCATTATTTTCCCACTTACATTTGTTATCGGGCACACTTTCCACATCACCCTGCTTGGCTAACTTCCCTTGCTCCAGAGTTTGGTCAGTGAGCTTGTGAGCCCGTCGTATCACCTGTTGAATAGTAGGGAGATTTGTAGCACTCACCATACTCTGAATCTCCGGAACTAAACCATGCAAGTATAGCTCAATCCGTCGGCTCGACGGGTTAACCATGCTAGGATAAAGTGTAGCTAGCTCATGTGACCTAGTAGTGTAGGCCGCGATGTTGGATCCATCCATCTTCAATTGCCAGAACTCAGCTTCTAGCTTTGGAACTTTATTATGTTGGCAGTATACCTGCTAAGGCTCTTCTATTGGGGTATCCTGAGGCTCCTCCATTGGGGTCTCCTGAGTCTCGAATTGGTTATCCAACTCGTGTATACAAACGATAGCCTCATGAAGCTGATCACGATAACGTTCAAACTAGCTGTCCACTCGGCATCCTATCCACGCAAAGCCTGGATCTCTCCTATCTAACCATCCTTGTGTTCTTGCATATCAGCCGCAAGTTTTACATTTACTTGTACACTCTGCTGTCGTGCTTTTGTTGTGCTTCCCACCTTTAAATTTTCCTCGACCGCTCACTGTAGTCGGTCATGCGGGGTCACCAACATAGCGATAACCCTAGGGGGTACAATATGGTGTCTCTAGACACGGTAGGGATCATAAATGGAACATTTTCCTTTTCTAGCATCCTAATCTATGTAATGCGATACTAGTGCCAATTTTTAGAATTAGTCATTCCTGCTCAATTTTTGGCTCGCATGAGGTATACATGAGGTATAGGTATGGTAAGTCTAGAACCATAACTTGTAAATGACGAAGGAGAATAAGAACCTGGGTTCCTTTCCCGATTTGTTTTGAACAGGGGATGAAGATGATAGATTCCATATTGCAGTGTATGTAATGCCTATGCCAATGAGTATAAAGTAAGAGGATAAGCAACGAGTAACTAATTAACTGTGTGCGGTTATAGACTAGTGTGTATGCAACCTAGTTCTCTATAACCAATGGCTCTAATACCAATCTATCATAACCTCAAAATCCACGTGTGGAAGTTTACCGCGAGGCGTGTGAACAAACTACGATCACAGTCATTATTTACTCAAAACGACACTATATGCCACATTCAAAACAAAACCAACCAAAGTTCAAACGTTTAAAAACTATGCAGAAGCATTTTGTAAATAAGACAAACCCAAAGTAAAGAAATGCATAGTATGGCAAAACATGCGCCATCCAAATGTTTAAAACCCATAAATAAAAGACAAACAAATATGTCTATGAAATAAAGTCTTAAGATGCATGTTGGACCCGTGTGGTACTCCTAATGGCAAGCAGAGCTAACGACCTAAGAATAGCATACTAAAAATGTCAACGCAATGGTTAGTGAGTTCAAGAGTTGCGTTTAACAAATGGATTATGAATTGTATAGCATAAGAAGTGTATTAAAATTGATAGCTAGTCTATATTTACAAGTAATAATCATAGTGATTTCATGATCAAAGCTGACTGTGTTGTGTTGTTGCCTCCCATCATGACTTACTAGGTCGTGACGATGTTTGTGTTTAGGACAATATTGCACCCTTTTGACCTTGAGTCACACAGGTGGGGCTCGTCACACCTAGTAGTACTACCCAAGATTTCCCGCTAGTTACCATTATTAATGATCCGAAAGTGTGAGGACTTTTCAAGGTATTAAGCACTATGTTAAAACATACACAACTTATAATAATAAAATAGCAATTGAGTACAAGTATACTACCTCCCTCAGAAGAAGGTTTATAAAAATAGAGGGGCACGAACTCACCTGGTGTATACTGATAATGAATAAAGAAACTCGGTGATAGGTGCAAAGACAACCATTCAATGGTTACCTAGATCACACAAGTACATAAGTACGTGTACATACAAAACTCAACAACCATAGGTTAACCTACTTGACCCGTTGGTGACATAGTACATGGAGTATGTTTAATCATGCAATTCAACATATCATACACGACTATCATGTAAGTTATCCACGTGCATCACATCATCAACGCAAGTTCTATCTTGGTCAACATACCACATTAGATCATCATACACTCATGCAAATCTCAAATATTCATCATGCTCAATCAATACAAATACATCACGTCAAACAATTCATACGTGAAGTCTAATCGTGCACTACATGCCATGAGAAGCCACCCACGACCTCACATCCTAAATCCTGCCAATCGTACTAAGTAGGGGCCTCGGATTCACATGCATGTATGACTGTCATAACCACATTACTAGCATACATAGTGATAACTAAATCCAAACCCAATCATGATCTCCTAATCTCTAACCATAATTCATCATCATGTAGATCATCAAAACTATACTTCTTACAAGATCAACCAAGCATCCATACAACTCAATTGCACATTCTAACACAGCAAACATCTTTCATAATCATTCTAACACAACAAACATCATCCAGAATCATTCTAACATGATCTTAACATCATAAACATGCCCAAATCATCACATCCAAAGTTCTACAAAATAAAGTTTCCGTTTTGAAAAGTAATACCCAAAAGTGATCTAGTATCCAGTTCAAGCATAATTTCAACAATTATATACCTAATCAAGTTCATTGCAATCATTCGAACATGCTAATCACTTCCAAAACATGCAAATTCCCAACATCATACACAAAAGTTTTTACTTTTACTAAGTCATGATCAATATCACAATTTCATGGATTTTATTGTACAATTCAATTAAACTAACATCTAAGCATCACATCTAACATCTTAGCATCATCAAATCATGAATTCCAGAACAAAAAGTTTCCTCTTATGGCAATGTATGAACTAGATGATCAAACCCTAGATTTCTTGCACAATCAACATAATCTAGCATTCATACAACCTAACTAACATCATATAATCATCATACAATCATCAATTTCATATAATCATCATGAATTTCTTGGATTAGGGTTCATCAAGAGCAATCAACATGAAAAAACTAATCAAAACTAACCTCTAGATGTGCTTAGATGATGATTATCACTTGGAATCACTTGTAATACTTGAAACCACTTGGAATTCGACTTATGTTCTTGTTCTTGGATCAATTTCATAAGGTGAAGTGGTGTGGGGATGAGGTTGCAGCCGAAATAGGTTTGTGGTGGGATTAGGGTTGATTTTTTGTTAATTATTGTAACTTTTAGTTAAAAGGTAATTACAATTTAGACCCCTTGATTTTATTCTATAAAAACCAATCTTTCTAATACTCTTTAAATAGTTTTTAATTACTAAACACAAGTATTATTAACCAATAATAATAATCCTAGATATTTACAATAAATCACACAACATACGAATATATTTTACACGTTGTCATGTTAACACGTAAAATTTATAAAACAAACATTTAAAATTCTATAAAATCATAAACCACATAGTCACAACTAATAATCAAAATTATTAATTAGGTTATTATTGTTTATCATAGATTATTATTATTATTAAGTCACTAACGTTCAACGACAACTAGTGTGTGCTCACGACACGTGTATGCAAGACTTAACGGAACTAACGGAGTTTGGTAACGGAAAATTACCGGATGTCACATATCAGCTGGTATCTTGGTATATCACGCGCCTAACGGTAGAACTCCGTTTGTGAAAATTAAGGGTGTGATGTAGAGATTAAGTGTTAAATCTATTGTATCTAATAAAACAAGTATTTTGCAACTTTTTATTCTCTTCACCCACCTACTTGCTACTTGTCTTTCTTCTAGACATCCTCACATCATTTTTCTCCACAAGGGTATTATAGTAATTTAAACATTTATACTAATTTTTTTATATTGAAAATCACTATTATTAATTACTACATTTCTATCTTGTTTAGATTTTTTTAAATCAAACTATCATTTTAAAAACAGATTTTATTAAGTAAATTAAAAATCATATCTTGTTATTAAAATATAAATAATCGATAAACAAAATATTTATTATATAATATATAATTTTTTTAAAAAACTAAACTCTTTTGAAACAAGACATATTTTGAATTGGTCCTTTTTTAAAATATTTATAAAAAATGTGAAATTTTCTAATAACAGTCATATTAAAACAACTAGAATAGTTACAAAACAATTTTAATAAACAATATTATTATAATAAATCATTCTTTTATATAAAAACTTAAAATGAGTGTTTAAAATGAAATTATTTATATAAGAGAGTAAAAAATAGTATAATCGTTTTATTTTTTGAACTGTTAAGTATATATAATGTTATCAAATCTTATATTAAAATATCATAATGTAACTATTCGTGTTTATAATAACTATATTAGCTTTATAAATGGATTCCAAGACTATTTATCTATCTATATCTTTATTTGTATATCTATCTATAATTAAAAAATTAAAATAAAATATCACACAACTGTAAATATTATCATACTAGTTTTCTTATTTCTATCTATTATTAATAATGCAGGATCGATGTTTGTCACTAACACTTGGTTTTTCTCTCAAACTCATTTAATCACACATGGTTTAGATGAAGCAGAATCTCTCTAAGAGTTGATGATATATACTTAGTACCAAAGAACACAAGGAAATAATTTTCAATGTACTTGTATATATTAGTTCACAATTCAAAGTATTACAAGACTCTTACAAGCATATTACAAAAGTTAAAATGAGAAACTATATATACTATCACCTACAGCCGGATATACTTAAATACCAGCTGAAAACTATGACTAAAAGCAAATACTTCAAAGAGAAAGTTAAGGTATCTTTAATACAGTATTATCTAAGATAAGGTAGTCATGACATGTCCATGACTTACCTTGTAGAGATTATATGAAGAGGCTGAAGCAACCAAACACCTAAAGTTTTTCCGCATGCATGCACAAAGTACTAAAGAAGAATGCTTCGAAAGTTTCACGTAAGCAACAAAAATATTCTAAGTGTGAAATCTTCTTAAGCCAAGACCAATATCTTCCGAAGCCAAAGATGAAGTCTTACGAAGCTTTAGAGACAACGTCTTCCGAAGCCAACACTTGAACACAGATTTCTTCCGAAGATTTTTAAAAACATGCTTTATCTGATGTAATTATCCATAAAGCTGGACCCCTTTCCGATGCAACTCTGTAAAGTCACCACCTTACATGAGTTAGTGAACAGGTGCATGCTTTTGGTAACTGTACATTGAGGTTTTGAGTCTATAAACTTTCTACTTTATGTACTTTATCCTTTTTGTAATAGATAAGGATGTGAGCTATGGCATGTCATAGTCACTAGTCAAAAGGAAATGTGCCTTTTGACTCTACAATTGATTTTGTTTTATCTCTAGTCAATTGTATCCAGCTGCCCTTCAAAGTATGGCCAGCTATAGATGTAGTATAAGTATATCATGTTCTTGTAAATTTCCTTTATGCTTTGTAACACTCGTAAAAGAACTTGAGAAGGCAATATACTGCAATCTTCAAAACCATCTACTTGTGTATCTTGTTCTTTTGTTCCGTCTCTTAATTATTTGTGTTCTTAGTGTCTTTACTTGTGGTTAATCCAGCTCACTATTTGATTAAGTTATGTTACTCTCCTCTTTGTGTTGTTGTGTTGTAAGTGACCACCCTTCACCAGTCCTGTTTACCTTTTGTCACCATCTAAAGTTGGTAACTATACTAACTAATAAAAGATGAACAATGGATTAAAGTATGGTCAACTATATGGGCACACGAAAGCACAATCCAGTATATCAGAGATTTGCAGCCGAGTGTCAAAAGGACTATACTTATGTCCAATGGTTCATAGTAATGCCTTCGAAGGTTAATTCGTTTCGGAAGAGCTTGTTCTTCCGAAGCCACTTATATTTCGGAAGAGGCTACTTTTTTCGAGACTTGGGAACTTTTTCATATCTACATATGTCACAAACAACCCATCGCATCAATAATATTGTCCGCTTTACCCACGAGGAGCTGACGGATTTGCTTTTGGTTGCCGGGTGAAAACTTTCCAGGGAGGTAACCCATCCCTGGATTGCTCTCACCTAAGCACGCTTAAATGTGGAGTTCTCCTCTCATCCATAGCCAATACACCCAAAACGCGTTGTTAATGTTAGAGGCCATATATTCCTTATGAACCAAAAATCTCTCTTGTCCACGGCCGATATGGGATATGTGTAGGGTGTCACAAGCACCCCCTGTTTGGACTCATTGCCTCGATGAGCCCGAGAAGTCACCATATTTGGTGAGGTATGTCCCACATCCTGAATGACACAAGAGTGGCTCTAATACCATTCTATAACACCCGACGCCTCACACCTACATATTGTCCGCTTTACCCAGGATGGGTGACCTCCCTGGGGACTTTTCACTCGGACAACCAAAAGCAAATCCATGAGCTCCTCATGGGCAATCTTACCGTATGTGGTGACTGAAGTGATAAAAGTTGTAAGGGAATGAGAAAGAAAGGAGAGAAATAGGTCCTCGGGAGAATGGGAGCGACCAGAGCCTAAGACGGTTCTCTCGATGATGAAGAGGAAGAAGAAGAGCCTGCGCCGGAGGCGGTATGAGACTGTAACTAAGGGCAATTCAAAGATGCAAACCCCCTACTTTTGAGAGTATCAGTAGTACTACTGCTACTCACCGATGGGTGAGGGAAATAGAAGTTGTTCTGAATTTCAGTGAGTGCCGAGAAGACCAGAAGATGAAGTTTGCTGCCCACTCATTTGTGGACTCGGCCCTGTGTTGGTGGGAAATATTGTCCAAGCCGAGGGTAGTTGGGCAATGGGAGAATGAGGTGGTCTGAGTTGAAGAAGCTGGTAATCGAGGAGCTCTGTCCTTACCGGGAGATGGATAGGGTGGAAAGAGAGTTCTTGCAGCTGGAGGCGGGAAGCATGACACATCAGCAATACACCATGAAGTTTAATGAGATGGCACAGCTGGTGTTAGAGCAGGTGACACCTCAGTCATGAAAGACTAAGAGGTACATTCAGGGCTTGCCGGCGGATGTCCGTAGGCACATGATCGCTGCTCAACCAAGCATGTTTAGGTCGGCAGTTGACTTGGCGGGGAGGTTGTATGATGAAAGGACTGTGGTGGTGGCTGAGTGGAGCAAGAAAGGTGGTTGTGACCAGAACTGGAATGGGAAAAAGTTTGGTCAGGGTGGTGCCTCGAAGAGTTATAAGAAGGCACGGGTGGATGACCGCCGTGTGGTCACACCTGGTGCGGGGTCGAAGAGGTGTGGTAAATGCGGGAAGGAGCATTCGGGAGAATGCAAATAGGGGTCAAACATCTGATTTAGGTGTGGGAAGCCTGGTCATATGGCTAGAGATTGTGGGGTTGTAAGGTGTTCTAATTATGGGGTTGTCAGGTGTTATAATTGTGGGGAAAATGGCCACATGAGTAGAGACTGCAAGAAGTCGAGGGCTCAGGTTCGGGAGTGAAAAAGAGTGGAGGAGATAGACAGAGGGTGAGGGCCATAGCGTTTACCATGATGTAGGAGGAGGCTAGGACGGACCCTGATGTTGTGTCAGGTATGTTTCTAGTAAACCAAACTTTAGCCTCTGTGTTATTTGATTCTGGTGCTAGTAAGAGTTTTATTTCTGCTGCTTTCTGTGCTAATCTTCCGGTTAGTAGTAGGAGTGTAGATGCACCCTTTAATGTAAAAACTGCCATAGGTAAGTCTACCAGATTTTTGAGATGATTGAAGGTTGTGACGTTGAATTAGAAGGTCATAAGTTTCTTGTTAGACCATTCGTGATGACCTTAGGTGGTTTCGATGTAGTTCTTAGGATGGATTGGTTAGCGGACTATGAGGCGAACATTATGTGTCACAAGAAGATGATTCTTTTGACAGCTCCTGATGGGAGTTCGATGACGGTTTATGGTGATTGGGTCACTACAATTCCGAAATTGATTTCAATGGCGGTGTCGGGAAAGTGCATGAGGCATAAATGTAGCGCCTGCTTGGCATATGTGAAAGATGTGGTACACCCACCACAACTATCCGATGTACCGGTTGTGTGTGACTATCTAGATGTATTTCCCGAAGACTACCAGGAGTGCCACCTGACCGAGAGATCGAGTTCCAGATTGATTTGATACTAGGTGCCAACCCGTTGCTAAGGCAGCGTATCGGTTGGCTCCTACTAAGATGAAAGAATTGATGGAGCAACTGCAAGAGTTACCTGATAAGGGGTTCATTCGACCGAGCATCTCTCTTTGTGGTGCTCCGGTCTTATTTGTGAAGAAGAAAGACGGTAGCATGAGGATGTGTATCGACTATCGTGAGCTAAATAAGTTGACGGTAAAGAACCGATACCCGTTACTAAGAATTGATGACCTGTTTGATCAGCTCCAGGGTGCCAGTTGTATTTCGAGGATAGATCTTCGATCGAGCTACCATCAGCTAAAGGTGAAAGAGCAGGATATTCCTAGAACAGCTTTTCACACACGCGTTATGGTCACTACGAGTTCCCCGTTATGTCATTTGGGTTGACCAACGCGCCAGCTGCTTTTATGGACTTGATGAATCGAGTGTATCGGCCGATGTTGGATAAATCAGTGATTGTGTTTATCGATGATATCTTGATTTATTCCATGAGTGAAAAGGACGTGCTGGTCATATTCGAGAGGGTTAGAGACGTTGAGAAGGGAGAAGTTGTATGCCAATTCTCCAAGTGCGCATTCTGGACGCAGGTGCAGTTCTTGGGTCACGTGGTGAATTCCGAGGGGATTATGGTGGATCGAGCAAATTTAGAGACGGTGATGCAATGGAAGTCTCCAAAGACGTCCCCCCGAGAATCGTAGTTTCTTGGGTTTGGCGGGCCATTACAGAAGATTCATTCAAGACTTCTCTAAGATCACTTCTCCATTAATCAAGTTAACTCGTAAGGATGTGAAGTTTGTGTGAAGTCAAGCTCAAGAGAAGGCGTTTGAGGAGTTAAATGCGAGATTGACTCAAGCTCCTGTTTTGTCATTACCCGATGGAAGCGAAGATTTGGTGGTTTATTCTGATGCTTCCTACTCGGGGTGGGGTGTGTGTTAATGCAGAGAGGAAGGGTTATAGCCTATGCATCCTAATAGTTGAAGGTTCATGAGGTTAACTATCCTACTCATAACTTGGAGCTAGTGGTCGTGGTCTTCGCGTTAAAGATTTGGAGGCACTACCTCTATGGGACGAAGTGCACCATATTCACCGACTACAAGAGCTTGAAGTATTTCTTCGAGTAGAAAGATTGAACATGAGGCAAAGGAGATGGTTGGAGCTCATAAAGGACTATGATTTGGAGATCCACTACCATCCGGGCAAAGCCAACGTGGTGGTGGACGCCCTTAGTCGAAAGGAGAGGCCCGAGCCGATTCGAGTGAAGGCTTAACAGTTGGTTATGACCTCTGAGGTGATGAAGCAAGTCAAAGAGTTTCAAGATAATGCACTGAAAGAAGATCATCTTAACACCGAATGAATGAGAGGTCTGGTTATGGAATTGGGTGAAAACACACTCGGTGTTAGAACCTGATTCGGGCGGATGTGGATTCTTCATTTTGGGAATTTACGCGTGAAGATTATGGATGAAGCTCATAACACTCGGTACTCTATTCATCCTGGTTCTATGAAGTTGTACCAAGGCAAGAAGAAAGATTATTGGTGGCAGGGTATGAAGCGTGACGTGGTGGAGTACGTGAGTAAATGCCTTACTTGTTTACAAGTGAAGGTTGAGCACCAAAAGCCATATGGGAAGATCCAACCGTTGGATATACCAGAATGGAAGTGGGAGCACGTCACCATGGATTTTATTACGAAGATACCATGTACCATGAAAGTGTATGATGCTATATGGGTGATTGTTGATCATTTGACGAAAAGTACTCACTTTCTACCGATCCGTGAGACGTATTCTTCCGAAGGATTAGCGGATTTGTTCATCAAGGAGATTGTGACTCGTCATGGTGTGCCAGTGTCTATTGTGTCTGATCGTGACACCCTGTTTACATCTAAATTTTGGAAAAATTCCATGATGCTAGGGGACGAGGTTACATATTAGCACGGTCTGTCATCCCCAGACCGATGGTCAGTTAGAAAGAACCATTCAGATGCTGGAAGATATGCTTTGGGCATTCATCATTGATTTTGGAGGAAGTTGGGATGACCACTTACCGTTAGCTGAATTCTCATATAACAACAGTTACCATGCCAATATTTGCCTCATGATGAGATGCTATACGGTAGAAGATGCAAAACACCCGTTTGTTTGGGTGATATTGATCAAAAAGAATTAGGGAGCGTCAAGGTGGTCGAGGCTACAACTGAGAAGCTGGGAAGGATCGAGGCCGTCGTTAAGGCAGCTAAAGATAGGCAAAAGTCGTATGCTCATAAAAATGTAGACCGATTGAGTTCAACGTGGGCGATAAAGTTATGTTGAAAGTCTCACCATGGAAAGGTATCATTCAGTTCAGAAAGCGGGACAAGTTGAGCCCAAGGTACATAGGGCCTTTCCATATCATTGCTCGAGTAGGAGAGGTGGCCTATAGACTGGAGTTACCAGAGGAGTTATGTGGAATTCATCCGACAATCCATGTATCTCACCTGAGAAAGTGTTTTGCGGACGAGGATATGGTGTACCACTGGAGGATATCGAGGTAGATGAATAGCTCAATTATGTGGAGCAACCAGTGGCGATCATTTATCGTAAAGAGAAGAGATTGAGGAATAAAGTGGGCCCACATGTACGCGTATAGTGGGGGCACAAATAGGGATTTGAGTCTACGTGGGAGATTGAAGAAGAGAGGAGACATCATTACCCACATTTGTTCGTGGAATAATGGGTTTGGGGACGAAACCTATTTAAGGGGGGTGGACTTGTAACACCCGATTTATTTCTTTGAAGCCAAAGAAAGAAGAAAAAGAAAGAAAAGAAATAATGTCCAAGTTGAGGGACCAATCTTGCCAAAAAGAAGAAAACTTTGGAGAGTGGGTGTAAAGGGCATGGCTGCGCACACCACTCTCCCACACACCCTTCCATTTGGCCAAGGAGAAAGAGAGGGAGAAAAGGGGCAAAAGCTAGGGTTTCTTAAAGAAACAACTACAAAAGTCGAAATCAAGCAGGTTTGTGGGAAGTTATACCTGAAGAGGCTTGTAAGGTGAGTTCTAGGACCCCTCTTTTACACGTTTTGACTGATTTTTTGGGCTGGGACACATACTTAAACCGTTTTTGGTTGTGTGGGTGTTGAACCCATTTTTGTGTGTCGTGTGTGACCGGGTGGGGCTCGTGTTTGGGCTTATGATGCTTGAATGATGTTGGGGTTTTGTTTCTAGGGTTTAGGATTGTTGGTTTAAGCCTAGAACAGGTTAGAAAGGGGCTCGGGGCTGAAATCAGCAATTTAGGTTCGAAGAAGACTGCATTCTGCACCCAGCTAGGGCTCATGCGACTGTGAGCCATGAGACCGAATGGCATGTGACTGGGAGCCATGAGACCGAATGGCATGCGACTGGAGGCCATACGGCCGAAAGGCATGCGACTGAAGGTCATGTGCCTCATAGTCATGCGACTGAAGGTCATGCGCCTGAATAGTCATGCGATTGAAGGTCATGCGATTGAAGCCCATACGCCCGAATGCCATGCGACTGAGGGTCATACACATGGAAGTTAGGTGACTGAAGGCTATGCGACTGAGAGTCCATATGCCTAAGTGTTCATTTGCCCCATAGTGTCCATACGCCTAAGGGTTCTCATGTGCCTGAAAGGCCATGCGACTGCATAGTGCCATACGCCCAATAGGGCTCATGCGCCTAAAGAACTTAGTTTATTTTCTGATTTTCAGGGGAAAGTGTGATGTAGGCTTTGACTTGGGAGGTTCCCGGGGTTCTTGTAAGTTGACTTTTGAGGTCATAGATGATTGATACTTATGCATGATGATGTATGATTGATGATGTTTGATGATATTGTTTGATCGTATGTTTGTGTGTTATGTTCCTTATTACGTATGCTGATGTGACTTTACATGGTGTGATATTGTTAATGAACGTAAAGTATTATCTTAACGAAGTGAAAGATTAAGATAATGAAAGTGAAATATAATGAAAGACGAATGAAAAGCCTTGCAAGCATATGAAGGGAGGTTCACAACTCATTGAGAGTTGTTACCTCAACTGTGTGTGTCTATAGCATGTGATTTTTGCTAACTCATAAGCGTTCATACACACAGTAAGATTTCAGTCTTGGTGAAAGCTCCAATACGTGCGATTTCCTAATTACCGTGTGTTATACAGTGTGCGATCTTGGCTAACACATAAGAGTTCATAAACATAGGGGGAGTCTGTCCTAGTGACCACTCCATACGTGCGATATGGGGTCCTTGTCGTTTAACCCTAGAAGAATTGCTTGGTGCTCTAGAGGGGGGTTAAGCATATGATAGGACCAAGATATAAATGGGAAGACAATAAATGTATGAATTGTGCGATAAGTACGAAATGTGCGAAACGTGCAAAATGTACGAACGAACGATGATGAAGATAATAAATATTACCTTGATGTATGTACGATGTGTGATCATGTGCGATGGTAAAGAAAATGTTTTACTGAATGAAAGGTAATGTAAAGTTTTTTTTTATAAAACTAGAACTCACTCAGCAACGTGGACTTTTATGTGTTTCCAGTTAGCACTTGAGCATTGCTGAGGATGGTGCGGGACAACTACTCGGCTCATTTTGGATGGCATTCTTTTATTATGTTTTTGCATTATAATGAGAACGAATGATATTTTTTAATGAATGTTGTATTACTTTGCAAAAGCGTAATTTAAATGAAATGAATTGTTGTTATTAATGATTCCGCTGCAATGTTTTATAATGATAATGAAATCATATGTTTTAAGCGCAATGATAGACAAATTGTAAGCGTCCCGGGAACGGTGCCTTACATATATACATACGTACATACATACATATATATATATATATGTATATATGTAGTATGTATGTATGTATGTATGTATGTGTATATATATATATATGTATATATATATATATATGTATGTATATATGTATATATATATGTATATATATATACATACACATATATATATATGTATTATGTATATATATATATATATATATATATATATGTATATACATATATACATACATATATATATATATATGTATATCATCTATACATATATATATATATATGTATATACATATAACAATATATATATATATATGTATATACATATATATATATATATATTATATATATATGTATATACATATATATATATGTGTATATATGTATATACATATATATATATATGTATATACGTATATACATATATATATATATATATGTATATACATATATATATATATGTATATACATATATACATATATATATATATATAGGGAAGGGATCCATTGAAACCATATTATAAATAAAAACCATTAAAATATATAATGACCTCAAAAAATAAGATTGAATTTTACTGAAATATAATTTAAACAATTAAAAAGTTAATCATTATAAATTTGGTGATGTGATTATGTTGGTTTTCATGTTTTAAATTATAAACATAGTTTTTATTTGATCCATATCATACATATATATACAATAGAAATCACGTTTGTAATTAAAACCCGTAAAAACCACCATTTGTCAATGACACAATTTATAATTTTAACTTTGTAATTGTTTAAAGTATTTTTGAGTAAACCTAAAAGTAATATTTTGAGATCATTATATATTGTTAGTTGTACACTTTGTAACACAACTTACATGTATGTAATCATTGGACCTTATTTATAATATGGTTTTCAAGAGATCACACACACACACACACACACACATATTATATATATATTATATATATATATATATATATATATATAATATATATAAACATATATATACTATATATACATATTTGTATATATATATACATATATGCAGGACCGATAAGGGTGGTCACTAACAACACAACAACACAATGAAAAGATTAACTTGACTAATCAAACAGTGAAACTAGATTAACCATAAGAATGACACTAGAACACACGTGAATAAGAGACAGAACAAGATAGCAAAATATACAAGGAGATGGTTTTCAAGATTGTAGTATATTGCCTTCTCAAAGCATAAAGGAAGTTACAAGTACTTGAGATACATATACTACATCCTACAGCCAGCCATACTTTTAAGGCTAGCTGGTTATAATTGAGTAGACACAAACAAAATCAATTGTAGAGTCAAAAGCAGATTGCCTTTTGACTTCTGATTATGACATGACATAGTACACATCCTAATATATTACAAAAAAGATAAAGTACATGAAGTAGAAAGTTACAGACTCAAGACCTTAATGTACAATTACTAAAAGAAGGGACCTTTTCACCAACTCATGCAAGTTGGTGACTTTACAGAATTGTAGCGGAAAGGGGTCCAGCTTTATGTAAAGTACATCAGATAAAGTGTGTATACTAAAAGTCTTCAGAAGAAATCTGTCTTCAAGTGTTGGCTTCGGAAGACTTTGTCTCTGAAGCTTTAGAAGACTTCATTTTTGGCTTTGGAAGATATTGGTCTTGGCTTCAAAAGATATACACTTAGAATATTTCTGTTGCATGTGTGAAACATCCAAAGCATTCTTCTTCAATGCACTAGTGCATGCATACAGGAGACCTTAAGTGTTTGAGTTGCATCAGCCTTAACATGTATTCCTTACAAACTCCCCCTAGGCTGATGCTACCAAAACACTTTGAAAACTTTAGATATTAACAGTCCTCATTAGATGATGACCATCCCTTTCCTCATGACATGATCAGGATCATTCAGACTCTCAAGTGTCTTCTCATGTCAAACAGATCATGAAGAGATAGATTGAACATGTCCTGCCATGTGTAGACATCATCAATGCCTTGATCTCTAATGACATACCATCTTTCCGGATTTATGGTGTCTGTCCGGGACAAGATGGGTCTTCTTGATGCTAGAGGGGCTATTTGAATGGAGTTGATGGACCATCCTTTGGATGCACATCCTCAAGATGTTTTAACTCATCCTGAGTTTAGAAAAGGATGTTTCTTTCTTTTTCTTTGGCTTTGGCTTAGAAGCCATCCTTTTCTTTTTCTTTGTTCCTTTTAACTGAGAATACTTGCCTGCAGCACCTGATTGATCTTCTTTGTCTTTCTCAGTTGGGTCTTCCTCTCTCACAGGTTCAGAAAAAGAGGGAGTCTAACATTGCTGTGGATCAGAAGATGAAGCTTACTGATATTTAGCAGGAGGTTCAGGTTGTGTTGTCTCAGTTGTTCAACCTTAACCACCACTTCAGTGGAGCTTGACTTGGAGGGGAGTGTAAGTCAATCAGGTCTCCACTCTTCATCTTCTGCTTGATTACCCTGATATTCTCATCCATAGTGGATAAAGACATAGTGCCAAGTTTCCTTTCAGAGAATCAATACAACTTCAAGAAGCTCATCCTCCGCTGCCTATCTGCAGATTTCTTCATGCTCTTCTATATGATGGCTCTTGACTTAAACGCTTCTTCCCTTAGCTTCCTTTTAGTGGTATTTCTTTCATTGATTATCTTAAATTCAAGTTGTTTGAGATACTCAAACTCAACTTAGTCATAGGATGGGAAGAAGTGCATCTACCTGATAGAGGCCCGTGGCACTCAGGTTGTTGATCATCTTTATCCCTTCTTCTTCTTTGTCTACCTGAGGTTCTTGTTGAACCACTTCCTCATGTGCAGGACTTTATTGAACTTGAGAGAGACCAAGAACATGCTTATATAATCTTTTCTTTCTTCTTTCTTCTTTCATTTGTACCAGTAGCTCAACATCTTCTGCCTCTTTTTTCTCTTTTGACCTTTCTCTGTCAACCAGTTCATTTAACTCCTCTAAGGGGAAAGAAATGACATTGTTAATGTCATAGTTTTTGGTCTGCAAGTAATTGATCCTGAGTGCCCTCAACTCATCATCCTAAGTGTTTGGTCTGGGGGCAGTCTGGAAAGCAGTTTCCATGAGTCTTGAAAACCCAGAAGATGAACTTTCTCCCCTTAGCTTCCTTTTCCTCTCTCTCTCTCTCTCCTCCTCAATATCCTCAAATGTCATCTTTCTTTTCCCTTTATCACTCATAGATCTTTGTGATTCAGTGTGGAGAGCTCTTTGGCCTTCATTGCTTGGTGTGCACAATTGCAAGTGAGGATGGTGAGTCCTTAATGTCCACACTCTCTGAAGAACTCCCAAGTTCTGTGATTGTAATGACTTTCTCCCCCTTTTGGTAGCATCACCCACTTGCATAGGTGAGCTAGGAGTTAGATCGATCACATCCACAAGTTCTTGTGTTCCTGGTTGAGCTCCTCTTAAAGGTCTCCCAGCTAGTTTTTCCTTAAGATAAGAAATCTCAAATTGCTGATCATTGACCCTGTTTTGCAAGGTAGTCAGCTGAGATTCAAGATGACTAACCTTGGAGACTAAATAGGTGCATGTTTTGGATAGTTTTTGCACCTTTATTCTCAAGTTCCCCTCATCTTCATCAAAAGAATCATTAGGGGATGAGATAATTGGACCAGATCCTCCCTCTCATCATCAGCTTTAAGTTTTTGGCTGCTGGATTTCCTCTGGTCACTAGCAGCCTCAGTTGAGGTGTCAATAGGTTGAGTTGCCATGGTTGAGGTCTTAGTGATGGAATCACTTGCAAAATTCAGAGCCTTTTCCATATGGACATCTTGAACAGGTTCAGAAGTGTCCACCTCAGTAGTGGGTGACTGATATGGGATAGATGTAGGAGACTCAGGAGCACTTATCTCTCTTTGAGTAGGGGAAAAGAAGAGAAATTCATGGTACTCACTGAAACCGACATCTTCAGTAGTATAGAAGTCAAGGTTTGGGATAGGTTGGCTTTAGTAAAAAGGTTGGGGTGGTAACTGTCCCCTAATGATTGATCACTTGAGTGTTGGACTCAAAGTGATAGCTTAAGGCATTTGGGGTTATGAGCTCACCAGGCTAAGCATGAGGAACCTTAGCACTGATCATTGAAAAATGGAGTGGTCTGCTCCTTAGGAGAAATGGGTGCTCTAGTGTCCACTTCTTCCTGTGTGGGTGAGTGTATAGGGCCTACACAGACTGAGTAGTCTTAGTAGGGGTTTGTTTGTGTTTTCTTTGGTAAGTGAGGGTGATTTGTGGCTATTGAGTGGGTTGGGATGTAGAAGGTTTGGGTTCAACACTAGCTGGTGCTGCTAGGTTGTCACCTTGAGCAATGAGCTCTAACATTTTTGGGACAAGGGCTGTTTCTACCCCATAGAAACCAACATTGGGCTTTCTCAATATTTTGAAGATGTCGGGCTTCATGTGTCCCAATTTAAGAGTCATACTTGTTCCCCTTAACTGTGAGCCCAGTTCACAGTTAGAATGTATTGAACATATCTAGGGAACATATAGTACTCTAAGGAGTCAAAGTTTGCAAACAGATTATTGTAAACAAACTGAGAGTACCTGAGCTTGACCCTCAACCATCCTATGAACGATAAATAAGAGATCTTCAGGAATCTGGTCCCATCCACCATGCTTGTTTGACATGCTGTGGATAACCACATGGAGCGGGAATTTCCATTGGGACGAGACCTTCCCCTTCCTGAAGGTCTTGAAAGAGAAGTCTCTCTCATAGCCCATCTGCTTGAAGGACTGGTTATGTTGGCCAGAGTGATGAGACTATTCTCCCCTGCACTATGGCAGATAGTGCCTTCTCCCCATCCATGATGACCTATTGGCAGGTCTTCCAGAATTCTAGTAGTTGATCCTCATAAAGAGTAGGATCAATGGTTAGGGAGGTGAAGTAGTTGGATAGAGTTAAGAAATGACAAGCCTCTAAGAAATGAGGATCTTTCTCAAAGTGTAACAGAGGAACTTGGTTATGTTGCTTGTGTAAATGCATGGAGAAGTCTGGATCATTTATGCGGTTAAGGTTGGCCATTTTGAGGATGAAGAAAGATGAAAGAAAGTAATTTCAGAAAGAAATTTGGGGTTTTAGGTCTAAAGGAAAGAAGGAGATGATAGAAAGAGGGGGAAACCGTTGGGTTTATATGTGAAAAAGGATTTATGACAAAGTTTAATGAAAGAGGATAAATTTTGAAATCCGGATGTCAGTTCTACTTCTGAAAAAGTAGTTTGCTTTTGCTCAAAAAGTTGTTTCCTGGAAGTTTTAATGAAAAAGCTTCCAAAGCTAAAATGATTTCGGAAGATTTTCCTAAGAGTTATGAAAATTTTGCTTCGGAAGAAAAACTAAAACTTGAATGCTTTGTTCAAAGGAGTAGAGCTTCCGAGAGTTAATTTTGCTTCGGAAGAAAATAATCCTTGAAAACATATAAGTTTCTAAGACAAGTATTAAGCTTCAGAAGATATTTTAGAAATTTCTTCTAAAGGTAAATTTCTTAGACAGTTATTTGTTTTGAAGGCATGATTTTCTTCCGAAGGTAAAAGCATATCTTCTGAAGGTTCAAAATTTTCAAAAATCTAAGGAAAGTCTTCAAAAAGAATTTTCATCCAAAGAAAGACAAGAGCTTATGAAAGTGATGAACTAGACAACTTAGGACACACAGATTTTAAGAAATAATAAGAATTAGTTTTAATGAAAGCTACTCAAAGTTTATCATCCAATAGTTGATATAAGATATTTAAATCTCTGTTCATCAAAAGCCTTTGTAAATAGATCAGCATATTATTCATTTGTATGGACTTTGACTAGTTTAATCTATCCCTTTTCAAAATTATCTCTAATAAAATGATACATGTTCTTGATGTGTTTGCTCCTTGGGTGTTGCAAAGGATTCTCTGTGACAGAGATAACACTATTCTTTTCTATTTGAATGGGAGTCTCTTTGAAGTTTAATCCATAGTCAAGCACCTGATTTTGAATCCAAAGCACTTGAGCACAGGAGATTATAGCAGCAATGTATTCAGCTTTAGCAGTTAATGCAAAGACACAAGATAGTTTCTTCATTGCCATGAGACATCCTCCACCAAGAAACTAACATCCCCCAGATGTAGACTTTGCAGTCATGTGTTGTAACCACCATAACCACTATTTGTATAAGCATACAGATTGAAGTCAGAATTCTTGGGATACCACAGACCAGTGTTGAGCACCTTTGAGTATCTTAGAATCCTTTTGATAGTGATAAGGTGAGACGTCTTAGGGTTGGCTTGATATCTTGCACAAATGGATGTAGCAAACATGATATCAGCCTGCTAGTTGTAAGATACATAAGATACCCAATCATAGCCTTGTAAAGGTGTTCATCCCTACACTCCCCCTCAGATAAGGTCCAAGGAGTGGTTATTTGCTATGGGTGTCTTAGCAATCTTACAATTAGTTAGCAATCTTACAATTAGTCATGTTGAATGTCTTAAGTATGTCTTGAACATACTTTGACTGACTAATGAACATGCCATCTTCAACTTGCTTCACTTGAGTTCCCAGAAAGAAATTGAGTTCCCCTATGGCACTCATTTCAAATCTGTCCTTCATCAGCTTCTCAAAGTCTTTGAAGAGCCTTGGATTAGTTGAACCAAAAATGATGTCATCTACATATACTTGAACCAACATTAAGTCATTTCCCCTTTGATGAAGAGAGTTCTATCTATAGTACATTTTCTGTAGCCATGCTTGCAAAGGTACTGAGATAAAGTCTCATACCACTTCCTTGGTGCCTGATGCAACCCATAAAGAGCTTTGTCAAGCTTGGAGACATAATTAGGATGATCAGGATCTGCAAACCTGGTGGTTGTTTGACATACACCTCTTCATCAATCACTCCATAAAGAAAAAGCACACTTGATATCAAGTTCATAGACCTTGAAGTTCTTGGATGCAGGAAATGCCAGGAATATCCTAACGGCTTCCAATCTTGCTACAGGAGCAAAGACATCAGTGTAGTCAATCCCTTCTTCTTGTGTGTATCCTTGAACAACTAGTCTAGCTTTATTCTTGATGATAATGACTCTATCATCCTTCTTTTTCTTAAACACCTATTTGGTTCCAATGGTAGTCTTCCCATGAGGAAGAGGACAAAGGTTCTAAACTTTCTGTCTTTTGAATTGAAGCAACTCTTGTTGCATAGCTTCAACTCAACTTCCATCCTTCAGAGCCTCATCAATTTTCTTTGGCTCTATCTGGGATAATAAACAAGAGTGAAGGCAAACATTTTCTTCATGGGTTTTTCCTCTTGTTCTTACCCCTATGTCAACATCTCCAATGATGTTTGTGGTGGGGTGAGACTTGTGGATCCTTAGCTGAGGGATCATAGCAAGTTGCTGAGAAAGATCTAAATGAGAGAAATTTAGATCTGGCATAGATGTTTCTCCCACCACATCAGCACAATTATCAAGAGAGACTTGATCCAATAAGTGTATGACATCATTGATGTTGTCATCTATAGAGTGGTTATCAGCATCAAGAAATTACTAATCACTATCACCACCTCCATTATTTTCTTCCACATGTGAAGTATCATTATCTGTTATGGAGCCTCTGAGCTAGAATTTGAAGGCACCCCAGATGTATCAACTAAGTTTGTTATTGTGGTGCTCATAGACACTTCATTTGCAGAAGCAGTTACAACTGGAGCTGAAGATGTGTTACTTGAAGGTCTTCTAAGCTCAATTCTTGGGTCAGGATCACCTGTTGATAATATATCTATAGATACTAAAACAGTCTCACCAGACTTGTTAAAATAGTTGGTAACTAAATTAAGATCAAACAGCCAATCAGACAAGAACCAACCATACAGGGTGTGTGTTCATTGAAATCACATTGGCTGACTCCTCAACATTCTAGTTCTGAGATTGTATACTCTAAGCCTTAGCTTGGGAAGAGTATCCAATAAATGTCCATCATCTGATTTCTCAGCAAATTTGTCAATTTGATCTTTGGTATTCAAGATGGTGCAAGGACATCCAAATGACCTGAGAAGACCAATGAAAGGTTTCCTCTTGTGCGAAAGTTCATAAGGAGTCTTTCCATAATCTTAACTACTAAAACTCTGTTCTGCACATAGTAGGCAGTGTTGATTGCCTCTGCCCTGAAGGTGATGGGCAGCTTAGAGTCAGATAACATGGTTCTTGCAGCTTCAATTAATGTCTTGTTTCTCCTCTCAGCAACACCATTTTGCTGAGGAGTCCTGGGAGTACTGTATTTCTTGTAATACCTTTTTCATCATAAATGCATCAAGGATTTCGTTCTTGAATCATTTCCTTGATCCATATTATGAATTTTGGAATCTGTATCTAGATTTATTCTTATCTTTAGGATGAATTCTTCAGAATCTTAGGAGTTCTCATTCTTAGTTCTAAGGAAAAACTCCAAGTGAATCTTTGTAAAGTCACTGTGATCCTAACATAAGAGGTTTCCTTCCTAGACTCATACACTGAGTGGGTACAAGAAGATCCTATGTAAACAAGTTTAGGTTTAGTGATGGAGTCCTTGCCTTATGGCATGTGAGATACCTTACGTTTCTTCCCCTTTCAGGCATGCACACAATGGTCCTCACTTGTAAACTCTTTCTTTGGCATTCCACCAGTTACCAATCATATCTTAATAAGTTTATTCATGTTTTTTAAAGTTTAATGCTTATTCTTTTATGCCATAGGAAAGACTCACACTATTGGCTTTAGACAGAAAGCATGAGACTTCTCTAGAGAGAGATTTTCTTGCAAGTCCATCTTGGTACATGTTCCCTTTCATGGGGGCCTGACAAGATCAGCGATCACAAGTTTGATGTATTAGGATACAAAGCAGCGAATACAAACAAGAATTAGACAAATTGTAGCAAGCAATCGATATTGTAAGCATTAAAAGCGCATACGGTTATAGGGAGAGAATATATATTTCTGATTTCAAGGAATGTTTATAGATGTAGAATTTCTAATCAAATTCTTTATTCCATCATTCATCTCATTCATCATCGTTACAATGAGTTGTCACTCCTTATATAGAGTGCAACAATCACTGCTGTTATCACGGAAAGTGACAACTGGCAGATCTAATACAAAAATAACTAATTCTTAACAAACTACTGAAATGTTCACAACTACTGAGAACATATCAGCATGTTAAGTACAAAATATAAAACTACTGAAACTACAACGACTGAAGAACAAGCTCTTCAGTCGTTTTACAAAACTACTGAAACATAAAAATAAAACTACTGATATCACAACTACTGAAGAAGTACTCTTCAGCAGTTGTGACAAACTACTGAGGCTTCAGTACTTGATCTTCAGACTTTGACCTTCAGGTGTTTCATCAGCTGATGACTTCAGTAGATATCATCAGCTGATGTCTTCAGTCTTTGTCTTCAGACCTTGTACATCAGTTGTTGATCTTCAGCACTTGTAAACTCTTCAGCTGTTGTACTTCAGTACTTTGGTCTTTCAGCTTCAGCACTTGTGTTCTTCAGCTGTTGTACTTCAGCACTTTGGTTCTTCAGCTGTTGAGGTCTTCAGCACTTGATCTTCAGCTGTTGAAGTCTTCAGCACTTGTCAAACTACTGATGAGGCTTTCAGCAGTTGTTGTGATACCATGTGGACTTAGAGGTTTTCTGATCTTGGCTCATTGGTTCTTTTGGTCCAACAAACTCCCCCTGAACCAATGCAGCCAAAACCTCTAACTTATTTATTCTCCCACTTATTGATGGCAAAATGTTGGTCTTTTTCCTTCTTGATCAGTAGAGAAGATGACCCATGTAAGCTCCGGCCTGGGAAGAACCTCAAATATTTGTTTGGCAGAGTATGAATGGGAACTCTGTTTTGGGGAACAGGACACAGAGTTGTTATCCCATTCATGAGATTCACTTCCCCATAATGAGTCTGTACGACTCTCTTGTGTAGGCCTCAAGGAAGGTGATTTGTTCCTCCATGGTTAGCTCTTCAGCACCTCCTTCAAACAATGATTCCGGCCCATAATACTCAGACAGGTATTTGGCCTGTTTCCCATTCTTTAGCTCCACAGTTGTTATTATTCTGTAAGCAAACTCATCCGGGTGATTACCCTCTAGGAACAACTGGAGCTCATTTTTCCTGACTTCCTCAAGCCTCTTGTAAACTAACCCCTTTTTCACTATTTTGTTTCCAGCATCTTCTGAGGGGTTAGATTAGCTTTGTAGGCCTTCTTGAAGTCTTCTAGGATTTCCCAGGGTGAAACTACAAAGACCAAGAGATCACTTCATCTACGATCTTTTTCACCTCCTGGCCAATGTATCTCTGAGGTATATTGTTCTTATGAATTCTGTGAGAGACCCTGGGATCAGGCCAAATCCTCACTCTTCCTTTTGATATTGAAAGGTATGCCTGAGAGTGTAAAGTCTGAGGGCTTGCTCCTTCATATTGATGATAGAAGATGTGCTGCATAAGCTTTGTCAACTCTCTTCAGCAATCCTCATCATGCTGTTTATGAAGCTCTTCTTCTTCTAGCTTCACTTTAACCATTTGTCTCTGGACTTCGGAGTAATTGCTGAGGAGTGACTTGTGGCCTTGGCAACTGAATCACAGCTGAGAGCGGCAGCCTGTCTTCATCATCTTCTTCATCTTCTTCTAGCCTCAATATCCTTCTCTTCTTCTTCAAGGGTATATCATCGGCTATGGTTTTGAGGGTAAGGGAGTTGGTTTGGTGGGTTGTGTTTTGGTGGTTTTGGTGTGGAATGTTGACAGGCTGTGCTAGCATCCTTGAGGTGAGTGTGGCTTTTGATTGCTTGCTAGCTCAGTCCTGCTCCCACACCCGCTTCATTCAAAGCTTCAATAACAAGCCCCTTTGTATGCTTCAGACGAACAGATCTTGGTGGTGATTGCCAAGATACTGTCCCTGGACCAAGCTTTGATTTCAATCATTGATCTTCCAAGATATTTTGCAATAAATCTTATCATGATTTCAAGCCTTTCTCTTTCTAACACTTCATAACTTGCCCATCTATTCTGGATTTCTTCAATCTCTAGTCGTCGAATCTCAGAGTCAAGTTTGTTGGTGTCATGGCCTTGCCTAAACAGCTGATCAATGATGTTGTCCATTGATCTGCTGTGTTCGGCATCAGCCTCTTTTATCAGTAGCTCCAAGGCTTTATCTTCAGCAATGTGCTCATCAGCACCTTTCTTTCGCTTGTAGGTGAGCATTGGTTGCTGTTCTTTCTCCTCCTTTTGGGCTTGCTTCGCTTCCTTCTTTTCCTCGGATCTTTTCCTCTTCTTTTCTTTCACTGCAGTACTCTCCCCCTTTTTGGTTGCATTGGAGGAAGGGGTTTGTACCGCAGAAAGAGTCTTTTGGACAGCAGCATCAACCAAGGGCTGTAATGTTGAGGAAGCCTCTCATCAATGGCTTTGATCACTATATCAGTGATTATGGTGTGATGAGAGGGAGGGAATTTTGGAGTACAGCACCTATTTGCTCAGGAGGGTTCTGTTCCTGAGAAGTAGGGCCTGAAGCAGAGGCAGGTGTTGTGATTGGAGTGGCTCGTGTTTGGGAAACCTTCAAGTGAAGGTGCCATCTGTGGGTGGATAGAGGCAGATGGTCTTTCTCCTTGTGAGAGTTGGTCAAGTAGGTTTTGCAGCCTACTGACTTTCTCTTCAAGGATTGTGTTCTGGGCAAGAACATCATAGAAAAGCCCAGGTCATCATCAGCCGAAGCTGAATCAGCTGACCTCCTGCTTAGAGCAGGATTTACATGCACTGGGTGTAGACCAGTTGGTGCATGTGCCCCTTGTGCTTGGTACTGGGGACTTCCAGCCTCAGGACAATGTCCATCATCAGCTGTTGCCTCTAGTGAGGTCTTAGCAATGTTACCAGCCTCACTCTGGTCATGTGCTGAGTCAGAGGAGGTGGCAGCCTCACTAGATATTCTAAGCTCCTTGTCTACACCAGGAGATAGAAGTGGGAAACCCCTGTGCTGTGGGTTCTCAAGTGCACTGTGTTCCTCCCCCTCAATTGTAGAGGTATTCCCAGTAGTAAGTGGTTTCTGGGGAGGGGTGAGGAGTGCAATTGAGTCAGCACTTGTGCAACTATTAAAGTTGGGCTGTGAGGGGCGGTTGTTTGGGGTGAGGGGATAGAAGCAGTGTGCACCTGGGGAGGTTGGTGCTCTTCAATGGCAATCTCCTCAAGTGAGGAAGATCCCAGATAAGTAGGTACCCCTTGTGTGGTTGCTGCAGGCTCCTGTTGAGAGGAAGCCTGAGCGGCTGTGGCTGGAGGAGTCATTGTATCCACTAGGGGTTTGGACTAGTGGATATATCCTGCGTTTGTGTTGCAGGGCATCCTCAGGGGACTCAATTCCCTGAGTAGCCGTTTTGGTTTCTTTTTGGTGGGTTTGGTGGGGACTTTGGATTTGGAGGTGGTGGCTGTGGGTTCCAGCTGCGTGGGTTTGCGCAGCTTGGCAGCCATTTTGAGTGTCCGGTCAGAGTTGTGCCGGGAGTATACTTCCGGCAGAACAGCCGTAGCAGGGACTCCCAAGCCAACAAGTCCCTCAGCATTAAGCTGGTCTGTAATAATGGCCATTATGAACCGTGGATATAGTATCCAACGGTTGGCAGTTAGTTTTTGAGCCATATCCTTGAGCTCTAAAATATTATTTCAAAAAATTAAGTGGTTGTTGCTCAAGAATAGAATACATTACCTGCTGCCATTTGGTGGACATTTGATCCCAAGACGACGTCTTAGGGGCCAAACATACATTCACCATGTGAAAGAATCAGCTCAGCGTCATTAAAGTGTTTCTTCATGATAGTGGAGGCACTGAGATCGCCTTGATATCCATGTTGAGCAAAGGATAGATCTATGGTGCCCTTCGGATATCCAGCAGGAGAAGTAGCATCATTCAGTTGAAGAATTTGGCGGATTATTGCAGGAGTGATGACTACTTCTTTGTTGTTGACGACCGACCGGAGGGATGGTGTGTTGTTCTCCCAGTGGTAACAGTAACGTTCATCCAAAATTGGTGCAAGGATTCGGCATGTAAAATGGATTCAGAAGAAATGCCGTGTTGTATTGGGACTGAACCATAAGATCGATAGCAGTATCGAACTTAGTCCAGATGGGCGATTTAGTGAGGTAGGCAACACAGTTGTGTCGCGGTTTAATTTGCATAGACGCCATTGAGAAGAGGGAAGTTTTGGAGAGGAACGTTAGGTTTGAAGAAGATGAAGCAATGAGAGCTAAGGTTAGGGATATATATAGGTACGGGTAAGGAAACGACTGAAGGATGTGGTGTTAGTCATCAGTAGTTTTAAACGACCGTTGACATGGTATTATCCTTTCAGACGTTGAAACAGCTGAAGTCGTGGTGTTAGGCATCAGTAGTTTAGAAAACTACTGAAGACCGTGGTTTTGACTTCAGATGATTGAAACAACTGAGGACTTGGTGTTTGTCATCAGTAGTTATGAAACTACTGAAGACAGTGGTTTTGTCATCAGCTGTTGTAAACAACTGAAGACTTGGTATTAGTCATCAGTAGTATAAAACTACTGAAGACGTGGTTTTGCTTCAGTTGTTTAAAATGAAACAGCAGTTACAAACGACTGAAGAGAAAGTTCTCTTCAGCTGTTTTTCGTCAATTCTTAGCTTTTCAGCTGTTTCAAACTGTCCTCAACACATTCATCAGTCTTTTTGGCTGATTTCAGTTGTTTCATAGGACATCAGTACTTATCTGTTTTTACTGATTGCAGTAGTTGTAACTGCATCAGTAGTTGTAACTACATCAGTAGTTTAGAACAGATGAAGTACTTCAGTACTTGTGAGACATTTAGCCTTCAGTAGTTATAAAAACTACTGAGGGTAAAAGAGCTCATCAGTACTTATATGTGACATAGGTACTCATGATCATCAGTATGAATTACTAAGATCATCAGTAGTTGTCACTTATTCTAGTTGCAGCATACCAAGCCTTAACACCAGGTTTTGGAAAGTTGAACTATCCAAAGGCTTAGTAAAAATGTCTGCAAGCTCATCAGCACTAGGCACAAACTTAGGATCAATCAGACCTTTTTCAAAACAATCCCTTATAAAATGATGTCTGATCTCTATATGTTTGGTCCTAGAGTGCTGGACTGGATTTTTGACAATGCAAAGAGCTGAAGCACTATCCATTAACAATGGAGTCTTAGTCTCTGTAATGCCATAATCCAAAAGTTGGTTTTGAAGCCAGAGTACCTGAGATGTACAACTTGCAGCAGCAATGTACTCTGCTTCAGCAGTGGATGTAGCAACTGAGGTCTGTTTCTTGCTCTGCCAAGAAATCAAGCAGTTGCCTAGGAATTGACATCCACCAGAAGTTGATTTCCTGGTCAACTTACACCCTGCATAGTCACTGTCAGAAAAAGCAACTAATTTACCAGAATGTCCGGTAGAATACCATAAACCTAGAGATGGAGTGCCTTGCAGATATCTAAAGATCCTCTTGACTGCAATCAGATGAGACTCTTTAGGTGCAGCCTGAAATCTAGCACAAACACATGTAGCAAACATAATATCTGGTCTAGAAGCTGTTAAATACATCAAGGACCCAATCATACATCTGTAAAGTGTTTCATCAACCACTTTACCTTTCTGATCTGTGTCCAGTTGTGTGGTGCTGCTCATGGGAGTAGAACAAGGCTTACAGTTTTGTAAATCAAACTTTTGCAAAAGATCTTTTGTATATTTGGACTGATGAATAAAAATTCCATCAGCCTTTTGTTTGATTTGCAACCCCAGAAAGAACTGTAATTCTCCCATGGCACTCATTTCAAACTTCTGTTGCATCAACTTTGTAAAGGCATCACACAACTTTGGATCAGAGGATGCAAAAATGATATCATCTACATAATTTGAACAAGTAGATTATGCTGCCCAGCTTTCTTAATGAATAAAGTCTTATCTATGGAGCCTCTAGTGAAATTGTTTTCCAGAAGAAAGTTTGATAATGTCTCATACCAGGCTCTGGGAGCTTGTTTTAACCCATAAAGAGCTTTATCAAGCTTATACACCCATTAGGATGTTTATTGTCCTCAAAGCCTGGAGGTTGACATACATAAACCTCTTCTTTAATTTTTCCATACAAAAATGCACTTTTGACATCCATTTGAAAAACTTTAAGGTTTTGATAAGCAGCATAAGCTAAAAACAATCGAATTGCTTCCAGTCTGGCTACAGGGGCAAAGGTTTCATCATAATCAATACCTTCTTCTTGTGCAAACCCCTGAACAACCAGTCTGGCCTTGTTCTTAACAATAAGCCCATTTTCATCAGTTTTGTTCCTAAACACCCATTTAGTGCCTATTGCACACTTACCTGGAGGTAGAGGAACCAGTTCCCACACTTGCTGTTTCTTGAACTGAAGAAGCTCAAGCTGCATGGCATCAACCCATCCATTGTCCTTTAAAGCAATGTGATAATTCTTTGGCTCTTGCTGACTGATGAAGAGAGCATAGAAGCAGAAATTTGACAATTGACTTCTTGTTGATACTCCAGCATGATATCACCAATGATTTGAGACATAGGGTGATTCTTCAGATCTTGATACACAATGAGATCTGTGCAAGTGTTTGTAGCCGGTTCAGCAGCAACAGATGGTGATGGTGAATCATTTCCTTGAAACCAATCAGTGGATGGTAATTCAAAGGAAGTTGAATTCGAAGAAATCTCATCAGCATTTGTTGTGGATGTTGCTACTGGAGCTACAGGAACATCAGGTCTAGCTGAGTCAGCAGCTGATCACTAAACCTGAAGAGGTGAGTACTGCAATCATCATCATCATCAGCAGTACCACCAGGTGGTGAACTGTTGACAGGAGCAACAGCAGGAGTTTGATAAGGAACATATTGCAGTATGTCCAAATCAAATAACTCCACAGGACTTTGTGGAATCTTGTCCTTTGGAGATTCATTAAACTTAACATGTAGAGTTTTTCAACCATCTTTGTTCTGCAGTTGAAGACTCTGTATGCCTTGCAAGTAGATGAATAACCAACAAAGTACCCTGCATCCACCTTAGGATCAAATTTATGGAGTTGATCCTTTGTGTTGAGAATGAAACAGGGACACCCAAATGCTTTGAAAAATGAAATCAGAGGAGCCAAATGATGGAGAACTTCATATGGAGTCTTCATCAACCTCTGATTTACTAAAACTCTATTTTGCACATAACAAGCTGTGTTGACAGCTTCAGCCCAAAAGGTCAGTGGCAAACCTGAGTCAGCCAGCATGGACCTTGCAGCTTCAATGAGGGTCCTGTTCTTTCTCTCCACTACTCCATTTTGTTCTGGAGTCCTTGGAATGCTGAACTGCCTTTTGATTCCCTTTGAAAGATAGAAGTCATCAAGTGTATGATTTCTGAACTCAGTTCCATTATCACTCCTAATACACTTGACTGGAAGGGATACTGCTTCTCAATGTACAGCACAAAGTGAATAATCTTCTGAGCAGCCTCATCCTTTGAATGTAGAAAGAAAGTCCACAAATCTGGAGTAATCATCCACATTACCAGACAGTATTTCTTCTTTGCCATGCTCATTACTCTCACAGGACCAAATAGATCCATATGCAGTAATTGCAAGCAGGCAGTGGACTTGGACACTTCAATAGGAGGGAATGAGACTTTGTGCTGTTTTCCTTTTAAACAAGCAGTGCAGGTTTCATCACAGTGGAACTCCTTTATTGGTAAGCCTCTGACTAAACTATTGTGGCTAAGCTGATTCATGTTTTTGAGATTAACATGACCAAGCCTCCTGTGCCACAGTTTAGATTCTTGAGAAGAGGCTTTGGAAAATAGGCAAGGATTGCCTTTGAGATCTATCTTCTTAGAGAGATCTAAGGCATACACTCTTCCTGTCCTGTTGGCTTTCAGGAGAGTGTGATCATCCAACACCTTGTCAATCAAGTGCAAAACTTGGATGACAGAATCCTACAGTTTTGACTGGTGAAAAGGGCAACATGGCCTTTATCACACATTGACTGACACTCAAGAGATTGTACTTGAGATTTTCCACATGATTAACATCATCAAATTTGATTTCTCCATTGGAGACAAAGCCCTTACCGATGATGTAACCCCTAGCATCATTGCCAAAAGAGACAAATCCCTTCTTTCCTTGAGAGTAGTCATGAAGAAGAGAGTTGTTCCCAGTCATGTGCATAGATCCCCCACTGTCTACATACCAGATGCTACTTTGGCATGTTGAAGAACCCTGCAATAATAAACAATCAGTTAGTTTTAGAGACCCAAACCTTTTTGGTTTTGGGCCTGGTCTCATCAATAGATGGTAAACTAACAGGTTTATTTGAAACAACAGCCTGAGAGGAAGAAGATGGTGTAGAAGAGGAGTCCTTTGGCTTGGACCTCCTTTTCTGTGGTTTCAACATAGGAGAATCTAGTTGGTTAACTCTACCCAACAGATGTTGTACCATCATCACCAGCTGTGTCTGATTTTGTGATAAAGCTTTCAGCTCATCAGACACATTGCTAGTGGAGTTTGATAAGTTCCTATGTTGCACCTTCTTCTTTTGAGCACCCTCGCTGTCACCAGCTGACCTGTTTACCCCCTTCCTTTGGATTTCTTTAAGGACTTAAGGGTTACAGGATTTGATGTTGCTGATACAAATGTGGTCTCAAACTCAGTTTTCATTTTTACCATTTTCTCATTAATTTCTTCTTTTTGTTTGAGTTTGGAACCTCTTTTGTACCAACAATCATCTGTAAGATGATTGAACAACCACATACTTCACATGGTTTCTTCTTCATCTTAGGTTGATCATCAACTAAAGAGGGTGAAGCAACAGAAGACTTGTTCTTCAATGCTTTGGAAGCATTGTTTGCTTTCTTGACTACCTCTTTAGTAGTCTTCAAACTCTTTCTACTGCCAGTTTTCTTCTCTTCAGTACTGACAGCAGTTGAAGTTTGAACTTCAGGTGTTAAATCCTGCTCTCTAGTCCTTTCAGGACCTTCAGGATTAACTCCTGAGTTGATCAACTCATTAATCATGTGAATGTCAGCATTTGAACCATCAACATCAGCTGATAAGTTCAAAGAGGGCTTGATGCTGACTGCTACTTCTGATTGTGCTGTATCAGAAGGTAGATCACATGATGTGATGGATTGGTTATCACTCTCACCATCAGATTCTACCTCTGCTCTTGGGGTAAAATCTGTAGGTGGAGCAGTGTGATTGTAACCAATTCCAAACTTCACATTTGAAGCAGATTGCTTACTAAGAAGCATTTCAAAACCTTTGCATGATTGTACCCATCTATCACACTCGACCTGGGTAACTGCAAGGGTTTCTTTGAGATCTTTGTACTTCTCTAGAAGTACTTCTTCTCTAGCCTTATCATCAATTATTTGGCAATTCAGTTTATAAATCTCATCATTTTTATCTTTGAGCACAAACTCAAACTCAGCTTTGTTTTTGGAAATTATTTGTTCTAGCTCAATGTTCTTATTAATTAGAGCTACATTTGCTTCTCTAATGGAAGCAAATGCTGCTATGCATGGTTCAGAACATAATTGGCTTTTGCCTCAGAGGATACCTGTGATACCTGAGGTGTAGAGGCATTGGAAAATGAAGTATCAGCAGACTCCAAAGCCATAAGAGCTAGATTCCCAAAGGACTGTCACCACCATGTTGACCAGCACCTGAGAACAGTTGATCATGACCAGACAAGTCATCTGGTAAACTGCTCCAGTCAACAACTCCTGGGGTGAAGAAGCTGTGTGTTGAGATTGAGGTTGTTGATGAGATTGGGAAGGCTGAGGTTCTGGTAGTGCATGAGGTTGTGGTGTCATAGGAACTTGAACTTGATTTGACTGTGGCATGTAATAACAAGGGTACGATATGGCATTTGACCCTGAGGAACAAAATATGCCGGAGATTGTTGTTGAGGATGATGACTAGAGGTGACAGGATGTTGCCCTCTGTGTTGTTGACTATTGCCAGGAAAAGTCACAAAGGGTGCAGTGGAGTTAGATCCAGTTGATCTACACTCTCTTGCAAAGTGTCCAAGCCTTTGGCATTTGTGACACCTCAACTTGCTCTTGTCAAAACCAACTTTGGTTTTGCCAGAGAGTCCTGGGAATTTTCTTCCAGTTCTTTTGTAGAACTTCTGAGATCTGATATTTATCAAGGCCATTTGGCTCAAAATATCCATCTCTTCTAAGTCATCATCAGCAATCCCCTTGAGATCATCCAATGAAACATAGATTGTCATTATTACACCCAGTAAACTGACCATCAATACTCACAAATGCAGAATCAGAAGTGCTTGAAGAGAAATTAATATGCTCATCATACTGGCATTCAGATGAAGCATATTCTGACTCATGACCCACCAAGGCAGTGTTGCCTTGTACAAAGTCTTCAGTGAGCTTTCCAGATGAAGACACTTTCTCTTCTGTTCTATCTCTCTCTCTCAAAAGTGAGCAGTTTCCCATGGAGTTGGGTGAGAGATAGTTTGTCCAAACTTGCACTGGAGCGTAGGACAATAGTATATGTGTCCCATCTCTCAGGAAGTGATCTGAGAAATCTGTTATTCATCTGAATATTGGTGTATTCAAGTTTGACCATTTTTAGTTCAGAGATCAAACAAGAGAACCGCTCATATTGTTGAGTCAGTGTCTCACCCTTTCTATGAGAGAATGTCTCATATTGTTGGGCAAGAATTTCTCTAGTATTTGCCAAGACCTCATCTGTTCCTCCAAATTGTTCTTTCAAGGCATTCCAGAGGTCATGGGCAGTTTCATGATGCATTAGCCCAGAATAGATTTCATTGGGCAGTGCCATGGCCAGAATTCCATGGGCTTTTGCATCAATTTCAAGCAACTTCTTATCCTCATCTGAGTATTGCTCCCTCCTCTTCGGAACCATTTGATTGGTTTCCGGGTTATTCACCATAGGCTTGTGTGGACCATGTACCACTGATGTCCAACACCCTGCGCTGTTAACAGACAGGTGATGGAGCATACGTCTTTGCCATATGTTATACTCATTCCTAACCAGCATTGGCTTGGTTGAGGAACCAGTATTGTGAGGATCATTGGAAGGAGTAGTCATTTTCAGTTCAAAAACAATTTAGTTCAAGCTTTTAAAAGTTTTAGACAAACCACAACAAACTCAATGAGAACCAAGAAAAGATCTCAGGATGAATGAGCAGAAATACAGAAAATTCAATCTCTATAACCGTTTCTTGCAAAAAACAAGCTAATTCAATCAAACTTAGATCTTGAATAGCAGTTTCAATGATCAATTATTAGATCGATCAATGATTAACCTGCTCTGATACCATTTGACAGGATCAGCGATCACAAGTTTGATGTATTAGGATACAAAGCAGCGGAATACAAACAGAATTAGACAAATTGTAGCAAGCAATCGATATTGTAAGCATTAAAAGCGCATACGGTTATAGGAGAGAATATATTTCTGATTTCAAGGAATGTTTATAGATGTAGAATATTTCTAATCAAATTCATTCGTTTATTCCATTCATTCATCTCATTCACATCGTTACAATGAGTTGTCACTCCTTATATAGAGTGCAACAATCACTGCTGTTATCACGGAAAGTGACAACTGGCAGATCTAATACAAAAATAACTAATTCTTAACAAACTACTGAAATGTTCACAACTACTGAGAACATATCAGCATGTTAAGTACAAAATATAAAACTACTGAAACTACAACGACTGAAGAACAAGCTCTTCAGTCGTTTTACAAAACTACTGAAACATAAAAATATAAAACTACTGATATCACAACTACTGAAGAAGTACTCTTCAGCAGTTGTGACAAACTACTGAGGCTTCAGTACTTGATCTTCAGACTTTGACCTTCAGTGTTTCATCAGCTGATGACTTCAGTAGATATCATCAGCTGATGTCTTCAGTCTTTGTCTTCAGACCTTGTACATCAGTTGTTGATCTTCAGCACTTGTAAACTCTTCAGCTGTTGTACTTTAGTACTTTGGTCTTTCAGCTTCAGCACTTGTGTTCTTCAGCTGTTGTACTTCAGCACTTTGTTCTTCAGCTGTTGAGGTCTTCAGCACTTGATCTTCAGCTTTGAAGTCTTCAGCACTTGTCAAACTACTGATGAGGCTTTCAGCAGTTGTTGTGATACCATGTGGGACTTAGAGTTTTCTGATCTTGGCTCATTGGTTCTTTTGGTCCAACAGGCTCTAGCAGAATATGCTCATGAGAATTCCACCTCCCCGAGCTTAAAATGCACTCATACTCATTAAGGAGCATTTATGACACTGATCACAAAATCGGGATACACTTAGAAGATTGTACCCAGCTCCTTGACAATGTTTACCTTTTCATGTTGAGCTTACCATTTGTTTACCTTTCCCCTTCCGAAATGTACCCACCTTCATCTCCTCCAAAAGCAACTGGCCCTCCGTCATGCTTTCAAAGTTTAGATAGTGACCTATTGCCTGTCATGTGCCGGAACAGCCACTATGAATGATCCAGACATTCTTTTTTGTCTGAGTTTCCTACAAAAGAAATAATTATTACATTGGAACCCGAGCCTTACTTGTCTTGGGCTCACTAAGAGAAACAGAAGTAAAGCAATAGTATAGATCCTATAGTTGTGCTATGAAATCTTGATTGTTGTTGATGTAGAACATCCATCACTTGGTCTTTCTTTGACATCCACCCACCTTTGGAAGTTTGGACTTGACCTTTAATACTTTGGAAGCTTTTGAGACTTGGAAGTTTTATGACTGGACCTTCGAAGATTCTGCAAGCACTGCAGCAGAGTTCTGTGCTTCGGAAGTATCCTTCCTTCTGAGACCAATTTTCTTCCGAAGGCAATTTTCCGCTTGCCTTCTTCTTTTTTTGGAGCTTTTGAAGGAAACATATTTTCCTTCCGAAGCTTGAATCTTCTTGGAGCTCTTGGAAGTCTTTGTCTTGGACATGTGAAGAGTACCTTTAGGATTGTATGGACAATCCTTAGCAAGATGAGCAGTACTTTGAAACATGACACACACCATTTTCTTCTTCCGAAGAGCCTTTTGTTAAGAGCAAGACTGACTTTGATCACATCCCGTCTCCACCTTCATCTTTGCAGATACTGAGACAGTCCTTTTGGGCTGAGGACTATTCTTGGAGTTGGATGGTACAGGCTATGTAGCAGTGATACACAACTAATCAGCCTTCTTCTTGGTGCTGAGATGATTTGAACATGAACCAGAAATCTTAGCAGAAGAGTTAAGGTTGATGTCTTCAGTTTTCACCATTTCAAATCCTGCAGAGATAAAAACTTGTTTCTACTTCGAATCAAAAGTAGCCTTGAACTCTTAAGCCTTCCTAGCTTTTCTTTTGCTCTTTCTGATCAAATTCTTCCTCATAGACTTGGTCATCATAGTCTTCTTCTTCTCATCTGAAGGATAGTGTCCCTTCTTAGAATCCTCCTCTTCACTCTTCTCAGAGGAATTTTTCACTATCACTTATTCATCCTCTTCACTCAAAGGATCTATGAGAGGAAGCTCTTCTTCATAAGTTCCACACCTGGGTGATCTTACAGACAAGATTGTGTGTGGAGGAGCTATCTCATTAGATCCCAGTCCCTGCTTGTTTTGATAGCACACCTTGTTGTGCATGGATGTGAATATCATGTTCTTGAAGGTCTCTTCTTCAAGAACACACTTTTCTGCCCTGGTTTTGCTGATCACAAGCTCAGCCTGGCACTCAGTGAGCTTAGTTATGAGATCCTTGATCTGAGTCCTAAAATTTGTATGCCCATGTTTTAGAAGTGAAATGGTTTTCTCAAGTCCTCTATCTTTAGTTTATAATCATTTTCAGTCTTTCTAAAATCAGCTTTTAAGGACTCAAGATCAGATCTCATTTCTAAGTTGTAGGATCTATATTTGTTAACTTTAGCAATGCATTCATGAGTACAGAGATGTTCCAATACCTTGGTTTCTTCATGATTTGCCATGAGTGCTTGGTTTGGAGAAGCATCTTCTACCTGAAAGCTCCAGTCAAAGCCTCCTTCTTCAATAGCAACTGCAACTTGTTGGTTTGACTTCTCATTTTGGGTAGCATTTTCAATGTAGTTTGGTCTGGATTGTGCATGGCTACCACTTGTTCTTGTTGCCTTATAGTCCCTAGCAAATTGGCCCATCAAGTTACAGTTGTAACACTTGACTTTGATTTTGTTCAGTCCAAACTTTCCACTAGTCGCACTACTAGGAAACTTCATTCCAGTCTGCTTGTAGAACTTCTTGGCTCTGTGAGTGAGAAGAGCCATCTGCTGGACTATTTCCATATATTCCAGATCATCTAGATGAATACAATCCAGGTCTTCAAGGGTGAAAAGAGAGCTGCAACAACTTTCATCAGAAGACACAAAGGTTTGAGAAGAATTTGTCTATTGGAATGGGCTTCCTTGAGTGTAGTTCTCCCTTGGTGTCTCAGGAAGGTGATGAAAGGACCCTTTAGTGAGTTTTCAACATAGCATATGAGATGATGTTTGGGTTCTATGCTATCTCTTTCAACCACATGAAAGGCTGAACTCATTTGATTGTTGGAGTTTCAAGATGAACTTACATGTTCATCTCCATCTGGTAGCCACTGAGAATCTCATACAACTCTGTCAGAGTGAGAGTTTTCAGGTTCTCAGTTCTCTTGATAACCAGAAAGTAGTGTGTTCATTGCCTAGGAAGTGAGGACATGAACTTCCTTACAACGTCTCTGTTTTCAAGAGCAACACCTCCATCCATAAGGGTATCCACAATCTCAACATACCTAAAGTATTGTTGAGTCATGTTCTCTCCTTCTTTAAAGGTGAAATCTCCAAACTGTTACTTCAGGAGATCCTTTCTTGTTCTCCTTTGCTTAAGAGGAACCCTTATACATAATTTCAATGCATCTCACAACTGCTTAGTTGTTTTGCATTTCTTGAAACCTCTGTACACAGAGTTTGGAAGAGCAGTCTGAAGGGCTGTCATGGCTTTTTGCTGAATGTCTACTCTCTTTCTATCTTCATCTGAGTAGTCAACCACAGCCTTAGGGATCATACCACAACCAGTAGCAGAGGGGGTGCTTGGTATGTAAGGTCCATTTTCAACAGACTCCCACATTCTTGAATCTAGAGACCTGATGAAACCTTCCATTCTTTGGCACCATGTGTCAAAATCATCAAGAGTGATCAGTGGGGACTTGTTCATGGTTCCAGTTTCCATATTAGGTTTGGAAATGGCTGCCATTTAAAAAGTTAAGTATTTTGTGTGTATGAGGGATTTAAAATGGTGAAATCTTATATCAAGAGCCTGGATGCCCTGATACAAAATGAAGGACCGATGAAGGGTGGTCACTTACAACACAATGAGGAGATTAACTTGACTAATCAAACAGTAAAGAATTAAGCACAAGAGTTGATACTAAGAACACAAGTGAATAAGAGACAGAACAAGATAGCAAAATACACAAGAAGATGGTTTTCAAGATTGCAGTATATTTCCTTCTCAGTTCTATTACAAGTGTTACAAAGCATAAAGAAAAGTTACAAGTACTTGAGATACATATACTACATCCTACAGCCGGCCATACTTTGAAGGCCAGCTGATACAATTTACTAGAAACAAAACAAAATCAATTGTAGAGTCAAAAGGCAGATTGCCTTTTGACTTGTGACTATGACATACCATAGTACACATCCTAAAATTTACAAAAGGATAAAGTACATGAAGTAGAAAGTTACAAACTCAAGACCTTAATTTACAATTACTAAAAGCATGGACCTTTTCACCAACTCATGCAAGTTGGTGACTTTATAGAGTTGCAACGAAAAGGGGTCTAGCTTTATGTAAAGCACATTAGATAAGCATGTATACTAAAAGTCTTTGGAAGAAATCTGTCTTCAAGTGTTGGCTTTGGAAGAGTTCATCTTTGGCTTCAGAAGATATTGGTCTTGCCTTCTGAAGATTTCACACGTAGAATATTTCTCTTGCATGTGTGAAACTTCCGAAGCATTCTTCTTCAATGCACTTGTGCATTCATGCAGGAGATCTTAAGTGTTTGAGTTGCATTAGCCTTAACATGTTTCCTTACAAACGCCCCCTAGGCTGATGCTACCAAAACACTTTGAAAACTTTAGATATCAACAGTCCTCATTATGATGATGACCATCCCTTTCGTCATGAGATGATCAGGATCACTCAAATTCTCAAAGTGTCTTCTCATGTCAAACATATCATGTATAGGCAGATTGAACATGTCCTACCATGTGTAGACATGCTTGATGCCTTGATCTCTAATGACATGCCATCTTTCTGGATTTATGGTGTATGTCCAGGACAAGATAGGTCTTCCTGATGCTAGAGAGGCTATTTGAATAGGAGTTGATGGAGCATCCTCTGGCTGCATATCGTCAAGATATCATGATTCATTTTGAGGTTTAGAAAAGGATGTTTCTTTCTTCTTCTTTGGCTTTGGCTTAGAAGCCATCCATTTCTTTCTCTTTATTCCTTTTAACTGAGAAGACTAGCCCGCATCACCTGATTGATCTTCTTTGTCTTTCACAATTGGGTCTTCCTTTCTCATAAGTTCAGAAGGAGATTCTGACCCTGCTGTGGATCAGAAGATGAAGCTTTCCAAGATTCAATAGGAGGTTTAGGTTGTGTTGTCTCAGGTTGTTCAACCTTAACCTCCACTTCAGGTGGAGCTTGACTTGGAAGGGAGTGTAAGTCAATCAGCTCTCCACTCTTGATCTTTTGCTTGATTAACCTGATATGCTAATCCATAGTGGATAGAGACATAGGGCCAAGTCTCCTTCCGGATAATCCATACAACTTCAAGAAGGTCATCATCCTCTGCTTATCTGTACATTTCTTCATGCTCTTCTGCATGATGGCCCTTGACTTAGCTGCTTCTTTCTTTAGCTTCCTTTTAGTGGTCTTTCTTTCCTTGACTATCTCAATTCAAGTTGTTTGAGATACTCAAACTAAACATAGTCACAGGATAGGGAAGAAGTGCATCTACCTGATAGAGGCCTGTGTCACTCAGGTAGTTGATCATCTTCATCCTTCTTCTTCTCTATCTACCTGAGGTTCTTGTTGAACCACATCCTCATGTGCAGGACTTTATTGAACTTGAGAGAGACCAGGAACATGCTTATATAATATTTTCTTTCTTCTTTCTTCTTTCATTTGTACCAGTAGCTCAACATCTTCTGCCTCTTTTTTCTCTTTTGACCTTTCTCTGTCACCAGTTCATTTAACTCCTCTAAGGGGAAGAAATGACATTGTTAATGTCATAGTTTTTGGTCTGCAAGTAATTGATCCTGAGTGCCCTCAACTCATCATCCTAAGTGTTTGGTCTGGGGGCAGTTTGGAAAGCATTTCCATGAGTCTTGAAAACCCAGAAGATGAACTTTCTCCCCTTAGCTTCCTTTTCCTCTCTCTCTCTCTCTCTCTCCTCCTCATATCCTCAATGTCATCTTTCTTTTCCCTTTGTCACTCACAGATCTTTGTGACTCAGTGTGGAGAGCTCTTTGGCCTTCATTGCTTGGTGTGCACAATGACAAGTGAGGATGGTGAGTCCTAATGTCCACACTCTCTGAAGAACTCCCAGGTTCTGTGATCGTAATGACTTTCTCCCATTTTTGGTAGCATCACCCACTTGCATAGGTGAGCTAGGAGTTAGATCGATCACATCCACAGGTTCTTGTGTTCCCGGTTGAGCTCCTTTTAAAGGTCTCCCAGCTAGTTTTTTCCTAAGATAAGAAATCTCAAGTTGTTGATCATTAACCCTGTTTTGCAAGGTAGTCACCTGAGATTCAAGATGACTAACCTTGGAGACAAAATAGGTGCATGTTTTGGATAGTTTTTTCACCTTTAGTCTCAAGTTCCCCTCATCTTCATCAGAAGAATCATTGGGGGATGAGATGATTGAACCAGAATCCTCTTTCTCATCACCAGCTTCAGGTTCTTGGCTGCTGGATTTGCTCTGCTCACTGCAGCCTTAGTTGAGGTGTCAATGGCTAAGATGCCATTGTTGAGGTCTAATGATGGAATCACTTGCAAAAGTGAGAGCCTCTTCTATATGGACATCTTGAACAAGTTCAAAAGTATCCACCTCAGTAGTGGATGACTGATATGGGATAGATGTAGGAGACTCAAGAGCACTCATCTCTCTTTGAGTCGGGGAAAAGAAGAGAGATTCATGATACTCACTGAAACCTACATCTTCATCAGTATGAAGTTAAGGTTTGGGATAGGTTGGTTTAAGTCCAGAGGCTAGGGTGGTAACTATCCTTGAAGGTTGATCACTTGAGTGTTGAGATTGAGCATGAGGAACCTCAACACTGATCATTGAAGGAATAGGAGTGGTCTGCCCCTCAAGAGAAGTGAGAGCTCCAGTGTCCACTTCTTCCTGTGTGGGTGAGTGTATAGGGCCCGGCACAGACTGAGTAGTCTGAGTAGGGGTTCGTTTGTTTTTTCTTTGGTAGGTGAGGGTGATTTGTGGCTGTTGAGGGGGTTGGGATGTAGAAGGTGTGGGTTCAACACTAGCTGGTGCTGTTAGGTTGTCACCTTGAGCAATGAGCACTAACACTTTTGGACAAGGGCTATTTCTCCCAGAGAAACCAACAATAGGCTTTCTTAATATTTTGAAGATGCTAGGATTCATCTTTAAGAGTATTACCTGTTCCCCTTAATTGTAAGCCCAGTTCATAGTTAAGAATATATTGAACATATCTAGAGAACATATAGTACTCTAAGGGGTCCAGTTTACAAGCAGATTAGTGTAAACAAACTGAGACTACCTGAACATGACTCCCTAAACCATCCCATGAACAATGAAGGAGAGATCTTCAGGAATATGGTCCCATCCACCATGCTTGTTTGACATGCTATGGATAACCACATGGAGCGGGAATTTCCATTGGGATGAGACCTTCCCTCTCTGAAGGTCTTGAAAGAGAAGTCTCTCTCATAGCCCATCTGCTCGAAGGACTTGTTAATAGCTTCTTTAGGAAAGAACACCTCACCTTCTTCATCATCCAGCTAAAGATTCATGTTTATGATGGCCAGAGTGACGAAGTCTGTTCTCCCCTACACTATGGCAGACAGTGCCATCTCCCATCCATGATGACCTCGTGCCAGGTCTTCCAGAATTCTAGAAGTTGATCCACATAAATATTAGGATCAATAGTTAGGGAGGTGAAGTTATTGGATAGAGTTAAGAAACGGCAAACCTTTGAGAAATGAGGATCTTTCTTAGAGTGTAACAGAGCAACTTGGTTGTGTTGCCTATGTAACTGCATGGAGATGTTTGGATCATTTTTGCGGTTAAGGTTGGCCATTTAGAGGAATCTTAAGGATGAAGAAAACACTTTGTACCGTAAACTTTCTATATATAACATATATATACATATATATATATATATATATGTATATATACACATATATATATATATATACATATATATATATACATACACATATGGATATATATATGTTATATATACAGATATATGCATATACATATAATATATATATATTATATATATATATATATATATATATATAGACACACACATATATATACATATATGTATATATCCTCGTGTATTACACGGGTTGAATAAATAAAATATTAAGTAATTAGTAATGAAAATATAATAATTAATAAATAATATGATTGAAATTGCATATTGTAAGGCCCCATTCCCGGGATGCTTACAGCTGATAAATCATTACACATAAAACATACATTTTCATTTAACTTACATAAATATCGCAGCGGAAACATTCAAAAATGACATTTCATTTCATCATAAAAACTTTCGCAAAATAATACATTGTTAATTAGTTACAAAGTACATTGTTGCATCACATCACAAAAGCATTATATAAATGGATGCCATCCCAAAAGAGCTTAGTAGCCGCCCGTGCCATCCTCCGCAACCATTACATGCCAACTGGAAACACACCAAAGTCAGCGTTGCTGAGTGAGTTCTAGTTTTATACATACACATAGATAATATCATTATTATCTTCATTATTCATTCTTTTGTCATTACATCTTTCCCTTTCATCAACGCCATGAACTTTACCCTTCATGCTCATGATACGAGGCCTAAGCCTATCATAGACCTTCGTTCACGGTGCCTAGCACCTATGGCCACAGTACCTAAGGTAAAGTTCTGGTATACTATTGTCTTGTGCTATGCCGTTCGTGCTTATGGTACTAGACCTAAGCCTTTCATAGACCTTCATTCATGGTGCCCAGCACCTCTGGCCACAGTACCTAAGGCAAGCAACAATGGTTCCATACACATGGTCAATCACAAATAAAGACCTCAATGTGCATCCTCCCTGGGTAGCGAACCCGCACACCGTTAGGCTAACACCTTTTAATGGTGTGTCCCGACATACAAGGCTTGCAAGACTTTCTTTACTTTTATCATTCATTAGTGCATGCATTCTTACTTCATGTTCCTTTGTCATTATCTTTCGCTTTACGTTACATAATATTTTCATTTCATTCATAACATAACACGTAGAGCCACAAGAAAGATCAACATACATCATAATAAGGAACATAACATACACAGTCATCATCATCATACAGGGCAACATCATACATACATAACATGCATAATCATGCAACATCATCATCATCCTACCCAACGTACTCTCTAAGGCCTCAACAGTCATATTACATGAACTTACTGGAACTTTCACGTCAAAACTTACATCCGCACTTTCCCCCGAAGGTCAGTACATAAACTACACTTCCTTTGGGTACGCCAGCCCTACTTTGGCGTATGGGCATCCTTCAGTCGCATCGCCTCCACGCGACTGAACATCATGCGATTGGACCATTGCGGATGAACACCTATGCGAATGAACACCCAATCGTGCGAATGAAACTAATGCGAATGGACTCCATGCAGATGAGTCCAATGCGAATGGACCTAATGGGGATGGAACTAATGCGAATGGGCATTTATGCGACCGGGCTCTCAGTCATGCGAATGAACCCTCAGTCGTGCGAATGAACCCTCGGTCTTGCGAATGAACCTCAATTGCACCTGAATCGGCCGTATGGCCTCCATTCGGTCGCCTAGCCCTAGCTGGTGCAGAATACAATTCATCTCGAACCCAATCTGCAATTTTTGACTTACCAGCTCATCTAAACCCATTCTGAGCCTAAATCAACCATCCTAAACCTTAGGAATGCATACCACAACACCATTCAAGCACACACAAGCTCAAACACGAGACCAAACGAATCATACACATGCCCACACACACACAAACGGGTCAAACACACACACACACCAAAACCGATTTTCAGATGTGTTCTAGCCCCAAATCATTTAAAAACATGTAAAAGACGGGTCCTAGAACTCACACAAATGACCACAACGAGAAGAGCTTCGATTTGACCCTTTACTCGATGATTTCCACGCTCGAATCAACCCGAACCAAGCTTTTCTCCTCTTTTCCCCCTTTCTCTCTTCTTGGCTGATTTTGGTGTGTGTGGGGAGAGGGTAAGGGCTGCCCTCTCCCTTTAAATACCCCCACTCACCTAAGTTTCTCTCGTTGGCGAGTTTGGTCCCTTGACTTTGGACTTTATTTCTTTTACTTCTTTCCTCGGATTTAAAGAAAACTATCCGCGCATTACAAGTCCACCCCCCTTAAATAGGTTTCGTCCCCGAAACCTATTATTCCTCGAAAAAACATGGGTAATGCTGTATCATTTCTTCTTCAGTCTCCCATGTTGACTCAGATCCCTTCTTGTGCTTCCACTGTACACGCACAAGAGGAACCACTTTATTTCTCAGCCTCTTCTCTTTTCTATGGATGATAGCCACTGGTTGCTCCACATAATTGAGTCGTTCGTCTACTTCGATATCCTCCAGTGGAACAATCATGTCTTCATCCGCCAGGCATTTCCTTAGATGAGATACGTGGAATGTCGAGTGAATTCCACTTAACACATCTGGTAACTCCAATCTATAGGCCACGTCTCCTACTCGAGCAATGATTCGGAAAGGGCCTATATACCTCGGTCTTAACTTGCCCCGCTTTTTGAATTGAATAATACCCTTCCAAGGTGAGACCTTTAACATAACCCGGTCACCCACCTGGAACTCAGTCGGTCTGCATCGTTTATTAGCATACGACTTCTGTCTATCTTTGGCTGCCTTCATGAAGGCCTTGATCTTTTCGAGCTTTTCAGTCATAGCCTCAATTACCTTGATGCTTCCTAACTCTTTCTGACCAATATCACCCCAACAGACAGCTGTTTTGCATCTCCTACCATATAGCATCTCATAGGGTGGCATACCAATGCTGGCATGGTAACTATTGTTGTATGAGAATTCAGCTAACGGTAAGTGGTCATCCCAACTTCCCCCGAAATCATAACACATGTCCGAAGCATGTCCTCCAATGTCTGAATGGTCCACTCTGACTGACCATCAGTCTAGGGATGATAAGTCGTACTGATGTGTAACCTTGTCCCCATCACGTCGTGGAACTTCCTCTAAAATTTAGATGTAAACCGGGTGTCACGATCAGACACAATAGACACCGGCACACCGTGACGAGTTACAATCTCTTTGATGAAAAGATCGGCCAACCTCTCTGATGAATATGTCTCGCGGATCGATAGGAAGTGAGCACTCTTCGTCAAGCGGTCAACAATCACCTATATATCATCATACCCTTTCGGGGTACGCGGCAGCTTTGTAATAAAATCCATGGTGATGTGCTCCCACTTCCATTCTGGTATATCCAAAGGTTAGATCTTTCAATACGGCTTCTGATGCTCGGCCTTCACCTGTAGACAAGTAAGGCATTTACTCATATACTCCACTACGTCTTGTTTCATACCCGGCCACCAATAATCCTTCTTCATGTCTTGATACATCTTTGTGGCCCCTGGATGAATGAAGTATCAAGTCTTATGAGCTTCATCCAAAATCTTCACTCGTAGATCCCCAAAATGAGGAATCCACATCCGTTCAAATCGGGTTTTAACACCAAGTGTGTTTTCACCCAATTCGCCAACCAGACCTCTCATTCTTTCCCAGTTAAGATGATCTTCCTCCAATGCCTGATCTTGAAACTCTTTAACTTGCTTCATCACGTCACAGGTCATGATTAGCTGATACGCCTTCACCCAAATCTGCTCGGGCCTCTCCTTTCGGCTAAGGGCATCAGCCACCATGTTGGCCTTGATCGGATGGTAATGGATCTCACAATCATAGTCCTTTATAAGCTCCAACCATCGTCTCTGCCTCATGTTCAGATCTTTCTGCTCAAAAAAGTACTTCAAGCTCTTGTGGTCAGTGAAAATGGTGCGCTTTGTCCCGTAAAGATAGTGCCTCCAAATCTTTAGTGCAAAGACCACGGCTACAAGCTCCAAGTCATGAGTAGGATAGTTGACCTCATGAACCTTAACTGTCGGGATTCATAGGCTATAACTATTCCTCTCTACATTAACACACACCCCAACCCCGAGTAGGAAGCATTTGAATAAACCACCAGATCTTCACTTCTATCGAATAATGACACAACAGGAGCTTGAGTCAACCTTGCCTTCAATTCCTCGAATGCCTTCTCTTGAGCTTAACCCCATAGAAACTTTACATCATTCCGGGTCAACTTAGTTAGTGGAGAAGCGATCTTAGAAAAGTCTTGGATAAATCTTCTATAGTAGCCCGCCAAACCCAAGAAGCTACGAATCTCGGATGGTGTCTTTGAAGACTTCCACTGTATCACCTCCTCCACCTTTGCCGAGTCCATCATAATCCCGTCAGGATTCACCAGATGAACCAAGAACTAAACTTCGTGCAACCAAAATGTGCACTTGGAGAACTTGGCGTACAACTTCTTCTTTCTCAACATCTCTAGAACCTCCCAAATATGATCAGCGTGCTCATTCTTAATATTCGAATAAATCAGGATATCATCAATAAACACAATCATTGATTTATCTAACATCGGCCAACACACCCGATTCATCACATCCATTAAAGCAGCAGGCGCGTTGGTCAAACCAAAAGACATGACGAGAAACTCGTAGTGACCATAACGAGTGCGGAAAGCTGTTTTAGGGATATCCTGCTCCTTCACCTCAACTGATGATAGCCAGATCGAAGGTCTATCCTTGAAAACCAACTAGCACCTTGAAGTTGATCGAACAAATCATCTATTCTCAGTAAGGGGTATCGGTTCTTCACCGTCAACTTGTTCAGCTCACCGTAGTCGATACACATCCTCATGCTACCATCTTTCTTCTTCACGAATAGGACCGGAGCACCACAAGGAGAGGTACTCGGCCTAATGAAACCCTTATCAAGCAGTTTTTGCAACTGCTCCATCAACTCTTTCATTTTCGTCGGAGCCAATCGATACGGTGCCTTGGCAACAGGTTGGGCACCCGGTATCAGATGAATCTGAAACTTGATCTCTCTGTTAGGTGGCACTCCTGGTAAGTCTTCTGGAAACACGTCCGGAAAGTCACACACAACCGGTATATCGGATAGTTGTCGTGTTGGCGTATCCACATCCTTTACATAAGCTAAGTAGGCGCTACATCCACACCTCATACACTTTCCCGCCACCGCCATTGAGATTACATTCGGGATCATCGTGACCCGATCTCCATAAATAGTTACCAAACTCTCGTTAGGTGCTGTCAAATGAATCATGTTCTTGCGACACACAATTTTCGCCTCGGAGTCCTCCAACCAATCCATCCCAAGAACCAAATCGAAACCACCTAGGGTCATCACGAATGGTCTAACAGGAAACTTATGACCTTCTAGTTCCACATCACAGTTCTCTATCATCTCAGAAATCCTGGTAGACTTACCTATGACAGTTTCTACATCGAAGGGCACATCAACACGTCTACTACTAATAGGCAGCTTTGCACAGAAAGCGGCTGAAATAAAAGTTTTACTGGCACCCGAATCAAATAACGCAGAAGCTAAAGCTGGGTTCACTAGAAACGTACCGGACACAACATCAGGGTCCGTCCTAGCTTCTTCCTGTTTCATGGTGAATGCTCTAGCCCTTTCCCTCGCCCCTTCACTCCCCGTCGTCTTCGCCCAGAGCTCTCCACCCTCGGCTTCTTACAATCCTTACTTATGTGACCCTCTTCACAATAACTAAACCACCAGACCATACGACAGTCCCTTGCCATGTGCCCTGCCTTCCCACATTTAAAGCACAAGTTCGACCCAAACTTACATTCCCTACTATGCTCTCTCCCACACCTACCACACTTCTTCATACCCGCACCCGACGCGACCACACAACGGTCGTCCTCCCTTGCCTTCTTGTTACCCGTCGAGGCCCCACCCCGACCAAACCTCTTCCCATTCCAATTTCTATCACATCCACCCTTCCTGCTACCTTCAGCCACCACCACTACAGCCCTCTCATCATATAACCTCCCTGCCAAATCCACCGCTGTCCTAAACGTGCTCGTCGGGTAGCGATCATATGCCTGTGAATGTCCGCTGGCAAACCCTGAATGTACCTCTTAATCTTCCGTGATAGAGGCGTCACCTGATCCGGCACTAGACGTGCCATCTTGTTGAACATTGTGGTGTATTGCTGGTGTGTCATGGTTCCCGCCTCTAGTAGCAAGAACTTCCTTTTGACCTTGTCCATTTCCCGATGAAGACAAAAACTCCTCAATCACCAACTTCTTCAGCTCCGACCATCTCATCCTCCTAACTACCCTGCTACCCTCGGGTTGGACTATATTGTTCCATAATCACAGAGCCGAGTCCACAAAAGATTAGGTAGCAAACTTAACTTTTTGGCCTCCCAGCACTCGCTGATATTCAATACAACTTCTATTTCTCTCACCCACCGGTGAGCAGCAGCAGGAGTGCCTTTTCCATCGAAAGTTGGGGGCTTGCATCGTTAAAATGCCCCGTATTTACAGCCTCATGTCACCTCCTGCACGGGCTCCTCTTCCTCCTCCTCTTTAACATCATTCGAGAGAACCGTTTCAGGCTCCAGTTGCTCCCGTCCTCTCGAGGACCTATTTCTCTCTTTCCATTCCCCTTCCCGCACTACCTTGATAACTTCAGTCACTACACACGGTAAGATCGTCTGCATGACCGGATGAACTTCTTCTATAACAGCCTCCTTTACTCAGGCTCTCAGATTAGCGCTCTCGTCGCCACCCTCCGGATGAGGGGTCTCTGGTTCATCAGGAACCACCTTTTCGATTCTGGGTTTTCCATTCTTAGATTGGCAATCTCTCCGGATGCCACTGTTTATATCTATCAAACATTTTGCAATCTTTTCTATGTTACCAATTTCACCCGATTCTCATTCTGAGCATACCGAAACACAGATCTAACATGCTAAGGCCATGTAAGCATGCTAAACATCATCTCTAACCCATAATCAAAACTATAACATGCATACATACATACAACATTCTAACATAAGGCTGTAAACCCACGGTTTCTTTAAAAGATGCTTACATCGTATGCATAATAGCTTCAAATCAGTTGAAAATCGGTACAAGAGGGGTTCTAGAAACTTACCTTGAGCAGCTTTTGAGCAGCACTCTTCCAGTTCAAGACCCACTTCGATTCAGCTCTTTGAATCCCGAAAGTAAACTCTAAACAACCGGAACTTCGGTCAAGAACTCAATACTTAACTGAAACCGAGCTCAAACAAGAGAAGACTTAGCTTTTTCAGCTTCTTCTTCCTCTTTCTCTCCCTAGATCCGGGCTCTCTCTCTGTCTCTTCTTCTTCCTCCGAGATCAAAGCAGCTTTCTGCTTGATATGGGCGACCATGCCCCTTTAAATATCTTAAATTAATAAGATTTTTACTTTGTACACTTTATCCCCCTCTACTTGTGCACAAATTCTATTCTTTCTATTTACTTTTCTTTTCCTTCCGTTTAAATAGAAATTTCAGGGTGTTACACGTCTACCCCCCTTTAAGAGGTTTCGTCCCCGAAACCTGTCGCTTCTTGAACAATTACAGGTAACATTTTCTCACTTTTTCTTTGAGCTTGCATTTAAACTCAGATCCCTTTAGGATTCACTGCACCCGCACAAGTGAAACCATCATCCTCCTTGGTCTATTCTCTTCTTCTTATTAGTAATGGTCACCAGTTGCTCCTCGTGGTTGGATACTCTGTCCATCCCAATATTCTCTAGTAGCTGGATCATATCCTCATCGGTTGAGCTCTTTCTTAGATGAGATGTATGGAACATCAAATGAATTCCACTTAACTCATCGGGTGGCTCCATTCGATGTGTCACTTCTCCTACTTGAGCAACAACTAGGAATGACCCTCTACACTTTAATATTAGCTTTACTTGATTTCAAATCAAGCAATCCGCTCTCCTGGTCGAAGCCTTCCTCATACTTCATTGTCGTAGGTCGTCACCGAACTCTGGTTGTGCAAGGTTGATCAATCCATCTTCTTGCAACACTTAGAGTTTGAGTCATAGACTACTAATAAACTCACCCGGAGATGCATGTCTACCTACCTATGTCTGTCTTGAACAGCCTAGCAGGAACAAGCGCTCTCTCTCAATTCTATCGCGCAATCCTCTAGGGCATTAGGTAACCTGGTAGACTTACTAACAACAATTCTTACATTGAAGGGCACATCGATATCCCTACCCCTAACGTGCAACATCACAGAAAACAGCGGCAACAAAACTACTACTATTGTCACAATTAAAGCATAGATGCATAAATCTAAACTTGCAAGAACGTACCTGACGTTACCTCAGAGTCTGACCTAGCCTCCTCCCGGTCATAGCGAAGGCTCTAGCATTCACCCTCTGTTCTCCTTCCTCGTACTGGAGCTTCCTACCCTGGACTTCTTGCTGTCTCTGCTCATGTGTCCTGTCTTGCCACACTCGTAGCATTTAGCCATTTGACAGTCCCTCGCTATGTGGCCCTCCTTTCCACACTCAAAACAAACATTCAGTCCCCACTTGCACTCCCCCTCATGGCCTCTGCCACATTTTAGCAAATCTCTCCTTTCTTTCCATTCTCTTCCGATCATCGTCCCTCGACGCCGTACCTCCATACCCAAATCCAACATCATTGTCTCGCCTTCCTTTCCCCTTCTTAACATAGGCTCGCACCCCCCCTCGTCTGTCATCACCATCGTCCCCCGCTCGTCATACAACCTTCCCGCCAGGTCAACGGTTGACCTAAACGTGCTCGGTCGGGCTGCGATCATGTCCCTACGGATGTCCGCCGGCAAGCCCTGAATATACCTCTTGATCTTTCGTGAAAGAGGTGTCACCTGATCCGACACCAAACATGCCATCTCGTTGAACTTCATGGTGTACTGTTGATGTGTCAGGGTTCCCGCCTCTAGCTGCTAGAACTCTCTTCCAACTTTATCCATCTCACGATGAGGAAAAAATTCCTCAATCACCAGCCTTTTCAACTCCGGCCATCTCATCCTTCCAATAGCTCTGCTACCCTCGGCTTGGACTATATTGTCCCACCGGCACAGAGCCGAGTCCATAAAAGAATGGGTAGCAAACTTTACTTTCTGATCCTCCCGACACTCGCTGATATTCAATACGGCTTCCATCTCTCTCACCCATCGGTGAGCAGCAGCAACAGTGCCGTTTCCATCAAAAGTTGGGGGCTTGCATCATTGAAATGCCCCATAATTACAGCCTCGTGCCGCCTACGGCGCAGGCTCTTCCTCTTCGTCATCGAAGAAAACCGTTTCAGCCCCGGGTCGTCTCCTTTTGCCCGAAGGTCTACCCCTTCCTGTCTCTCCCCATCTTTAACAACCTTCATAACTTCGGTCACCACTGATGGTAGGATCGTCTGCATGACCTGATGCACTTCCTCCCTGACTGCCTCTCTCATCGAGGCTCTCTGATTAGCATTCTCATCATCGCCCTCCTAATGAGGGGTCTCGGGTTCCTCATGGGCTGCTCCTTCAGCTCTAGACCTTCCTCTTATGACCCGTGGTTTAGCACCACGTCCACCACCACCTCCACCTCGTGAGGCTTTCGAAGATCTGCCGCCGACCACCATCTAACACACTATAAGATTCAAACACTAACGCGGTCATTCAAGGTAATAACTCGGTTTATGTCAAGTATAGTAAGTCCCTAATTATAGTGGCCAGTTGTGATTAGCCACTTGCTTTACTCTTCATACCCCAAGCATTTCCTATCCCGACTACATCAGTATCTAAATCTACACAATATCACAAAAGCCACATAACATGCACACATAATGCCGGTTAACATTAACTTACATAAAATGTTTACATAAAACCTTTAACTGCAGGCATGTAGCTACTAGGATTGGCATCCATTTTACTTTTAGTCCCATTCTCAGTTTAAGATTAGGTTTTTCAAAATATTTATCCAATTCACTTAAACTTTTGCTCTGATACCAACTTGTAACGCCCTGTTCCCGGGACGCTTACAGCTAGTGGTTCATCACACATAAAATGTTAGAAAACATATATTAATTTTGCAGCTGAATTTAAAACTTTCATTTATAACTAAAACATGTCATTTACAACATTAGTTTTCATCTAAAAAACATGACATGTCAAAATACGGATGCCAGCCTCAAAATGCTCCTAGTAGCTTATGCGTCCATGCTTGCAACTCCTCGGCATCAACATATACCTGCCAACTATCATGTATACAAAAGTCAGCGACGCTGAGTGAGTTCTAGTTTTATAATAAAACATACTTTTTTGAGTCAAGAACCATTTTTTACTTTATTTCAAAACATACTATACTTTATATCATTCGTGATCACGCATCATACGTACATACAGATAATATCATTATTCTCTTCGTCATTACGTTCGTTAACCTTCGTTCATTCATTACATCTTGTGACATGTACAATACCCCGAACATTGTGCACGAAGCTAGTTACTGTTCCTAAGGTCTATCGTAGACCCCGAACATTGTGCACGAAGCTGACCCCAGTACCTGAGGCAAGTACATTCACCGTTCATCTTTTCGTTTCATTCCGGATCAATGCCATATGCTATACCCCGAACATTGTGCACAAATCTGGTTACTGGGCCTGAGGTCTTTCATAGACCCTGAACATTGTGCACGAAGCTGACTCCAGTACCTGGGGCAAGCGGCAAGGATCCCATACATGTGGTCAATCTCAAGGATTGGACCAGATCCGAGTCTGTTGCAACACCAAGTCGGTCACCTCATTATCTCGTCTCATGCAATATGCCAGAGTCATGTCCGAAGACTGATAGCGTGTCGAGGCCTGACAAACAAACCCCCGACTCATGTCCGAAGACTTACACAGTACCAGGATACGCGACACGGAACTCATCATCCATCACTTTCATCATATGCAATACTCCCGACTCATGTCCAAAGACTGATACTGTGCCGGGGCCTGCTCACAAACCACCGACTCATGTCCGAAGACTGACACAGTACCGGAGTACGCAAATTTGTATCCTGTCTCATGCAATACCCCCCGACGCATGTCCGAAGATTGATACTGTGCCAGGACCTGACAAACAAACCCCTGACTCATGTCCGAAGACTGACACAGTACTGGGATACGTGACAAGGACCTCTTTCGAGTCTGTTGCGACACAGAGTCGCTCACCTCATACATATGCTTGCAAGCCTTTCTATACTTCTCTCTTTTATTCATTCATTTATTCATGCATGCATTCATTCATTACGTTCCTCTTTTCATTATCTTCCACTTTACGTGACATAATACTTTCATTACATTCATTAACGTTCAACGCAAAGTCAAGGGAAGATATACATATAATAAGGAACATACATAAACATAAATATACACCATCACCATACAGGCAACATCAAACATGCATAACACACATGAAACATAAGCCATATCATCATAACCAGGCTTATCTTCCCATTTTACCCCTTAAAATCCATTTGGAAAACCTCAAGTCCATAATGGGCGCATGGGACATTCCAGGCGCATGAGCAGAAAATTCTAAGTATAAAACAATCTGGGCGCATAGGCACTGTTTGGGCGTTTCTGTCCTGTTAAGGCGCATCACCAACATTTAGCTGTTTCAAGCTCTTGGGCGCATGGGCACTGTTTAGGCGCATGGCGAATACTTAGTTGTTTCTTTCACTGGGACGCATGGGCACTATTTAGGCGCATGGTCCATACTTAGCCGTTTCTTTCACTCGGACGCATGGGCACTGTTTAGGCGCATGGTCCATACTTAGCGGTTTCTTTCACTGGGACGCATGGGCACTGTTTAGGCGCGTGGTCCACACTTAGCCGTTTCTTTCACTGGGACGCATGGGCACTGTTTAGGCGCATGGTCCACACTTAGCCGTTTCTTTCACTGGGACGCATGGGCACTGTTTACGCGCATGGTCCACACTTAGCCTTTTCATCACTTGGGCGCATGGGTACTATTTAGGCGCATGGCCAACACTTGGGCGCATGGACAATACTTAGACGCATGGGCCAACATGTTGGGCGCATGGGCCACTATTCAGGTGCATGACCCACTCTTGGGCGCATGGCCAACACTTAGGCCTCTAGTCTCTCATGTTGGATGCATGGACACGGTTTAGGCGCATAAACCACTGTTCATATCTATCAAACATTTTGCAATCTTTTCTATGTTACCAATTTCACCCGATTCTCATTCTGAACATACCGAAATACAGATCTAACATGCTAAGGCCATCTAAGCATGCTAAACATCATCTCTAACACATAATCAACACTGTAACATGCACACATACATACAACATTCGAACATAAGGCTGTAAACCCACGGTTTCTTAAAAGGTGCTTACATCGTATGCATAATAGCCCCAAATCAGTTGAAAATCGGTAAAAGAGGGGTTCTAGAAACTTACCTTGAGCAGCTTTTGAGAAGCACTCTTCTAGTTCAAGACCCACTTCGATTCAGCTCTTTGAATCCCGAAAGTAAACTCTAAACAACCGGAACTTCGGTCAAGAACTCAATACTTAATGAAACCGAGCTCAAATAAGAGAAGACTTACCTTTTTCAGCTTCTTCTTCCTCTTTCTCTCTCTAGAACCGGGCTCTCTCTCTCTCCTCTTCTTCCTCCGAGATCAAAGCAGCTTTCTGCTTGATATGGTGACCATGCCCCTTTAAATATCTTAAATTAATAAGATTTGTACTTTGTACACTTTATCCCCCTCTACTTGTGCACAAATTCTATTCTTTCTATTTACTTTTCTTTTCCTTCCGTTTAAATAGAAATTTCAGGGTGTTACACGTCTACCCCCTTTAAGAGGTTTCGTCCCCGAAACCTGTCGCTTCTTGAACAATACAGGTAACATTTGCTCACTTTTTCTTTGAGCTTGCATTTAAACTCAGATCCCTATAGGATTCACTACACTCGCACAAGTGAAACCATCATCCTCCTTGGTCTATTCTCTTCTTCTTATTAGTAATGGTCACCAGTTGCTCCTCGTGGTTGGATACTCTGTCCATCCCAATATTCTCTAGTAGCTGGATCATATCCTCATCGGTTGAGCTCTTTCTTAGACGAGATGTATGGAACATCAAATGAGTTCCACTTAACTCATCGGGTAGCTCCATTCGATGTGTCACTTCTCCTACTTGAGCAACAACTAGGAATGACCATCCACACTTTAATATTAGCTTTACTTGATTTCAAATCAGCAATCCGCTCTCCTGGTCGAAGCCTTCCTCATACTTCATTGTCGTAGGTCGTCACCGAACTCTGGTTGTGCAAGGTTGATCAATCCACCTTCTTGCAACACTTGGAGTTTGAGTCATAGACTACTAATAAACTCACCGGAGATGCATGTCTACCTATCTATGTCTGTCTTGAACAGCCTAGTAGGAACAAGCGCTCTCTCTCAATTCTATCGCGCAATCCTCTAGGGCATTAGGTAACCTGGTAGACTTACTAACAGCAATTCTTACATCGAAGGCTCATCGATCTCCCTACCCCTAACGTGCAACATCACAGAAAACAGCGGCAACAAAACTACTACTATTGTCACAATTAAAGCATAGATGCATAAATCTAAACTTGCAAGAACGTACCTGACGTTACCTCAGAGTCTGACCTAGCCTCCTCCCGGTCATAGCGAAGGCTCTAGCATTCACCCTCTGTTCTCCTTCCTTGTACTGGAGCTTCCTACCCTGGACTTCTTGCTGTCTCTGCTCATGTGTCCTGTCTTGCCACACTCGTAGCATTTAACCATTTGATAGTCCCTCGCTCTGTGGCCCTCCTTTCCACACTGAAAACAAACATTCAGTCCTCACATGCACTCCCCCTCATGGCCTCTGCCACACTTGTTGCAAATCTCTCTTTTTCTTTCCATTCTCTTCCGATCATCGTCCCTCGACGCCGTACCTCCATTCCAAATCCAACATCATTGTCTCGCCTTCCTTTCCCCTTCTTAACATAGGCTCGCTCCCCCCCCCCTCGTCTGTCATCACCATCGTTCCCCGCTCGTCATACAACCTTCCCGCCAGGTCAACGGTTGACCTAAACGTTCTCGGTCGGGCAGCGATCATGTGTCTACGGATGTTCGTCGGCAAGCCCTGAATATACCTCTTGATCTTTCGTGAAAGAGGTGTCACCTGATCCGACACCAACGTGTCATCTCGTTGAACTTCGTGGTGTACTGTTGACGTGTGAGGGTTCCCACCTCTAGCTGCTAGAACTCTCTTTCAACTTTACCCATCTCACAATGAGGACAGAATTCCTCCATCACCAGCTTTTTCAACTCCGGCCATCTCATCCTTCCAATAGCTCTGCTACCCTCGGCTTGGACTATATTGTCACACTAGCATAGAGCTGAGTCCATGAAAGAATGGGCAGCAAACTTTTCTTTCTGATCCTCCCAACACTTGCTGATATTCAATACCGCTTCCATCTCTCTCACCCATCGGTGAGCAGCAGCAACAGTGCCGTTTCCATCAAAAGTTGGGGGCTTGCATCGTTGAAATGCCCCATAATTACAACCTTGTGCCGCCTCCGGCACAGGCTCTTCCTCTTCGTCATCGAAGAAAACAGTTTCAGCCCGGGTCGTCTCCTTTCGCCCGAAGGTCTACCCCCTTCCTGTCTCTCCCCATCTTTAATATCCTTCATAACTTCGGTCACCACTGACGGTAGGATCGTCTGCATGACCTGATGCACTTCCTCCCTGACTTCCTCTCACATCGAGGCTCTCTGATTACCATTCTCATCACCGCCCTCCAAATGAGGGGTCTCGGGTTCCTCATGGGCTGCTCCTTCAGCTCTAAACTTTCCCCTTGTGACCCGTGGTTTAGCACCATGTCCACCACCACCTCCACCTCGTGAGGCTTTCGAAGATCTGCTGCCAACCATCATCTAACACACTATAAGATTCAAACACTAACGTGGTCATTCAAGGTAATAACTCAGTTTATGTCAAGTATAGTAAGTCCTTAATTATAGTGGCCAGTTGTGATTAGCCATTTACTTTACTCTTCATACCCCAAGCATTTCCTATCCCGACTACATCAGTATCTAAATCTACACATAGCACAAAAGCCACGTAACATGCGCACAAATGCCGGTTAACATTAACTTACATAAAATGTTTACATAAAACCTTTAACTGCAGGCATGTAGCTACTAGGATTGGCATCCCTTTTCCTTTTAGTCCCATTCTTAGTTTAAGATTAGGTTTTCAAAATATTTACCCTATTAACTTAAACTTTTGCTCTGATACCAACTTGTAACACCCCGCTCCCAGGATGCTTACAGCTGGTGGATCATCGCACATAAAATGTTAGAAAACATATATTAATTTTGGAGCGGAATTTAAAACTTTCATTTATAACTAAAACATGTCATTTACAACATTAGTTTTCATCTCAAAAAACACGACTTGTCAAAATACGGATGCCAGCCTCAAAATGCTCCCAGTAGCTTATGCATCCATGCCTGCAACTCCTCAGCATCAACATATACCTGCCAACTATCATGCATACAAAAGTCAGCGACGCTGAGTGAGTTCTAGTTTTATAATAAAACATACTTTTCTGAGTTAAAAACTGTTGTTTACTTTATTTCATAACATACTATACTTTTTATTATTCGTGATCACGCATCATATGTACATACAAATAATATCCTTATTATCTTCGTCATTACGTTCATTAACCATCGTTCATTTATTACATCTTGTGACATGTACAATACCCCGAACATTATGCATGAAGCTATTTACTGGGCCTAAGGTCTATCGTAGACCCCGAACATTGTGCACGAAGCAGACCCGAGTACCTGAGGCAAGTACATTCACCGTTCACCTTTTCGTTTCATTCCGGATCAATGCCATATGCTATACCCCGAAAATTGTGCACGAAGCTAGTTACTGGGCCTGAGGTCTTTCATAGACCCCGAACATTGTGCACGAAGCTGACTCCAGTACCTGGGGCAAGCGGCAAGGATCCCATACATGTGGCCAATCTAAAGGATTGAACCCGATCCGAGTCTGTTGCAACACGAAGTCGCTCACCTCATTATCTCGTCTCATGCAATATCCCTGAGTCATGTTCGAAGACTGATAGTGTGCCAGGGCCTGACAAACAAACCCTCGACTCATGTCCGAAGACTGACACAGTACGGGATATGCGACACGGATCTCATCATCCATCACTTTCATCATATGCAATACTCCCGACTCATGTCCAAAGACTGATACTGTGCCGGGGCCTGCTCACAAACCACCGACTCATGTCCGAAGACTGACACAGTACCGAAGTACACAAATTTGTATCCTGTCTCATGCAATACCCCCCGACGCATGTCCGAAGACTGATACTGTGCCGGGACCTGATAAACAAACCCCTGACTCATGTCTGAAGATTGACATAGTACTAGGATACGCGACAAGGACCTCTTTCGAGTCTGTTGCGACATAGAGTCGCTCACCTCATACATGTGCTTGCAAGCATTTCTATACTTCTCTCTTTTATTCATTGATTTATTCATGCATGCATTCATTCATTACGTTCCTCTTTTCATTATCTTCCACTTTACGTTACATAATACTTTCATTACATTCATTAACATTCAACGCAAAGTCAAGGGAAGACATACATATAATAAGGAACATACATAAACATAAACATACACCATCACCATACAGGCAAGATCAAACATACATAACACACATGAAACACAAGCCATATCATCATAACCAGGCATATCTTCCCATTTTACCCCTAAAATCCATTTAGAAAACCTCATGTCCACATGGGCACATGGGACCTTCTAGGCACATGAGCATAAAATTCTAAGTATAAAACAATCTGGGCACATGGGCACTGTTTGGGCGTTTCTGCCCTGTTCAGGCGCATCACCAACACTTAGCCGTTTCAAGCTCTTGGGTGCATGGGCACTGTTTAGGCGCATGGCGAATAGTTAGTCGTTTCTTTCACTGGGACGCATGGGCACTATTTAGGCGCATGGTCCATACTTAGCCGTTCTTTCACTCGGACGCATGGGCACTGTTAGGCGCATGGTCCATACTTAGCCGTTTCTTTCATTGGGACGCATGGGCACTGTTTGGGCGTTTCTGCCCTGTTCAGGCGCATCACCAACACTTAGCCGTTTCAAGCTCTTGGGCGCATGGGCACTGTTTAGGCGCATGGCGAATACTTAGTCGTTTCTTTCACCGGGACGCATGGGCACTATTTAGGCGCATGGTCCATACTTAGCCGTTTCTTTCACTCAGACGCATGGGCACTGTTTAGGCGCATGGTCCACACTTAGCCGTTTCTTTCACTAGGACGCATGGGCACTGTTTACGCGCATGGTCCACACTTAGCCTTTTCATCACTTGGGCGCATGGGTACTATTTAGGCACATGGCCAACACTTGGGCGCATGGCCAATACTTAGACGCATGGGCCAACATGCTGGGCGCATTGGCCACTATTTAGGCGCATGACCCACTCTTGGGCGCATGGCCAACACTTAGGCGTCTGTCTCTAATGTTGGAGGCATGGACACGGTTTAGGCGCATGAACCACTGTTCATATCTATCAAACATTTTTGCAATCTTTTCTATGTTACCAATTTCACCCAATTCTCATTCTGAGCATAACCAAACACAGATCTAACATGCTAAGGCCATCTAAGCATGCTAAACATCATCTCTAACCCATAATCAACACTATAACATGCACACATACATACAACATTCGAACATAAGGCTGTAAACCCATGGTTTCTTAAAAGGTGCTTACATCGTATGCATAATAGCCCCAAATCAGTTGAAAATCGGTAAAACAGAGGTTCTAGAAACTTACCTTGAGCAACTTTTAAGCAGCACTCTTCCAGTTCAAGACCCACTTCGATTCAGCTCTTTGAATCCCGAAAGTAAACTCTAAACAACCGGAACTTCGGTCAAGAACTCAATATTTAACTGAAACCGAGCTCAAACAAGAGAAGACTTACCTTTTTCAGCTTCTTCTTCCTCTTTCTCTCTCTAGAACCAGGCTCTCTCTCTCTTCTTCCTCTTTCTCTCTTAGAACTAGGCTCTCTCTCTTCTTGTTCCTCCGAGATCAAAGCAGCTTTCTGCTTGATATGGGCGACCATGCCCTTTTAAATATCTTAATAAGATTTGTACTTTGTACACTTTATCCCCCTCTACTTGTGCACAAATTCTATTATTTCTATTTACTTTTCTTTACTTCCATTTAAATAGAAACTTCGGGGTGTTACACTCTCTTGAGTCGTGGCTTAGAACCAAGCCCATCACGACCACTACCATGAGAGGCTTTCGAAGATCTACCACCGATCATTCACACGCACACTGAAAGATTCAAACACCAACACTATCATTCAAGGGAACAGCTTAGTTTATGTCAAGTATAGTAAGTCCATAATTATAGTGGCCAGTTGTGATTAGCCACTTACTTTACTCTTCACACCCAGAGCATTACCTATCCTGACTACATCAATATTTAAATCTACAAGCACCACATAACACATAGCATGCGCACGAAATATTGGTTAACATTACGAAAATACCTGATGGCATGCAGCTACTCAGACTGGCATCCCTTCCCTTTCCGTCCCATTCTCAGTTTAAGTTAAGGTTTATTTTGAAAATTTACTCATTTCACTTAAACTTTGGCTTTGATACCAACTCGTAAGGCCTCTTTCCCGGGACGCTTACAGCTGGTGAATCATTTCACATAAAACATACATTGTCATTTATGTTACATAAATATTGTAGCGGAAACATTCAAAAATGACATCTCATTTCATCATAAAACTTTTGCAAAATAATACATCGTTAATCAATTACAAAATACATTGTTGCATCACATCACAAAGGCATTATATAAATGGATGCCATCCCTAAAGAGCTGAGTAGCCCCCCGTGCCATCCTCATCAACCATTACCTGCCAACTGGAAACACATCACAGTCAGTGTTGCTGAGTGAGTTCTAGTTTTATAAAATAAAACATAATTTATCTTTCGTTAAAACCGTTCTTTACTTTCATGTGATCATGCATCATACGTACACATAGATAATATCATTATTATCTTCATTATTCATTCTTTCGTCATTACATCTTTCCCTTTCATCAACACGATGAACTTTACCCTTCATGCTCATGATACTGGGCCTAAGCCTATCATAGACCTTTATTCACGGTGCCCAGCACCTCTGGCCATAATACCTAAGGTAAAGTTCAAGTATACCATTGTCTTGTGCTATGCCCTTCATGCTCATGGTACTGGACCTAGGCCTATCATAGACCTTCATTCATAGTGCCCAACACCTTTGGCCACAGTACCTAAGGCAAGCAACAATGGTTCCATACAAATGGTCAATCATAAAGAATGACCCTAATGTGCATCCTCTCAGGGTAGCGAACACGCACACCGTTAGGCTAACACTTTTTAATGGTGTGTACCAACATACCAGGCTTGCAAGACTTTCTTTACTTTCATCATTCATTAATGCATGCATTCTTACTTCATGTTCCTTTGTCATTATCTTTCGCTTTACGTTACATAATACTTTCATTTCATTCATTAACATAACACGTAGAGCCATAGGAAAGATAAACATACATCATAATAAGGAACATAACATACACGGTCATCATCATCATACAAGGCAACATCATACATACATATCATGCATATCATGCAACATCATCAACATCCTGCCCAACATACTCTCTAAGGCCTCAACAGTTATCTTACATGAACTTACGGGAACTTTCACGTCAAAACTTACATTTGCACTTTCCCCCGAAATTCAGTACATAAACTACGCTTCCCTCGGGTGTGCCAGCCCTACTTGGGCGTATGGGCACGCTTTAGTCGCATGGCCTCCAGGCGACTGAAAATCATGCGATTGGACCATTGCGGATGAACACCTATGCGAATGAACACCGAATCGTGCGAAAGAACTCTATGTGGATGAGTCCCATGTGAATGGATCTAATGCGGATGAAACTAATGCGAATGGGCATTTATGAGACTGGGCTCTCAGTTTTGCGAATGAACCCTCAGCCGTGCGAATGAACCCTTGATGTGAGTGTGTTGAAATGCTATTTTAAGTGTTTAAATGTTAAATATTAAGTCTGATTACTCATATTTATGCATTTGATCATGTTGAATAGGTTAACTAGGAGTTTGAAGTGATTTTGTAGGTAAAATAACCAAGTTGGAAGCTTCCATGGTGATACAAGGTGTTGGAGGGGTCAAGAAACGAAGATTCAAAATGCAGCACAAAGTTTCCACCATAGCCTACTACAGCCACCGTAGGCTACGCCAGCATCAGCAAAAAAAAGCAGAATACCCTCAAGTGTAGGCTACGCTGTCTGGCGTAGCCTACGCCAGAGCCTCCAGAAACACCTATAAAATCGTGTTTTTGTTAGGTTTCACCCACCACTTGCCCCCCATTCGACCTAGGATGATGAGATAAATTTTGGGTGTTTCTAGACCTGTGATTCACCATTCTACATCATTCTAACACAATTCAATCATCCGAGATGCAATTCAACAACGATTTTGAAGATCTTTCAAGAACAACGAGCGGCTAGACTTCTCGTTATCTACTTTCGGTAATGGGTTTGGTGTGATTAGGTTCTCGTTTGTGTTAAACTTGTGTTGGGATTAAACTTTAGAACCCTTTAAGTTCTTTTATAAGTTAACTTGTGTTTTGATTATTTAAACAATTTTGTTGGTTGACCTTTATTTGAATGTCATATGATATTGCGCAAATCATATGGTTGTAGAGTTTTGGTTACTAATTGAATTGGTATTGTGTATTAAGACCTATTAAGTCTTGATTATCATTATCACTTAATCATTACACGTATAGAATCCCCATTAAGGATTTTCCACCAAGTTGAACTAAACGATTACTAAAAACCGAACTTTAACCCCGAAGTGGATTACTCTTTCTCATAATTGTCTTCTTAATCAAAGTTAAACATTTGCACTTTGTTTCCTTATTTACTTCTTAATCATTCCAGATCCAATTTTTATAGCCAAAAGACAATAGTCTAAGTAATTTGATAATTTAGTTAATTGTTTCTTATAAATCAAAATACAATACACCGACCACTAATTCCACGAGGTTCGACAAGCCTACTTACCCTAACTAGTTTAAGGTGAATATAAATACAATTTAACATCTTATTTGATTGGTACTTCGACATCGATCAACTTTTGGCGTTGTTCCCGGGGAATCGGTGCGCTTGGTGTTTTTCTATTTGATTTGTGTTTAGTTTTTGTTATTTGTTTTGCTTTATTTCGTTATTTTCTTGTTACGCTTGGTGTTTTTCAGTGTTTAGGTGACAGGTTGCATGCATACTTGTAATTCGGGTAGGAAATGACCATTAGTGTTTGATCCAGAGATAGAGAAATCGACAAGGTATAATCGTGTTCTGCATCGATCAGGGCTACCAACTACATCAATTTCACAAGCTATTGATCAAGCAGCTGACAGCTTGTCTCATTCAACCCAAATGGATGACCCAAATAACCAAGCACCTCAAAATCCAAACCCTCCTCCTAATAACCAAACCCAAATCCACCCCAACCTCCAAATAACAACCGCAACAATAATCCAAATCAAACCACCCAACAACAATGTGAATCAAAACAACCTCAATCAAGGTGATAACTTTGATCATGTGAGCATGCATAGTGTTCATACGGGTGATGAAGATTATGAAGATGAATGGAATAATAATGAAGAACCCAATAATGGTGCAAATTATGATGTTTGGGATGGAAACTTCGGTGGAGGTGATGGATATAATGGAAATAACAATTGGGGGAATGATCAACATGGGTGGAATGCACCACATATCAATCAACAACGGGGTAGGGTTAACAATAATGCCAATCAACCAAGAAGACCTCAAAGAGCTCAAGTATGAGGTGTGGATAGCCATTTCAGACCTTCTATTTCAGAAAATCCAAATCCTATTGCACCTCCAAATCGTAGAGGAAGAGCTTTTGATGTACGCCCTCATTATCTTACCATTCTTCCTGCATTTAGAGGCACTACAACAGAAGAACCATATGTACATCTTGCTGAATTGATGCCATATGTAGCACCATTGGTGGAAATCACTTTACACAAGATGAAGGGAGGCTACGATTGTTTCAACTCACCTTGAAAGATAGAGCAAAGAAATGGTTCCTCACTTTACCCGATAATAGTATTCACACATGGCAAGAAATGAAACAAACATTTTTGGATGATACTATTCTATGGGTAAAACTAGTGATGCGAGAGATGCTATTCGATCCTTTCAACAACAAGCAGGAGAACAGTTTCATGAAGCATTCACAAGGTTTAAGGAACTGATCCGTATGTGCCCACATCATGGAATTGAACGTTGAGAGTTGATTAAGGCTTTTTCGGATGGATTGACCAATGAAGAGAGGAAGTATTTATATTCTACAAGAAATGGTACATTTCTTTCTAACCATGAGGATGCACATTGGGAATTTCTAGAGAGGATGTGTAGGAAATCCAAAGCACAAGCTTCTGCTAGTAGGTGATCCAAATCCAATTCAACAAGATCGATCACAATTGATTATGAAACCAAAGAGAGAATTGCATCTTTGGAGAAAAATTGGCAAAGCTAGGAGGAACAGGTGTGAAGGAGGTTGCAAATGTGGGCTATGATGTATGTGAAGAGTGTGGTGAATTAGGTCATAATGGTGAGTCTTGTCCCGTGGCAATAGGAAGGAGTGAGGAAGTCAATCAAATTTATGGAGACATGAAACAATTCGATTTGAGCTCCAATACTTATCATCCTAGATTGAGGAATCATCCTAAATTCAAATACGGTAATGCTTCAAACCAGATGAACCCTAACTTTCAAGTCAATAATCAAGGCGGTCAAACTTATCAAAATCAAACACAAGGGAATTAAAATCCAAGTGGTTATCAAAGAACTTCATATTCTCAATGAAACAATCAAGGGAATTACAATCATGAAGGTCAACAAGGGAGTTCATCACCAAGTTATCAAGGACATCCTCCATCGGGACAAGTTGGTAGTGAAGACTCTATTAATGCAAAGTTAGATGCTTAATGAACATGATGAAAGAGAATATGCAAGAGAATAAGAGGGAGAATGAAATTAGAGATAAAGCTTATGAAGCTTTAAACAAGCAAGTGGGACAATTAGCTGAAGACGTGGCTCAAATTAAGCGGAACCCCGGGAAACTACCGAGGGATACCATGATCAATCCTCAACATCAAGGAACCAACATGGAAAACATGAGAAATGTTCACATCAATTCGGTTAGTATCCTTCCTGACTTGAAATTATTGATAATGACTTTACTGTTCTTCCGCAACAAGTTGCAGATAAGGAAGAGAAAGTTGAAGTAGTGGAAGATAGTGATGATGGAGCACCCATCATTCCAATTAAAGTGGGGAATCTAAAGATAAAATGAGCACTATTGGATTATAGAGCAGTGTTAGTATCTTGCCAGGTATGTTATATGATCAGTATGACTTTGGTTCTCTAGAGGAAGTTAACACCACTATGGTGTTAGCTGACTTGACTCGAAAAAGTCCACGGGGGATGATAAGGATGTTATAATCAAGTTGGAAGCTTCCATGGTGATACAAGGCGTTGGAGGGGTCAAGAAACGAAGATTCAAAATGCAACAGAAAAGTTTCCACCGTAGCCTACTACAGCCAACATAGGCTACGCCAGCATCAGCCAAAAAATAGCAGAATACCCTCCAGCGTAGGCTACGCTGGCTGGCGTAGCCTATGCCAGAGCCTCGGGGAAACACCTATAAAATCGCGTTTTTGTTAGGTTTCACCCACCACTTGCCCCCCATTCGACCTAGGACGATTGGAGATGAATTTTGGGTGTTTCTAGACCTGTGATTCACCATTCTACATCATTCTAACACCATTCAATCATCCAAGATGCAATTCAACAATGATTTTGAAGATCATTCAAGAACAATGAGCGGCTAGACTTCTTGTGATCTACTTCGGGTAATGGATTTCGTGTGATTAGGTTCTCATTTTTGTTAAACTTGTGTTTGGATTAAACTTTCGAACCCTTTAAGTTCTTTTATAAGTCAACTTGTGTTTTGATTATTTAAACAATTTTGTTGGTTGACCTTTATTTGAATGTCATATGATATTGCGCAAATCGTATGGTTGTAGAGTTTTGGTTACTAATTGAATTGGTATTGTGTATTAAGACCTGTTAAGTGTTGATTATTATTATCACTTAATCATTACACGTATAGAATCCCCATTAAGGATTTTCCACCAAGTTGAACTAAATGATTTCTAAAAAACAAAACTTTAACCCCGAAGTGGATTACTCTTTCTCATAATTGTCTTCTTAATCAAAGTTAATCATTTTCACTTTGTTTTCTTATTTACTTTCTTAATCATTCCAAGATCCAATTTTTACAGCCAAGGGGCAATAGTCTAAGTAATTTGATAATTTAGTTAATTGTTTCTTATAAATCAAAATACAATACACCGACCACTAATTCCACGAGGTTCGACAACCCTACTTACCCTAACTAGTTTAAGGTGAATAGAAATACAATTTAACATTTTATTTGATTGGTACTTCGACATCGATCAACCCTCAGTCGTGCAAATGAACCCTCAGTCCTACGAATGAACCTCAATTGCACCTCAATCAGCCATATGGCCTCCATTCTGTCGCCTAGCCCTAGCTGGTGCAGAATGCAGTTCATCCCGAACCCAATCAGCCATTTTCGACCTCGAAGCTCATCTAAACCCATTCTAAGCCCAAATCAACCATCCTAAATCTTAGGAATACATACCACAACACCATTCAAGCACACACAAGCTTAAACACGAGACTCAAATGAATCATACACATACCCACACATACACAAACGGGTCAAACACACACACACACCAAACCTGATTTTCAGATGTGTTCAAGCCCCAAATCATTCAAAAACATGTAAAGAGGGGTCCTAGAACTCACAAAAACGATCACAATGAGAAGAGCTTCGATTTGACCCGCTACTCGATGATTTCCACGCTCGAATCAACCCAAACCAGCTTTTTTTACCTCTTTTCTCCCTTTCTCTCTTCTTGGCTGATTTTGGTGGGTGTGGGGAGTGGGTAAGGGCTGCCCTCTACCTTTAAATACCCCCGCTCACCCAATTTTCTCTCGTTGGGGAGTTTGGTTCTTCGACATTGGACTTTATTTCATTTTCTTCTTTCGTCGGCTTCAAAGAAAAATGTCCGGGCGTTACACATATGAGTAATAATATAAGTAATAAAAAATGATATCATTACTTTAAAATTTTGTTTTTAAACCCCAATTGCATTCTTAATAAACATTTATGTTATCCCTAAAGTAACTTTTATCCGTTGAGCGACAGCCCTTGCACTAGGCACCGTCAGTTATTGCAAAACAAACCGTTTTAAAAATATTAATACTAAAATTTTTCTTATTATAATTTCTAATTTTAGTTTCTTTGTTTTACAAAAAACTCATTTTAAAAATTAAATTATATTATAAGTATTTAAGGTAATTGTTTAATAGGAGAGAGAAGCGAGAAAATTAAAATTAGATGGTCTAGAATTGTGACAAGTCGCATCTTAAAACCATATTTATTATAATAGATAGATAGATATCTATATATATATACTAGGTTAGAGCTCATGTATTACATAGGTGGATTAAATAAAACATATTTAAATTATTAGTTTTATGAATATTTTATTTTTTAAATGTTATTATCTATTGATGAATTAAAAATATAATGAATATTTGAAGTTATAACACATAATGAATTAAAATTATTACCCTATATTTAATATGTATTAATAAATTATTAAAATAACTACACTTATACTTATTGTTAGTAGTTTAGTTTACTTATTTACAATAATTATCATTTAATATAAGAGAGAAAGAAACACAAATATAAATATATTTTTTAAACATATTTTAGTTAAAAGGAAAGTCAAATTATTATTTTTATAATTTTTGTATTTATTTATCATGAGGGAAAGGCGGGAAAATGATTTTTTTGAGATGCTAGTCGGATGACAGGTGTCATATGATATGCTAGAATAATGACACGTGTTTTAAGAAAATCTTTTTTTATTATAGGTTATATATATATATATATATATACATATACATATATATCTATATATACATATATGTGTATATATAGATATATATGTATACATATGCATACATATATATATATATAAATATATATGTATATATGTATATATATATGTATATATGAATATATATGTATATATATATATATGTGTGTATATATATATATATATACATATATATACATAGATATATATGTGTATATATATATACTTATATATATATACATATATATATGTATATAGATATAGATGTATGTATATATATATGTATATAGATGTATATATATATATATACATATACATATATTTATATATATATACACACACACATATATATATATATATGTGTATATATATATACATATATTTATATATGTATATATATGTACATATATATCTATATATATGTATGTATTTATATATATATATATATGTATGTATGTATGTATATATATATGTACGTATGTATGTATGTATGTATGTGTATATATATACACATATATATATATCTATGATTTTCTTTCTTGGCACAAAGGGCTGACTTGGCATTTTATCCCCTTTTTTGGAATGCAGTAGAGTCATCAGCCTTCTTCTTAGCTTCTTCTCTTCATTGTTTAGGTGTTGTTTATTTTTTCTATAAGAAAATATCTGCAGTCTGCGGATCACATCTGCACATTGACAGCAAAAGAGCCGCACCAAATGTTTGTAGTCCTCAAGAAAAATACTATTTATTCTTTTAACATCTGTAGAATAAACAACAAATCACAAATCATCTTAAATAATCAACTATAAACTTAAATGAAATTACAAATAAAAAAAACATATCTTTGATTGGAGGAGGGCTATGAGCGGTGGGAGCATCGGTGGGCGGAGGAGGGTCACGGAGGGGCGGTAGCAGCCGGAGGGAGCGTTGGCTGAAGGGAGTGTCAGCTGGCGAGGGGGCTACGATGGGGGAAGGTTGCTTCAGGCGAGGGGGCTGTGGAGGGGGGAGGTTGTGATGGTGTGGAGACGGGGCCGAAAGCTAGCAGCGTGGAGATGGGGTTAGTGGTCGGTGGCATGGCCGGGCGGTGGCCGAAGATGAGTGGTATGCTAGGGGTTGGAGGTGGTAGTTTGGAGTCGGTAGTGGTCTGGTGAGAGTTAACACAAATGAAAGAAAACAAAAGTCTGGGAGGAGAGGAGTGTTGGGGAAAAGAGAAGAGGTTAAAAAGACTTGAGAAGTGGTAACACCACATCTTCTCCGTGCAGACATGAGGAAGACGCTTTATAATGAAACGTCTTTGAGAAAACAAACATTTTGCAGACTCAAAATCTCTTCCTACGTCCGCATGCACGTAGATGAAGAGGTGGGGAAGAGCTTTTGCCAAATAATAAACACCACCTTAGTGAATCCGATTTGAGGCCAAGGAGTTTAACAGCTTGATCCAATGTTCCTCTAGGCAGATCAAGGAATTGATCTCTAGTGAGGGAACATGAGGAGCCATCAACATAAGTCAACTTGACTGGCTTCTCCTCATAAGAGATGTCGCTCAAGGTATACACTTGATGAGCTTCATCTTGATCTCCTTAAACTCCTCTAAGGAAGGATGTTTCGAAGGCTAAGGGGATGGTTTGGGTAGTTGTTAGGTAGGTAGTGGTGTTTGGGTTGTGGGAAGTGTTTTGGGTTTGAGGTTGGGTAGTTGAGACGGTTGTGGTGATGAGGCAGGCATGGAGGATGGTGTAGGTTTAGGGGTGTATGGTTCAAGGTTGTATGGTTCAGTGGTGGGTTCAGTTTTGATAGGAAATGGGAAAGGGATTTGTTCAGGTTAAGGTTAGGGTAGAGGTGTTGGTTTGGAGGTCATCCCCTATCCCCTTTCTATACATCTCCTTTCTTTTCCCTAAGCGAATATCAACCTTGATGTCGCTGACATGTCGCTGCAAGGTCTTCTCAGACATGGGACCCAGCTACCTGCCAGAGAAGCCATGAGCCCGGAGATAGTCCTTCATCCAGGCTTTATCACCTATCTTCTTGACAACAACGAATCCTGCTTCTTCTTCCTTCTTCTTTTTCAACCTTAATTTCTCCTTTGCAACTTTCTTTCTCTCTTTCTCCATTTGATCTTGCTCTTTCTTGAAAAGCCATAATATTGTATTATTGTTGTTTGGAGAGAATTCTTCTAGAGAGAAACCCCTGGAGGGCAAGAAAGTTATCCTTAACTCCTTAGCTGCAGATAACCTCTCTATTCCTCCTCTCCCTTTCTTCCTCTAAGGCAAACCTTGCTGCGTCTTCCCTTTGTTCAATTTGTAGAAGGGTTGCCTTTTCTAGCTCAATCAACTCCTCTAATGGTAGTAAGATCACATCTTCACTAACAGCTCCTAGTTTGACCAGCCTGTCAATGATTTCCACCCTCTTTCGATTGTTTATAGCCTCCTGGTTTGCTGCAGCTACTTTGCTGCTTGCAACTAGCAACTTTCTAGTGGGGAGTGTACCTTTCTTTTTAAGCTTCTATAACATTTCTTCCTCTTGAAGCTCTTCTGTAGTCATCTTCCTCTTTCCTTTGATATTTTCAGAAGTGCTAGACTTTGGGGGTTCTTGTATGGAGGTTTCAGGTTGAGAGATGATGGTTGGAGCTTGTTGTAATGATGTTGTTTGAGTGAGGGGTCGGTTGAGAAAATCCTCACTATTCACCTCAGATGCCAGCTCAGGGATTGCATCTATGATGATTAGATCATCAAATAAAGAAAATAGTCCTTCCGCAGCTTCCATCTTAGCTTCAAAATATTCAATTTGTTCTTTCAAGGCTTTAACTTCGGCTTCAGAAGTCTGTGGAAATGAATTTCCCGTCCCAACTGTTTCAGCTGCTGGACCAGTAGTCCTCATTTCCACTTCAAAGTCAATCTTAGGTTCCATGTGGGCCTTAGGTTGACCAACTTCTTGGATAGTGGTAGAAGGCATTCAACCTTTGAAGCTCTTAAGCTCTAAAGTACACCACAACCACATCAGGGTTAGGCTGATCAATGGAAGATCCCATCAGAAACTTTTAAAAGAACTTGTTAAGATCTTTGAGCATCCTTGGGTCCATTTGTAAAAATTAGAGGAGGCTCAGGAAAAATTGTTGCCTATTGAGCAGGGTATCTTGTAGTTAAAGATGTTAAAGCTTGACTCTACGGTTCCTCATGTGTTTGCCTCTGAACATTCTCCTCCTTTTTGGTAGTATCATCCTAAGTGCTAAATAAGATAGAAGAAGAGGTCAATGAGACCTGAATTGGTACATGCCTAACAGATCTCTCAATCTGTTTCTTAGCTAGTTTAGCCTTGAGGTTTTGAATCTCAAGTTGCTGAGGGGCAGTCATATCCTCTAAAGTCTTAACCTTAGATTCAAGGTTTAATACTTTAGAAAGTAGGTCTCTCATGGTCAGTTGTAGACTTCCTTCATCTTCTTTTGGAGAATCACAAGGAGATGAGGTAACATACGTACTATGTTCATCCTCACCACCAGATGTGGTTTCTTGGCACCATGGTTTCCCTTACCTAATGATTTCTCTTTCAAAGTGATCAAAGGGCACGATTGTTGTAGATTTTGTCTCAGAAATGTTACCACTGTCTTGAAGAACCAATGAGGCTCCTTTAGTAGTGGTAGATGAATATACATGACTCCCCTCTAAATCAGTGGGACTTACCTCAATTAGGGCTTGCTGATAGGGGCTACAGATAAGAGGTCTCACTAGGCTCTGTTGATCCTTGAAAGGGTGTTGTTGATCAACTTCATTGCCCTGAAGAGACATAATCTCCTTATTAGTTCTTATTAATAGGTCGTTAAAGGATATGGAAGTTATAACTAATGATCTGGGACTTTGGTCAATGTCTAATAACATTGATCTTGGAGAGGGTTGTCCCTTTTTGCTGCCTATGAGAGTATAGTGACTCCTCTTGAGTGGTTTCGACTTGGGTTTCGGGCTCATGGGATTGAAACTAGGGAGACTCAATACCCATATTATGTTCAAAAGTGAAGGATGGTGAGACCTCAGACTGAGTGGGAGCCCATGTTTCCACTCTAGTCCTTTTTGATTGAACAGGAGGAGCTTGCTCAATCAGAGTAGATTGAACAAGGGTTCGTTTTGGGCGTCTCTAATATGTGTATTTGATAGGGTGAGAAGGTAAACTTGGTAGTGTGAGGGTTGTTGCTAGTGTGAGTTCATCACCTGTGAGGATAACAGGGATGTCACCCAAAGCTATGCACTCAATCATACCTGGAAGAAGTAAAGTGTGTCTTTCAATGAAGTTAGTGGACATCCTCTTCAGAATCTTGAAGATGGCTAGCCTCATGTGAGGGACTGGAAGAGCAGCTGCATAGACAAGCTTGCTCTAGTTTATCTCACAATTATTGAAGTGCTCGATGTACTTGGGATACATATAGAATGTCTCCCTTTAAAGGCTGCCCATCAAGTTGGTCAGCACAACTCTTGAGTAGTTAAATCGAATGCCTCTTACCAATCCATGAACTAGGCATCCTAGTTCATATGGGATTTGATCCTGTCCCCTTGATTTGATCCCATCCTACTGATGTCACCCCCGTATCCTATTAAGGTATATGTTTTGTCAACTTTGGTCTTGGGGAACTTCGTAGGTGAACCTTCATCATGAAGCTCGAGATGCTCCCTGATGATCTATTTTGGATATGATCAACCGTTGGTCACAAATGCTTGACCTCTAAACCTTAACCCCATTTTAGGTTATAATGTGTGCATTCCCCCAAAATTCACCCATGTGGTTTGAATACACGGTAGGGTTTACAGTTAGGGTTGTGAAGTAAGTGGATTGGGCGAGAAAGGAGATGATTTCAGAGAAGTTAGCATCCGTGGATGAATCCAAAAGTGTGACTTGATTGTGCTAAGGAATAAGTGCAATTAGTGAGAAAGATGCAGAGAAATAAGATTGATTTGGGTAAATTAGGGACGAAGAAAGCTTTGGATAGTGAAAACGATAAAAAGATAAAAATGGGTAAGTCGAAATATTTGAATGAGTGAAAGTGGTGGATGGATAAGGTGAAGTGATGGTTTGGTATGATGTGACAAGGGTGGTAAGGTTAAATCCATTAAAAATATTTTGACATCATTAAGATAATCTTTACTTTTTACAGTTGTGGGCCCCAAAGATCTCTGTTACATAGTAAGGTTTTCTTCCGAGTATAAGAGATTTCCGAAGGTAATCTTCTTCTAAAGCCATGTTAACTTCCGAAGGTAATTTCTTACTTCCAAGAGTAAAATGGTTTTCCGAATGAAAAGTTTATAAGCTTCGAAGTAGATCTAATAAATTATCAATCGCTTCTTCCGAGACTAAAAACTCTTTCGAGAAGTGGATTTCCATTGGAGGAATTTTGCTTCGAAAGATATGTAAAACATCTTCGAAGTTAATTCCTCTACGGAAGAATTTATAATTAGAAAATTTTTAGAGAAAAGCGTTTGTAACAAGGCTTAGATTGTTTTGATTGAAGACATTACACATTTAAAAAATATGTTTTTCAAATGAGATAGACTAAGCTATGTTTATCATCCCAATAGCTGTAATGAGATACTTAATCTTCGTTCATCAAAGGCTTTGGTGACAAATTAGCATATTTTTCATTTGAATCAACTTTGATTAGTTTAATCAGATTTTTCTCATAAATATCTCTAATGAAATGGTACCTGATATTAACGTGTTTTGTCTTGGAGTGCTTCACTGGTTTTTTAGTAATAAAGATAACAGTATTGTTGTCAATATGGATAGGGGTGCTCATGAATTTGAGTCCATAGTGTAACATCTAGTTTTGAATCCATAGCAGTTGAGCACAACAACCTACAGCAGCAATGTATTTAGCTTCAACAGTAGATGTGGGGACATAGGATTGCTTCTTATATTGCCATGAGATGATCCCTCCACCAAGAAATTGACATACTCGTGATATGGATTTCTTGTTGATGTTGCCGCCACCATAGTCACTTTTGAGTAGCCATAGAGATTGAAGTTGCTATTCCCTAGATACGAGAGACCTAATTTAGGTGCTCCTTTGACGTATCTAAGGATTCTCTTGGCAGCAACTAGGTGAGACACCTTTGGAGCAGCCTGATATCTTGCAGAAATGCATGTTGCAAACATGACATCAGATCTACTTGCTATGAGATACATCAGAGACCCAATGATTGCCCTATATTTATCCTGATCGGTATGCTTCCCCTTAGAGTCAGGACAAAGATTGTGGTTTTTGGGTATGGGTGTCTTGGCTGGCTTACAATATTTCATATCAATCTTTATAAAATGTCAGAGACAAACATAGATTGATTAATAAAGAACCCTTCCTTCATTTTCTTTACCTGCATTCCAAGGAAAAGTCCATCTTTCCCATGGAACTCATCTCAAAATTCTTCTTCATGATGCTCTCAAAGTCTCTACACATTTGGTCATTTGAGGCCAAATATGATATTATCAACACAGACTTAGACAAGCAAGATGTCTTTCCCAGACTTCTTTATGAATAAAGTCTTGTCAATGCTGCTACTAGTTTAGCCATTCTTTAGGATAAATTGAGACAAAGACTCATACCATAGCCTAAGTGCTTGGTGCAGCCCATATAGAGCTTTATCCAACTTACACACATAGTTAGGGTGCTATGGTCTTCAAATCCTATGAGTTGACATATATAAACTTACCTATCTATATCCCTATATAGCAAGGCAGACTTGACATCAAGTTAGTAGACAATAAAGTTCTTGGATGTAGCATAAGCAAGAAAGATCCTCACTTTCTCAAGTCTTGCAATTGGTGCAAAAACATCAGTGTAATTAATTTCTTCCTCTTGGGTGTATCCTTGAACTACTAGTCTTGCCTTATTCTTCATTATCAAGCCTTTATCATCTCTCTTGTTCCTGAAAACCTATTTGGTGCCTATTGGTACTTAACCAGATGGTATCGGACATAGGTTCCAAACCTTTGGTTTGTTGAATTAAAGCAATTCCTCTAGCATTGACTCAACCTTACTACTATCCTTTAAGGATTCTTCTACTTTATTGGGTTCCATCTGAGATAAAAAGCATGAGTAAAGGCAGACATTCCCATTATGAGTTTGTCTCCTTCTTCTCATACCTTGAGAGACTTCTCCTATGATGTTATCAGCTAGATGAGTATTATGAATCCTAAGCCTAGGATCACCTCCAGATGCAAAGATAGATCCAAGTTGGACATATTTTGCTCTGGAGCTTGAACACTTGGACCAACTATTGTTTCGAACTACTGATTGAATGAATGACAAACATTATCATCATTTGTTCACTGTGAAGTAGCATTAATAGTTGCCTGTCCCTTCAAAATGCTACTTCTATCAGCTTGGTGTTACGGAGGGTCAATAGATGAGTTTTGAAGCTCACTGGGTGGAGCACGGGTTGAAGCTCCACTATCTCTTAAAACAGTTATACTATTAGATCTTAAGATAATGGGATCTTGATCTTCAGCTACTCTAGGAGAACTTGAATGAGGTCTGGGTAACTCAAACTGTTGACCATCATTAGAATTACTTTGAGTACCTGGTCTAGCTGAAACATTCTCACAAGATGGTTTAGAATATTTAGGGTACAATTCTATGTCAAAAATATGATGATGGCCATTCCCCCTAACACAAGGAGTGTGCTCAATGACAACAATGTTGGATGATTCCTCAAATTGTTGATTTTTCATGTTATAAACTTTATAAGCAATAGAGTTATAGGAATATCCAACAAAGAATGCATCATCCGACTTTTCAACAAATTTTACCAAATTGTCCTTTGTGTTAAGTATGGTACACCTGCCACCAAAGGACCTTAGAAAGCCAATGAATGGTGGCCTCTTTTTCCATAGTTCCTAAGGGTTTTTTCATGTGGCTTAACTACAAGGACTCTATTCTACACATAAAATATAGTGCTGACTGCTTCTGCCCAGAATGTTAGAGGCAACTTTAAATCAGCTAACATAGTCCGAGCAGCCTCAATAAGTGCCCTGTTTCTGCTCTTAGCAACACCATTTTATTGAGGAGTTTTAGGAGCACTATATTGTCTGGCAATCCCTTTTGAGTTACAGAATGAGTCAAGAACTTGATTCTTAAAATCAGTACCTTGATCACTTCTAACTATCTTAACCTTGTGATCAATTTAATTTTCTCTTTTTAAGAATAATATATTTTATAGTTTCAACAGTTTCATCTTTAGTTCTTAAAAAAAATACCCATGTAAATCTTGTAAATCATCATCGATCACAAGGCAGTATGATTTCCTTCCAATGCTCATTATATTTTTGGGACCACATAGATCCATATGCAATAAGTGTAATGGAGTGGTGATAGAATTAACAACTTTGGATTTATAAGATGCTCTATGTTGCTTCCCTTTCAAACATGCAACACAGTTATCTTGGAGAAAAAATCCTTTTAGGTAAACCATGTACCAAGTTATTTTTAACAAATTTATTCATGGGTCTAAAAATGAGATTACACATTCGTTTATGCCATAGTGTTGATTCATCACCATCAGCTTTGGAAAGAAAGAATGAGACTTCTCCCAATGGGGAAGCATTGTTCATATCCAGCTTGTACGTATCCCCTTTCCTGGGAGATCTAAAAAGCAACGATTCCTGAGGAATGGTTATCTCTGGTTTGAGGATAATGCACTCATATTCTATGAAAATCATTTGATGCTTTGGATCATAGAATTAAGAAACACTTAAAAGGTTATGTTCAAGCTATTTGACAAAGTGTACTTTGTCAACATATTACTTGTTGTTGGATACACTTTCTTTGCTAGAAATGTATCCTCCAGCCTCACCTCCAAACTGAACAAGACCTCCATAAAAATGTTCAAATTGTCAAAGAAGAGATCTGTTCCTTGTCATGTGCCTGGAGCATCCACTATCTACAATCCACATATTATTGTTCTTGTCATATGGATGTTCCTGCACATAAGGTGAACAAGTTAGTTTGTATTGGAAACCCAAGTGTTGTTGGTCTTGGGCTTTTCTAATGATGTGGACTTTTTTGAACCAAAAGTTATATATGGGGGTTCAATAGGTGTTTGTGAAGAAGAGGCTTGGGCTGCAACATCTTCTTTGATCTTCCATTATATCACTTGGTTGATCATTGAGGATGAGCTTGTTGAAGCTTGAGCAACATGGCATTCTTCTGAAGCTTCTTTATTTTCAGAAGAAGCCTTCACTACCTTTTCTTTTGAAGAAGTCTTCTTCTAGGATGGTTTCAAGGGAACTCTTTTGTTCCTTTGAGCCTTAACAATTTTATCTTCCGAAGCCATTTTCCCTTCGGAAGAAGAACTTTCTTCCGAAACAACCTTGCTTCAAAAACAAGTTTTCCCTTTTTCATCACTTGAACTATATGATAAGGTCCAAATAGGAAACCTTGTAAATCCAGGATAATCACAGTTGAATCAAATCATGAAGACTATAGATCAAAATATGATAATCACCATTAAAACCCCTTTGATCTTCGATTAGATTGCTAGTAATGTGTTTTCAAGTAATCCCTCAATCTTGTGGTCATATAACCATTAACCTAATTCTAATTACAATTAGGCTATTTATAGTCTAGTCTAAGTTTCCCTATTTACACATAACCCCCTAGACTATATAACAAGACTAAAACATGACTCTTTTCTTTTCACAAAATATATTTATTACAATTAAACTCCTAGTCATCTTAATCTACAACGTCTTGTCTCGGTTCTTCTTCTCCAATATGTCGTGTTTGACTTTTGCGTTGACTTTGACAGAGACGATGACTTTTGTTAACTATGACTTTTGTTGATAATATAGACTATCTTGTACAACTCCAACAATACTCCCCTTAGTCTATCATTATCAACGTCTTCAAACGAAATTAGTACCGAGAAGTCAATAGTGGAAAGATCTTTAATGAATCTTTCTAAATTTGATGAGAAAGATTATTCATCTCATAAGCTCTCCTTATTCATATGCTCTCCTTTTTCCAGTGCATTCTTTGTGAAGATATTGGAACAGCTTTTCCAAATCTCTAATCTTGAGTGCTTCAGAAGATGTAGGAGGAGGATTCCTAGATCGGTATCTTCTGCAAACTTGAGGAACATGTTCTCTGATCAGGTACATTACTGAACTGATGATCGGCCATCACTTACAACAAAAATCTAAAACACATTCACAAACATAATCTCGATATTTCTAATTAGATCAGTTAATTTTAACAAAATAAACACGTGTTTATCTGCGTTTGAAAATAAGCGAACCCATGTTCATTACGCAATTTCTGTGAATGCATGAAAAATAATAAAATTTTAACATCATAATATGGAAGACCTAAACGAATTTTTGAAATCAAACGTTATTAAAAATTTTATTTTTATTATATACATTTATTATATCATTTTTTATCTATTAGTTTTTTTATATAACCGAGAACTTAATCGATCATGAGATCATATCCCCGAGATATACTTTAGCACAAAGATGAAATTAATCATCGACAAGCAATAAGATCACACTGATAAGTTAATATTGTCACCGTCTTTGAATAATTATGAAATTCTCGAACAGATCAATAACGATTGCTCATATGTTTTTCCACTTAAACCCATGCCCTATTATAGATGCATATGTTCCTTGTTTATGAACTTAAATGATTATCTTTCATGTCTTACAAATGTGTAATGAATTGGATCAATGAATATAATATGTGATTGATGTGTATTCATGTTGATTTATTTCATATTATTATTGTGTTAAAGTATAATGTATATGCATGACCATATTAGATAGGTTTGAGGGTGTTGTACATGATTCTTAGTCAATAATGATTAATTGATGTGTTCAACATAGTCAGATGAGTATTCATGCGAGTGGCCCATACTTATGGACCATACGCATGAATACATCATGCTTATGGACCAGTCGCATGACTGAACCAGGAGACTGGATCAGTCGTCTGATTGAGACATAAGATTGACTCAGTCGCACGACTGAACCTTCAGTCGTGTGTATGACTCAGTCGCATGATTCAGTCGCACGACTGGACCATGCTAATGGTTTAGTTGTATGAATGGAAACCCCTAACTTATCATTACCAGTTAATTTGTGGAAAACGTAAGAATTCGATAATTGAAAGAACACTTGATATTATCACGAACCCTAGCCATCCAGAACGTTCATGAAGGCAGTCTAAGTTCATAGATCGTTCCTGATCGGTTTCTATTCATTCATAACATTTAGTTTCAATCTTATATCGATCGGGTTAACATTCTCACTAATTAGATCGCCAATCAAATAGGATTCCGCACTATTTGATTTGGTTTAAACGTAGAATCTGTTGGTATCCCATACGTACACGGTCCTGACAAGTGGTATCAAAACCTTGGCTCTTGATTTTGCGTTTGTTTCAATTAGAATTGTGTCAAAACTCGCGTTTTAACTCAAAAGAGTCATCTTTTTGAGTCCATAGGTGTTTTTTGACGCTTCCAGGCATTAAAGTTGAAGTTTTTCGTCAAACGGCAGATTGGGGTTTCTGGGGTAAATCGTAATTCGTGTCTAAGTGCCAAAAATTTGACTTTTCCAAACACAGCAGCCTTCAGTCACATGAATAGCTCATTCGTACGATTGTACTCATTCGCACACTCCATCCTCATGATTGAACTCAGTTGTATGCTTCATTCGCACGACTGAATCACTATAGTCGTTTGAGTCCATTCGCCTTGTTCATACGCACGACTGAATACAATCACACGATTGAAATCATTCTCACTCGTCATTTGCACGAGTGATTCATACTCATTGTCCAGTCGCACGATTGAAGCTGTCCTCTTCTCAAAGTACAAGGTCTATACAAATGGAAGATCAGTTTTCTACGTTTATTGCGGGGATGGACTCAGGCATCAAGAACCTTCTACTTCTGGAGAATAAGATAGGAAATCATAATAAACCGCCGAAGCTTACAACGTTGGATGACCATCCACAATGGAAACAGCGGTTTGAGATTTACCTAAATGGAGTGGATCCAAATGTCTGGACTTTTATAGGGACTGGTTACACGGTACCAGTAAGCGCAAATGGAGTAAAGCTGACGTTGGGTGGAATGAGTGAGGCTCAAAAGATACTCTTTAATACTGAGAAGAAAGTTTATGCCTTGCTGACTCAGTCAATCCCGAAAGACAACTTTCACCAGTTTTCTGAAACAAGCAGGCCAAGAAGTTGTGCGAGGCATTAAAGAAGAGATACGATGAGAATGTGACGTTAAAGGCACCGAGGGCAAAGGCTCTCAAGAAGGAGTTCGATAACTTCTCTTCTATATGAAACGAGAGCTTAGATGATATTATTGACAGATTCTATCATCTAATGAATGAGTTTCACAATCATGGGGTAACAAATCAATGGAAAACAAAGTTTCAAGTTTTGCTGATGGGTGCCTGAGAAATGGGATTCATTTGTGTCCAACCTAAGACAGAATGATATACTTGCTACGTTGGACATAAATGACTTCATCTTGAAGTTAAGGGAGGAGGAACTGAGGATGCAGTACAAGTCAAAGTAGGATGTTATATTTAGAATCCTTCATTCTACAACTCGGTTCCCAGTCCAACTGGTTCAGGAGCACCACAACAAACAACTTTTCCGTCCAGTTCCGTGGCTCCTTCCCAATCCACTACTTCAGGACTAGAAAGTCTGGGTCATCATCGACTCAATACATAATGCTTGAAGCCAATACTACGAAGTTGAAGACCGAGAATCTCGGTAATATCACACTGGAGGTTGCAAAGGAGCACATGGATCTTCTAGCAGTAGTGGTTCAATCATATGATGGTTTTGTTGCTGGGAAGATCGGAAATTGTCATCTTGCAAATGAAGACTACAAGCAGGTTGATGAGAACGAGCTGGAAAGGATGGATATCATGTGGGCTCTAGCAAGTGCAGTTAGACGAGCTAAAAAGTTTGTTAAGAAGATGGGAAAGAATCTAGTAGCCATAAAAGATACGACCTTTCGTTTCGACAAAACCAAGGTCACCTGCCTCAATTGTGATGAAAAGGGGCATTTTAAACGTGAATGTGTGAAGCCCAAGAAAACTGGAAATAGTAACCCATTTCCTACATTCAACCGCCAAGATAAACACACTTTTGAACTAGCTCTTCAAATAAAGAGACTAAAGCACTAACTGCCCAAGTGATGAAGGACAAGACTGGTCCTTTCCGATTTATCTCTCCTGGAGAATCGAACATTGGTTTTGTTGAAGCATTGGATGATGGGTCTGCCAGTGAAGGTGAGATTGCAACTAAGCAAGTGATGTCAGATAGAGAAGAAGCTGTGAACGTTGTAAACCACTTGTTGAGGAAGAGATCAGAGCAACAAGTTCAGAATCTCCAACAACAGAAGAGTCTACCTCTACACTCATGGCTAATTCAACTGACTCCTCACAAGTAAGTTCTTTAGATCAGCTGTTTAATAAACATGCTTTTCTAAATGTGAAAAAATTAGGGAAATCATAGATCTATAATTTGCTCGGTTATTAGAACACAATGATAACTTAGTAAATGACTTACAATTCTGCACTGAAGCTAGTCGTATATTAAAACAAAATGAGTGCAATTTTAAAGAAAAGATAGAACTTTTGGTGAACAACTAAGAGAAACCGAAGTTCGCCTTAAATTAATCAATGATATAAAGTTTTATTTAAATTCATTAGATGAAACCAAAAAGGAGAAAGCAGTTCTGGATGTCGAAGTTAATTCACTAAAACAAAAAGAGTTCGTTTTAAATCTTCATTTACTTTTAAAGCTTCATTTAATTTTATGAAATACTGGCTTCATTCTTTTTAAAATCTGCGTTTATGGTGGTTAATTCCTTTTGGTTATTTAAAAGTAACCTATTAGCTTTATACAACCAAGTAGCCTAATTTTGCAAGTATGAACACATATCCTAAACTGTCTCGTACGGAAGATCCAAGATAACTCTTACAGTAGTAAGAGTCTTCTTCCAGTTTCAAACTCTGGTATTTCGCTTCCATTCCTCTTCCTTCTCAGCATCAAAAACTTCATCATTCAACTTAGTTCCACCTTTACCTATTGATGTCTGCTTAGCTCCTCGTGTGCCTCTTCAAGTCCAGGTTTTGGTAAACCGTTGGAATTGGTGCCGGAATCTTATCTTGCTTCTTGTTTCTCTTTGGAGTTTGAAGTGATCTTTGGAGTTAGATATGTCACTTCATAGTACTCACGACGTTTGATATCCAACTCAATTTCCTTCAGTTTGTTGATCACCTCTATCATTTGTAATCCCGAAAACCTTTATCTCGTTTAATCGACTTGTCGTGTGAACTCCATTCTGAAGGGAGGGAATCAAGCAATCTCAGAACTTGTTCATGATTTTCTAATTGGGCATCAAACTTCATCAGATTGTTTTCAACCAACAGAAAATGATCAACAAAATCAGATAACTTTTCATTCTTTAAAGTTGCAAAATTATCAAACCGACATTATGCAATTGTGAGATTATCACATTTGAAGGATTTAAATAGTTCTGCAAAAGCCATTTTTATTTTTAATTTTATTCATTGCAACTACCCACCAAAAATAATTTTCCAAAAAATTGTAAAATAATTCTCCCCGGGAAAATAATTTTTTTAAAGTCACTCTCTGCAATCTTAGCAACCGGGGTCAAGCTGCTAGGTCAGCTTGTTTTTTTTTCTTTATAATCTTCTAAAATCAGTGAAAATTTCTTTATCGTGATGAAATCAATTAATCCCAACTCGGGGGAAATGTCTTTTAAAATCAGTGAAAATTTCTTTATACATCTTGTAGCACCAGGTTGAATGGAGTATCGAGTCTTATGAGCTTCATCCATAATCCTCCCACAGAAATCCCTGTGACGAGGAATCCACATCCGTCCGAATCGGGTTCTAACACTGAGTGTGTTTTAACCCAATTCGGTAACCATACCTCTCATTCTTTCAGAGTTAAGATGATCTTCCTTCAATGCCTTATCTTAAAATTGCCTGACCTACTTCATCACATCAGAGGTCATAATAAACTTATAAGCCTTCACCCGAATCGGCTCGGGTCTCTCCTTTCGGCAAAGGGCATCTGCCACCACATTGGCCTTGCCCGGATGGTAATGGACCTCGCAATCATAATTCTTTATGAACTCCACCCATCTCCTCTGCCTTATATTCAAAGCCTTCAGCTAGAAGAAGTACTTCGAGCTCTTGTGTTCTGTGAAGATGGTGTACTTCATCCCATACAGGTAGTGCCTCCAAATGTTTAGTGCAAAGACCACAACTACTAACTCCAAGTCATGTTTAGGGTAATTCATCTTATGAACTTTCAATTGTCGGGATGCGTAGGCTATAACCTTTCCTCGCTGCATCAACACACATCCCAACCCCAAGTAAGAAGCATCTGAATAAACCACGAAGTCCTCGCTTCCTTCAGGTAATGACAAGACAGGAGCTTGAGTCAACCTAGCTTTTAGCTCCAGAAAGGCCTTCTCTTGATCTTCATCCCATATGAACATCACATCTTTATAGGTCAACTTAGTCAGTGGAGAAGCTATCTTGGAGAAGTCTTGAATGAATCTTCTATAATAGCCCGCCAACCATAAGAAAATAAGAATCTCGGATGCCGTCTTTGGAGACTTCCATTGCATCACCACCTCCACCTTTTCCTGGTCTACCATAATCCCCTTGGGATTCACTACATGACCCAAGAACTAAACCTCGTGTAACCAGAACAGGCACTTGGAGAATTTGGCATACAACTTCTCCTTTTTCAACGTCTCCAACATTTACCTAATCTGACCGGCATGCTCCTCCCTACTCTTTGAGTAAATCAGGATATCATCAATTAACATAATCATGTTTTGTCCAATATCGGCTGACACACTCGGTTCATCAAGTCCATAAAAGCAGCTGGCGTTGGTCAAGCCAAAATACATAATGAGAAACTCGTAATGTCCATAATGCGTGCAAAAAGCTGTTTTAGGAATGTCTTGCTCCTTCACCTTCAACTGATGGTAACTAGATCGAAGGTCTATCGTCAAAAACCAGCTGGCACCTTGGAGCTGATCAAACAAGTCATCAGGCCTCAGTAATGGATACCGATTCTTCACTGTCAACTTTTCAATTCATAGTAGTCATGCACATCCTTATACTACAGACCTTCTTTTTAACAAATAAGACTGGCGCACCCATGGAGAGATACTTGTTCTAATAACCCCTTATCGAGAAACTCTTGCAGTTGCTCTAGCAATTCCTTCATCTCGGTCAGAGTCAACCGATACAGTGCCTTAGCAACATGTTGGGCACTCGGTATGAAGTCGATATGGAACTCGAGCTCTTGGTCTGGTGACACACCTAGTAAGTCTTCTCCAAACCGTCCAAAAGTCACACACTACTCGTACATCTGACAGTTGTGTGTTCGCGTATCCACATCCTTCACGTAGGCCAAGTAGGCACTACATCCATGCCTCATGCACTTTCCCGCCACCGCCATCGATATCACCTTTGGAATCGTAGTGAATCTATCACCATAAACCATCACCGAACTCCCGTCAGGCACTGTTAATCAAATCATCTTTGTGCGACACACAATGTTTGCCTTATAGTCCGCCAACCAATCCTTTCCTAGGACTACATCAATTCCGCCCAAGGTGATCACGAATGGTCTAAGAGGAAACTTATGACCTTCTAGTTCTATGTCACAACCTTCTATTATCTCATAAATCCTTGTAGACATACCTATGGCAGTTCTATCTCAAAAGGCTCATTGATATTCATACTACTAACAGGAAACTTATCACAAAAAGCAGCAGAATAAATTTTTACTAGAACCAGAATCAATAACACATAAGCAAGAACTTAGTTTACTAAAACGTACCTGACACAACATCGGGGTCCGTCCTAGCCTCCTCCTGAGTCATCGTGAATGCTTTGGCACTCGCCTTCACCCCTCAGTCCTGGTCTTCTTCCTTGCCCCAAACTCTCACCCTTGGCTTCTTGTATCTCAATCATATGGCCCTCTCCACCATAGTAAAACATCTGACCCCACAATATCGTTAGCTTATGCCCCGTCCTCCCACACCTGAAACATAAATTCTGTTGGACCAAAAGAACCAATGAGCCAAGATCAGAAAACCTCTAAGTCCCACACGGTATCACAACAACTGCTGAAAGCCTCATCAGTAGTTTGACAAGTGCTGAAGACTTCAACAGCTGAAGATCAAGTGCTGAAGATCTTACAGCTGAAGAATCAAAGTACTGAAGTACAACAGCTGAAGAGTTCCAAGTGCTGAAGATCAACAACTGATGTACAAAGTTGAAGACAAAGACTGAAGACATCAGCTGATGATATCTCTGAAGTCATCAGCTGATGAAACCCTGAAGGTCAAAGTCTGAAGATCAGTACTGAAAGCCTCAGTAGATTGTCACAACTGCTGAAGAGTACTTCTTCAGTAGTTGTGATATCAGTAGTTTTATGTTTTAGTTTCAGTAGTTTTGTAAAACGACTGAAGAGCTTGTTCTTCAGTCGTTGTGTTTCAGTAGTTTTATGTTTTTCAGTTGTTGTAAATGAGATGTTTAACACTTAGGAACATTTGTAAGAAGATGTCAGTTGTTGACATCTTCAGTAGTTGTTAAACATCAGTAGTTATAAAACGGTTACATGTCACTTTCAAGTGACATCAGCCTACGTCATTCTTTTCTTTATAAGGAAAGATGACTCACCTGTAATCGTGCCTTGAGGCCGACAATCCTAATGCAATATTCTTTTTGTCGGATATTTCTCTCTTTATACACAATTCTTTTAATATCGTTTTATATCAATTGTTCTTGTGAATTTTGTTAATTCTGAGCTAATCCGCTGCTAAATCTGTTCAATCGATTAACCAAGGGCTGAGATCATAACAAATGGTATCAGAGCAGGTTAATCATTGATCGATCTAACAATTGATCATTGAAACTGTTCAATCGCTCTAAGTTTAATCGAATTAGCAAAATTCGCAAGGATCTGTTATAGAGATTGAGAGTGTATCGCTTCTGGCCGTTTATTTGAGGTTCTGTGTGGTTTGAGCTAAATAATTGTGTTTTTACTTGAATCTGTCTGATTTTCCACAATGACTACTTCTCTAATGATCCTTTCAATACTGGATCCTCTACCAAGCCTCCGATCTTGGTGAGGAATGAGTATACATTTGGCAGAGAAGATTGCTCCATCACCTGTCTGTCAATAGCTCAGGTTGTTGGACATCTGTGGTACATGGACCACATAAGCCAATGGTGAATGATCCGGAAACAAACCAGTTGGTTCCAAGAAGAAGGAGCAATACTCCGATGAGGACAAGAAGTTGTTTGAAATCGATGCAAAAGCCCATGGAATTTTGGCTATGGCTATCCTAATGAGATTTACTCTGGGCTTCTGCATTGTGAGTCTGCTCATGACCTCTGGAATGCCATCAAAGAACAATTTGGTGGTACTGATGAGGTTTTAGCAAACAACAGGGAAATCCTCGCCCAACAATATGAGACTTTCTCTCATAGAAAGGGTGAGACTCTGACTCAACAATTGAGCGGTTTTCATGTTTAATCTCTGAATTGAAAATGGTTAAACATGAATATACCAGGAGTCAGATGAACCATAGATTCTTAAGATCACTGCCTGAGAGATGGAACCATATACCATTGTTCTACGCTCAAATGCTGATGTTGATCGCCTATCTCTCACCCAACTTCATGGAAACTGCTTACATTCAGAGAGAGATAGAGCAGAAAAGGAAATTGGTTTCATCTGGCAAGCTCACTGAGGATTTTCCAAGGGAACACTGCCCTGATTGGACATCAAGAGTCAGAATATGCGTCATCTGAAAGCCAGTATGATGAGCATATTGATTTCTCTACAAACACTTCTGAGCCTGCCTTTGTGAGTGTTGATAGTTATTCTGCTGGTTGTATAGTGACAATCTATGTTTCATCATGGATGATCTCAAGGGATTGCTGATGATGACTTAGAAGAGATGGATATTTTGAGCCAAATGGCCTTGATAAATATCAGATCTCAGAAGTTCTACAAAAGAACTGGAAGGAAATCCCAGGACTCTCTGGCAAAACCAAAGTTGGTTTTGACAAGAGTAAGTTGAAGTGCCATAAATGCCACACTTGGGCACTTTGCAAGAGAATGTAGATCATCTGGATCTAACTCTCCTGCACCCTTTGTGACTTTCCCTGGCAATAGTCAACAAACAGAGGGCAACAACCTGTCAATTCTGGTTATCATCATCAACCACAATCTCCTGCATATTTTGTTCCACAGGGGCCAATGCCATATCCATACCCTGCTATTACATGCCACAACCAGGCCAGGTTCAAGCACCCACTGCTCAGCAACCACATGCACTCCCTGAGCCTCAACCATCCCAATCTCATCAACCTAATCAACTTCAACAACACTTCTTCACACCAGGTGTTGTTGACTGGAGCAGTTTACCAGATGATGTGTCTGGTAATGAACAACTGTTCTCAGGTGCTGGTCAACATGGTGGTGAGCATCCTTTTGGAAATCTAGCTCTCATGGCTTTGGAATCCTCTGATGGATCATCCTCAAATGCCTCTTCAACACAGGTATCACAGGTATCCTCTGAGGCTAAGGCCAAATTATGTTCTGAAACTTGCATAGCAGCATTTGCCTCTATTAGAGAAGCAAATGTGGCTTTAATCAATAAAAATGTAGAGCTAGAACAAACAATTTCCAAAAATAAAGCTGAGTTTGAGTCTGTGCTAAAAGAGAAAACTGATGAGATTTACAAATTAAAATGCCAAATTTCTAATGATAAGGCTAGGGAGGATGTACTCTTAGAGAAGTACAAAGACCTCAAAGATACTCTTGCTGTCACCCAGGTAGAGTGTGATCGATGGGTACAATCTTGCAAGGGCTTTGAAATGCTTCTTAGTAAGCAAACAGCTTCCAATGTGAAGTTTGGAATTGGTTACAATCACACTGCTCCTCCTACAGTTTTTGCTTCAAGAGCAGGAGCGGATTCTGATGGAGAAAGTAATGACCAATTCACCTCATCATGTGATTCACCACTTGATAAAGCACCATCAGTGTTGAAGTCATAGTAATCCCTCTGTGAACCTATCAGCTGATATTGATGGTTAAACTGCTGACACTCACATGATCAATGAGTTGATCAACCCAAGTGTTACCCCTAGCAGTACTGAGGGTACTGGAGAGCAGGGGATAACATCTGGAGTTCAAATCCTAATGACTGACAGCACTGAGAGAAGAAAACTGTCAGTAGGAAGGATTTGAAGCCTACTAAGGAAGTTGACAAGAAGGCAAAAAGTGCTTCTAAACTGCCGAAGAGCAAGTCTTCAGTAGTTTCATCTTCTTTAGTTGATGATCAACAGAAGATGAAGAAGAAACCATGTGAAATATGTGGTCTATTCAATCATCTCACAGATGATTGTTGGTACAAAAAGGGATCCAAACTCAAACAAAAAGAGAAAATTAAAGAAAATTTGGCTAAAATGAAAACTGAGTTTGAGTCCAAGTTTGTACCAGCAGCATCAATCCTGTTACTCCTATGACCAAAAGGAATCTAAAAAGGAAGGAGTGCAACAGGCAATAGCTGAGGTTGCTCAAAAGAAGATGGTGCAACACAAGAACTCATCATCAAACACCAATACCAATGTGTCTGAAGAGCTGAAAGCTCTCTCCCAGAATCAGACACAGCTGGTAATGATGGTTCAACATCTGTTGGGAAGAGTTAACCAACTTGATGGCCCTGTGTTGAAACCCCAGAAAAGGAGATCCAAGCCGAAGGATTCCTCTTCTACACCATCTCCTTCACCTCAAGCTATTGTGTCCAATAAACCTGTTAGTTTACCATCTGTTGATGAGACCAGGCCCAAAACCAAAAGGTTTGGGTCTCCAAAACTAACTGATTGTTTATTTATGCAGGTTTCTTCAACATGCCAAAGTAGCATCTGGTATGTAGACAGTGGAGGATCTATGCATATGACTGGGAACAACTCACTTCTTAATGACTACTCTCCAGGAAGGAAGGGATTTGTTTCCTTTGGCAATGATGCAAGAGGTTACATCATTGGGAAGGGCTTTGTTTCCAATGGGGAAATAAAGTTTGATGATGTCAACCATGTGGAAAATCTCAAGTATAATCTTTTGAGTGTCAGTCAATTGTGTGACAAAGGCCATGTTGCCCTTTTCACAAGCAAGAACTGCAGGATTCTGTCATCCAAAGTTCTGAGTTTGATTGACAAGGTATTGGATGCTCACACTCTCCTGAAGGCCAACAGGACAGGAAGAGTGTATGCCTTAGATCTTTCCAAGAAAATTGATCTCAAAGGCCATCCTTGCCTATTTTCCAAGGCCTCTCCTCAAGAATCTAATCTATGGCATAGAAGGCTGGGACATGTTAATTTCAAGAACATGAATCAGCTGATACACCATAGTTTAGTGAGGGGAATGCCTATGAAGGAGTTCAAGTGTGAAAACAACTGCACTGCTTGTTTGAAAGGAAAACAGCACAAGGTTTCATTTCCACCTATTGAAGAACCAAAGTCCACTGCCTGCTTACAACTTCTTCACATGGATCTCTTTGGTCCTGTGAGAGTGATGAGCATGGCACAGAAAAAATACTGTCTGGTAATTGTGGATGATTACTCCAGATTTGTATGGACTTTCTTTCTACATTCAAAGGATGAAGCTGCACAAAAGATCATAAACTTTGTGTTGTATGCTGAGAAGCAGTATTCCCTCTCTGTCAAGTGTATTAGAAGTGATAATGGAACAGAATTCAGGAACAGTACACTTGATGAGTTCTACCTTTCCAAGGGAATAATTTTTTTGACAGTTTAGTATTCCAAGAACTCCTGAACAGAATGGAGTTGTGGAGAGAAAGAACAGGACCCTCATTGAAGCTGCAAGGTCTATGTTGGCTGATTCTGGACTGCCATTGACCTTTTGGGCTGAAGCTGTCAACACAGCATGCTATGTGCAGAATAGAGTGCTAATAATCAGAGGTTGATGAAGACTCCATATGAAGTTCTACATCATTTGGCCCCTCTCATTTCATTTTTTAGAGCATTTGGGTGTCCCTGTTTCATTCTCACACAAAGGATCAGCTCCAGAAATTTGATCCTAAGGTGGATGCAGGGTACTTTGTTGTTATTCATCAACTTGCAAGGCATACAGAGTCTTCAATTGCAGAACAAAGATGGTTGAAGAGACTTTACATGTCAAGTTCAATGAATCTCCAAAGGACAAGATTCCACAAAGCCCTGTGGAGCTCTTTGATTTGGACATACTGCAATATGTTCCTTATCAATCTCCTGCTGTGCTCCTGTCAACAGTTCACCACCTGGTGTTACTACTGAAGATGATGATGATAGTAGTAATCACCTCTTCAGGTTTAGTGATCAATCTGCCTGAGTCCTCTAAACCTGATGCTCCTGTAGCTCCAGCCGCACCATCCACAACAAATGCTGATGAGATTTCTGCATCCTCAACTTCATTTGAGTTGCCACCATCTTCATGGTTTCAAGAATCTGCATCAACATCTGCTGCTGCTGAAGACCCTACAAACACTTGCACAGATTTGATTGTTTACCAAGAGCTGAAAAATCACCCCAACATCTCAAATCCTTGGTGATATCAATGCTGGTGTCTCAACCAGAAGCCAGTTGTCCAATTTCTGCTTCTATGCTCTCTTCATCATCAGTCAGCTAGAGCCGAAGAACTATCATGTTGCTTTGAGGGACAATGGATGGGTTGAAGCCATGCAGCTTGAGCTTCTTCAGTTCAAGAAACAGCAAGTGTGGGAGCTTGTTCCTCTACCCCCAGGTAAGTGTGCAATAGGCACTAAATGGTGTTTAGGAATAAAACTGATGAAAATGGGCTAATTGTTAAGAACAAGGCCAGACTGGTTGTGCAGGGGTTTGCACAAGAAGAAGGTATTGATTATGATGAAACCTTTGCCCCTGTAGCCAGACTGGAGGCAATTAGATTGTTTTTAGCCTATGCTGCACTCCACAATCTTAAAGTTTTCCAAATGGATGTCAAAAGTGCTTTTTTTATGGTACATAAAAGAAGAAGTTTATGTGTGTCAACCACCAGGCTTTGAGGATAATAAGCACCCAGAATGGGTATATAAGCTTGATAAAGCTCTTTATGGGTTGAAACAAGCACCTAGAGCTTGGTATGAGACCTTATCAAACTTTCTTCTACAGAATAATTTCACTAGAGGCTCCATAGATAAAACTTTATTTATTAAGAAGGTGGATCAGCATAAGCTACTTGTTCAAATTTATGTTGATGATATTATATTTGCATCCTCTGATCCCCAATTGTGTGAGGATTTCCAAACCTTAATGCAACAGAAGTTTGAAATGAGTGCAATGGAGAATTACAGTTCTTTCTAGGTTTGCAAATCAAACAAAAAGCTGATGGAATTTTCATTCATCAGTCTAAATACACAAAAGATCTTTTGAATAAGTTTGATTTACAAACCTGTAAATCTTGTTCTACTCCCATGTGCAACACCACACAATTGGATGTTGATCAGAAAGGTAAAGGTGTTGATGAACCCTTTACAGATGTATGATTGGTTCCTTGATGTATTTAACAGCTTCTAGACCAGATATTATGTTTGCTACATGTGTTTGTGCTAGATTTCAGGCTGCACCTAAGGAGTCTCATCTGATTGCAGTCAAGAGGATCTTTAGATATCTGCAAGGCACACAATCTCTAGGTTTATGGTATTCCTGGACATTCTTGCAATTAGTTGCCTTCTCTGATAGTGACTATGCAGGATGTAAGTTGACCAGGAAATAAACTTCTGGTGGATGCCAATTCCTAGGCAACTGTTTGATTTCTTGGCAGAGTAAGAAACAAACATCTGTTGCTACATCCACTGCTGAAGCCGAGTACATTGCTGCTGCAAGTTGTACATCCCAGATACTCTGGCTTCAGAATCAACTTTTGGATTATGGCATTACAGAGACTAAGACTCCATTATTAATGGATAGTGCTTCAGCTCTTTGCATTGTCAAAAATCCTGTCCAGCACTCTAGGACCAAACATATAGAAATTAGACATCATTTTATAAGAGATTGTTTTGAAAAGGGTCTAATTAATCCTATGTTTGTGCCTAGTGCTGATGAGCTTGCAGACATTTTTACTAAGCCTTTGGATAGTTCAACTTTCCACAACCTGGTGTTAAGGCTTGGTATGCTGCAGCTAGAATAAGTGACAACTACTGATGATCTCAGTAATTACTGATGATCATTGGTAACCATGTCACATATAAGTACTGATGAGTTATTTTACCCTCAGTAGTTTTTATAACTACTGAAGGCTAAATGCTTTAAGTACTGGACTTTCTGTTCTACACTACTGATGTAGTTAGTACAACTACTGAAAATCAGTAGAAACAGATAAGTACTGATGTCCTATGAAACTACTGAAAACAGCTAAAAGCTGATGAGTAAGTGTTGAGGACAGTTTGAAACAGCTGAAGGCTATGAATTGACGACAACTACTGATGAGTACTCTCTCTTCAGTAGTTCACAAACTGCTGTTTCTTTATAAACACTGAAGCAATACCATGTCTTCAGTAGTTTCACACTACTAATGACTAACTACACCAAGTCTTCAGTTGTTTACAACAACTGATGGCAAAACCACGGTCTTCAGTAGTTTCACAACTACTGATGACTAATACCAAGTCCTCAGTTGTTTCAACATCTGAAGTCCAACTTGTCTTCAGTAGTTTTTAAAACTACTGATGCCTAAATCAGAGACTTCAGTTGTTTCAACGTCTGATAGTAAACACCATGTCTTCAGTTGTTTTATAACTGCTGACCACACCAATACCATCAGTCGTTTCAAACGTCTGAAAGTTAATACCACGTCATCAGTAGCTTCAAATACTGATGACTAACACCAAAACCTTCAGTCGTTTCTTCACCCGTACACTATATATACCTGATCCCTCTTTCAGAGTTTTTCATTCTTTCACGACCTAACTTTTCAAAAGCTCTGAAAACCTTTCACCTTCATTAATGGCGACCATGCAACTCAAACCTCGACACAACTGTGTCGCGTACCTTACAAAATCGCCCTTCTGGACCAAATTTGAAAATGCTATAGATCTTATGGTCCAATCCCCACTAAAAACGGCTTTCCTTTTAAATCCAATCATTTATGCCGATTCACTACGTCAGTTCTGGATGAATGCGACCGTTAATGGAGAATCTATCATTTCATCTATCAACTCGCATAAGGTGGTTATCTCTACTGCTACCATTCGCCAAATATTGCTGTTAGATGATGCTGCCTACCCTGTTGGATATCCTAAGCGCCAACTTGATCTCTCCTTTGGACAACATGGATATCAGGGTGATCTTAGCGCTTCAACAATCCTGAAGAAACATTTTCCAGATGCTGAACGATTATTATTTCATATGGTAAATGTTTGCCTGGCTCCGAAGACTTCCTCTTGGGATCAACTGTCTTCCAGATGGCAACAGGTATTGTTCTCTATCCTTGAACAAGACCACTAAACTTTTCTGAAATAATTTTTCTTGAACTCAAGGATATGGCCACAAAACCACTTTCTAACCGTTGGATACTATATCCTCGGTTTATAATGGCCATAATAGAGAATCAGCTTTCTGCTGAGGGACTAGTTGGTCTGGGAGTCCCTGCTTTGGCTGTATTGCCGGAGGTATACTCCCGACACAACACTGACCAAACTCTCAAACAGGCTGCCAAGCTGCGCAAACCCACGCAGCTGGAACCCACAGCCTCCACCTCCACATCCAAAGTCCCCTCCAAACCCACAAGAAGAAGCCTAAGAAAGCTACTCAGGGAATTGAGTCCCCTGTGGATGCTCCTGCAGCACCAACGCAGTTATCTCTGCTGGAAATACCCCCCAGTAGAGACTGTGACTCCACCAACTGAAGCCGCTCAGGTTTCCTCTCAAAAGGAACCTGAAGCAACCACTCACAGGGAAGCCACAACTGCTGGGATCCTCCTCACTTGAGGGGATTACCATTGAAGAGCACCACCTGTCCCGGGTGCACACTGCTTCCACACCCTCTCCTGATGCAACCGCCCCTCAAAGCCCTACTATCATTGTTGCAAAAGTGCTGACGCAGTTGCATTCCTCACCCCCCCCAGACACCAATTACTACTGGGATAACCTCAACACCTGAGGGGGAGGATCAAAATGCTTCTGTCAACCCACAGCACAGGGGTTATCATGTTCCATCTTCTAGTGTAGATAAGGAGGTGCGAACTACTGGTGAGGCTGCCACTGCTTCTGACTCAGCAAATGACCAGGATGCAGTTGGTAACATCTCTAAGTCCTCACCAGTGGCAACAGCTGATGAAGGACATAGTCCTGAGGCTGGAAGTCCCCAGAACCGAGAACAAGGGGCACATGCTACATCTGGTCTACACCCAGAGCATGTATATCCTGCTACAAGCAGGAGGTCAGGTGATTCAGCATATGCTGATGATGACCTGGGCTTCTTCTATGATGTTCTTGCCCAGAACACGATCCTAGAGGAGGAAGTCAGTAGACTGCAAAACCTACTTGACCAACTCTCTCAAGGATAAGACCATCTGCCACCACATCAACCCAACAGATGGCACCTTCCTCTGAAGGTCTCCTAAACACACAACCACTCACAAAATCTCAGCCACCTGCCTCTGTTTTTGGCACCATTCCTCAGGGACAGAACCCCCCTGAGCAACTGGCTGCTATCCTTCAAAATCCCCTATCTCTCATCACCCCACAGCTAACTGAATTGGTGATCAAAACTGTTGATGAGAGACTTTCTTTTGTCTTACAACCCATGGTGGAGAATGTTCTGAGCAAACAACTTTCTGCTACTCAATTCCCTGCAACCAATGCACCCAAAAGGGGGAGAGTTCAGCAGTGAAAGGTAAAAGAAAGAGGAAAGAGAAGGAGAAAGAAACAGAAGAGACAGTAGTGGAAACTGAGGAGTTGGTTGAGGAGACTGAGAAAGAGAAGGAAAAAGAGAAGGAGGAGGCTACCATGGAGAAAGTGACTGAAAGTTCAAAAGACTTTCATGTCACATACAAGAAAAAAAAGAAGGATGAAAAGAGAAAGCCTTGGAGCTGATGGTGAAAGAGGCTGATGCCGAACACAGCAGATCAATGGATAACATCATTGATCAGTTGTTTAGGCAAGGCCATGACACTGAAAAACTTGATTCTGAGATCAGAAGACTAGAGATTGAAGAAATCCAATCAAGATGGTCAAGTTATGATGTGTCAGAAAGAGAGGCTGGAGATCATGATCAGATTTATAGCAAAACATCTTGGAAGATCATTGATCGAGATCAAAGCTTGGTCCAGGGACAGTATCTTGGCAATAACCACCAAGATCTGTTCGTCTGAAGAATATACAAAAGGTTTAATTGTTGAAGTTTTAAATGAAGCTGGTGCTGGGAGCAGGACTGAGCTAGCAAAGCAATCAAAAGCCACACTCACCTCAAGGATGCTAGCACAGCCTGTCAACATTCCCACACCTAAACCACCCAAAACACAACCCACCAAACCAACTCCCTTACCTCAAAACCCATAGCCGATGATATACCCTGAAGAAGAAGAGAAGGATATTGAGGCTAGAAGAAGATGAAGAAGATGATGAAGACAGGCTGCCGCTATCAGCTGTAATTCAGTTGCCTAAGGCCACAAGTCACTCCTCAGCAATTACTCCTGAAGTCCAGAGACAAATGGTTAAAGTGAAGCTAGAAGAAGAAGAGCTTCATAAACAGCATGATGAGGAATTGCTGAAGAGAGTTGACAAAGCTTATGCAGCCACATCTTCCATCATCAATATGAAGGAGCAAGCCCTCAGACTTTACACTCTCAGGCATACCTTTCAATATCAAAAGGAAAGAGTGAGGATTTGGCCTGATCCCAGGGTCTCTCACAGAATTCACAAGAACAATATACCTCGGAGATACATTGGCCAGGTGAAAAAGATCGTAGATGAAGTGATCTCTCTGGTCTTTGTAGTTTCACCCTGGGAAATCCTAGAAGACTTCAAGAAGGCCTACAAAGCTAATCTAACCCCTCAGAAGATGCTGGAAAACAAAATAGTGAAAAAGGGGTTAGTTTACAAGAGGCTTGAGGAAGTCAGGAAAAATGAGCTCCAGTTGTTCCTAGAGGGTAATCACCCGGATGAGTTCGCTTACAGAGTAATAACAACTGTGGAGCTAAAGAATGGGAAACAGGCCAAATACCTGTCTGAGTATTATGGGCCGGAATCACTATTTGAAGGAGGTGCTGAAGAGCTAACCATGGAGGAACAAATCACCTTCCTTGAGGCCTACACAAGAGAGTCGTACAGACTCATTATGGGGAAGTGAATCTCATGAATGGGATAACAACTCTGTGTCAATTCCCCAAAACAGAGTTCCCATTCATACTCTGCCAAACAAATATTTGAGGTTCTTCCCAGGCCGGAGCGTACATGGGTCATCTTCTCTACTGATCAAGAAGGAAAAAGACCAACATTTTTGCCATCAATAAGTGAGAGTTTAAATAAGTTAGAGGTTTTGGCTGCATTGGTTCAGGGGGAGTTTGTTGGACCAAAAGAACCAATGAGCCAAGATCAGAAAAACTCTAAGTCCCACACGGTATCACAACAACTGCTGAAAGCCTCATCAGTAGTTTGACAAGTGCTGAAGACTTCAACAGCTGAAGATCAAGTGCTGAAGATCTTAACAGCTGAAGAATCAAAGTACTGAAGTACAACAGCTGAAGAGTTCACAAGTGCTGAAGATCAACAACTGATGTACAAAGTCTGAAGACAAAGACTGAAGACATCAGCTGATGATATCTACTGAAGTCATCAGCTGATGAAACGCCTGAAGGTCAAAGTCTGAAGATCAAGTACTAAAGCCTCAGTAGATTGTCACAACTGCTGAAGAGTACTTCTTCAGTAGTTGTGATATCAGTAGTTTTATGTTTTATGTTTCAGTAGTTTTGTAAAACGACTGAAGAGCTTGTTCTTCAGTCGTTGTAGTTTCAGTAGTTTTATGTTTTTCAGTTGTTGTAAATGAGATGTTTAACACTTAGGAACATTTGTAAGAAGATGTCAGTTGTTGACATCTTCAGTAGTTGTTAAACATCAGTAGTTATAAAACGGTTACATGTCACTTTCAAGTGACATCAGCCTACGTCATTCTTTTCTTTATAAGGAAAGATGACTCACCTGTAATCGTGCCTTTGAGGCCGACAATCCTAATGCAATATTCTTTTTGTCGGATATTTCTCTCTTTATAACAAAATTCTTTTATCGTTTTATATCAATTGTTCTTGTTGAATTTTGTCTAATTCTGAGCTAATCCGCTGCTAAATCTGTTCAATCGATTAAACCAAGGGCTGAGATCATAACAATTCAATCCCAACCTACGTTCTATGATATGCTCCTTTCCACATTTTCCACAACTCTTTGACCCTGCACCAGATGTGACCACACAACGGTGATCCACCCGTGCACTTTTGTTGCTCATCGAGGCACCACCCCAACCAAACCTCTTCCCATCCTAGTTTTGGTCACCACCACCATATTTACTCACCTCAGCCACCACCACTTCCTGTTCATCATACAGCCTCCCCGCCAGATCAACCACCGACTTAAATGTGCTTGGTTGGGCGGCGATCATGTGCCTACGGATGTCAGCCGACAAACCCTGAATGTATCTCTTGATCTTCCGTGACAAGGGTGTTACCTGATCAAACACCAGCCGTTCCATCTCATTGAATTGGTGGTGTATTACTGATGTGTCATGGTTGCTGCCTCTAGCTGCAGGAATTCCATTTCCACCTTGTCCAACACCCTATGAGGACAGAACTCCTCAATCACTAACTTCTTCAACTCTGCCCACCTTATGCTTCCAATTGAGCTACTAACCTCAGCTTGGACGATATTGTCCCACCAACACAGAGTCGACTCCACAAATGAATGAGTGGTAAAATTCACCTTCTGGTCTTTTGGGCACTCACTGATGTCAATAACGGCCTCCACCTCCCTCACCCACCACTGAGTAGGAGCGGTGCCGTTTCCATCAAAAGTTGGGTGTTTGCATCTCTAAAATGCCCCATAGTTATAGCCTCGGAGTGCCTCAGGCACAGGCCCTTCTTCCTCCTCCTTGTCAGCAGAGACAACCGTCTCAGTCTCCATTTGCTCTCTCCCTCCTGAGGACCCGTTCCTCTCCTTCCTTTTCTCCTTCTCTTACAACCTTTATCACTTTTGTCTCCATAAACAGTAAGATCGTCTGCATGACTTGATGAACCTCCTCTCTTTCTCCTTCACCGAAGCCCTTAGATTAGCACTCTCGTCACCACCCTCTAGATAAGGGTTCTCGGGTTCTTCATGAGCCACCTCTTCAGCTTGAGGCCTTCCTCTTGTGGCCCGTGGTCCAGCACCACGTCCACCACCACCTCCAACTCTAGAAGCCTTAGAACATCTACCACCAACCATCCTCTAACACGCTATAAGATTCAAACACCAATACCGTCATTCAAGGTAATAACTCAGTTTATGTCAAGTATAGTAAGTCCCTAATTATAGTGGCCAGTTGTGATTAGCCACTTACTTTACTCTTCATACCCCAAGCATTTCTTATCCAAACAACACAAATAACTAAATCTACTAAAGGCACATAAATTACATAACATGCGCATGTAATACCAGTTAACATTAAAGAAAATACCTGACGGCACGTAGCTACTCGGACTGGCATCCCCTACCTTTGTCCCATTTTCAGTGTAAGTTTAGGTTTCTTTGGAAATATTACTCGTTTCACTTAAAATTTGGCTCTAATACTAACTTGTAAGGCCTCGATCCCGAGACGTTTACAGCTGGTAAATCATTGCACATAAAACATAAAACATAAAACATAAAACATATACATTTACATCTATGAAAAACATTGTAGCGAAATCATTTAAAATCATTTCATTCATTGCTTTTGAAAAATAATACAACATTCATAATGGTTAAAAAATATTGTTTGTTCGCATTACAATGCGAAAACGTCATAGTTTAAACAATGGATGCCATTCCAAAAACGCCTAGTAGCTGCCCCGTGCCATCTTCAGTAATCATTACCTACCAACTGGAAAATACATAAAAGTCAGCGTTGCTGAGTGAGTTTTAGTTTTAAAAATAAAATATTTTACTTTCTTTTCAAAACATTCTTTCTTTACTTTCACATATGATCATGCATGATACATACATATAGGTAATAGCATTATTATCTTTCATCATCCATTTGTTATCGTTATCATTCGTTGTCTTCCTTTCTGTAGCTTACGTACATTCATCATTAACTTCTTTACATTACATACCATTATCATGTGCTATACACCACCGTCATGATAAAGCGGGTACTGGGCCGATGTCTACAAATAGACCCCATACATTGTGCCTGGTGGCCTGACAAAAGTACCGGGGTAAGCGACAAGGATCCCATACATATGGTGATTCACAAAGCATGAGATAAAGCTCTTGGCATAAGTAAACCTACGTTTACCAACTCTTGATAGGTTTTTGACCCCAGTGTGCATCCTTCTAGGGTAGCTAACTCGCACACTGTTGAGCTAACACCCTTCATTAGGTGTGAACCTCCATACAAGGCTTGGTAGACTTTCTTTACTTTCCATTCATTAATGCATGAATTCTTTCATTCATTACGCTACTTTTTTCATTATCTTCCACTTTACGTTACATTATACTTTCCATTTACTTTCATAATCATACCACGTAAAGCCACAAAAAATAAACATACATAATAAGGAACATAACAAAAACATAACCATACATAAGAATAATATCATCATACATGACATAACATACATCATTCATCATCATAAAGCTAACTTACATCACCCCTGGAACATCCCAAGTCAAAGCCTACATTTAACATTTTCCCCAAAATTCAAAAAATAATTCTAAGTCTTAGGCGCATGGGCACTATGAAGCGCATGGCCTTCTGGGAGCATGGGGAACACCTAGGTGCATGGGAAAATTCTGGGCGCATGGGCACTATTTGGGTGCATGACCCAGTACAATCATTCTGGCAAGGTTCTAAGCGCATGGGCACTATGTAGGTGTATGAGTGCCTAGGCGCATAGGCAATCTAGGCGTTTGGACACTTAGTCAAATTCAGCCTATCCTAGGTGCATGGATACTATTGGGGCGCATGGATACTATTGGGGCGCATGGATACTATTGGGGCGCATGGATACTATTGGGGTGCATAGGGTTTTGGGTGCATGGGACCACACTTAAGCAATTATGACTGTTAGGCACATGGGCCAATCCAAGTGCATAGGCAACTAACTCACACTATAATAATTCTAATTTAGTTCCAATCATCATTCAAACATGTCCTAAGCTAGCTCTAACATTCTAAGCATCATAACAAGAACATGACACCATCATAACATCATAAACACCCAAAATCATAACCCACCGACAATCACACATACACACATACGTACGGGTATAAAACCCACATATAATGTAACGTCCTGAACAATGTCTAAGCGAGCCAAATAATAATAGTGCGCTTAGAACAGATCATTTAATGAAAAATAAGATGGATATGAGTTATAGACCAAGTTAATTCTTCGGGATATGTGTTTGGCGAGTTTAAGGTCCTGGGAACGCCCGGTATATATAAACGGATCGGCTTGAGCAACTCTCATTTGCAACTCAACACTCTAGTTCTAGAGAGAGTTGAGAGAGAAAGTAGAGAGAATTGAAGATTCAAGGCTCAGTTGATCTCAGGATTGACGATCAGTGTTCGTGGGCATCCAAACAACAAGAAAACACCAAGAATCCTCGTAAGAAACATCATTTAATCGTTGGTTTTGATGTAAACCCAGATTCTATGGTTTGGGTTTTTAAAAGTGGCAATGATTCGCCAAAAAATCATGTTTTTGTGTAATAAATCATGTAAGAAGCTTAGATAAAGCATATTGGGTGATAAATCAAGGTTTTGGGTGTAAAAGATTGATGTTTTGTGTCAAAAATGGGGTGGTTCATAATTTTTAGCCCGTTATGTGAAACTGGGTGTTCATCCAGTGAAATTAGGTATTCGTCGAGCAAAACTATGGATCTTCCTGCAAAACTATAGTTTTGCAGGTAGTTTCGCGGATGTGGTTTTCCAACGAAAGTCGGACGAAATTGGCAGCGAAACTGGAAGCGAAGATGCCAGCAAAACTGCCAGCGAAGATGCTAGCGAAACTAGCAGCGAAACTGCTGGCGAAACTAGCAGCAAAATTGTTAATCTGGCAGCGAAATTAGGCAGAAATTAACTCCTTTGAGTGTTAACTTATCTGCAGGCTGTGTAGTGCAACCCTTACTTTGAAAGCTTGATTGAGAAGCTACTCATCGAGTCCAGGTGACTTCTAGATCCACTATTTAAAGGTTTTTGAACAAGTTTGGGGCTGGAAATGCATCCATAATTTTTAGCACGGCCCTAGCCAGGGGCGTTGCCCCTTGGATCCCACTAGGGGGTGCTGCCCCTAGAACCCCGCTTTCAGGGGCTGCCGCCCCCAACCCCCGCTACCCCGCGGAGGGACGATGACTAGTTCTTGTTGTGTGTGTGCTTGTGTATGTGAATGGATGATGTATGATGTTTATGATGATGATATATGATTGATGCTTGTGCATGATGATGTGTGATTGATGATGATTATATATATCATGTATGATATGTTCCTTACTACATATGATGATGTGACTTTACGTGGTGTGATTATCATAATGAACGTATAGTATTATTTTAACAAAGTGAAAGATTTAAGATAACGAAAAGTGAAACTTAATGAATGTTACCCCCGGGCCCTTTTGATGATGGAAAGTCTTCCAAGCACTATGATAGTCTTCACTTACGTGAGTCTCATGTATGATGATTGATCCGTATTCATGAGCGGGCTATGTGCCTTGCAGTGTGGATCAACTGTCAGGGGTTAGCTACCATGAAGATGTATACTGACAGGGATCGACATTTGTTATCGATCAACATGGAGATCTTGCTTTCTGCAATCTCGTTGATGATGAAGTGAAAGATGAGAAATGAATGAATGTTAACAATGATGAGCAAAGATAATAATGTTATTATCTATGTTTGTGTATGATGCTTGATTGCATAAGAATGTAAAGAAAGGTTTTAAATGGAAGTAAAAGTATTTTATTTTATAAAACTAGAATTTACTCAGCAACACTGACTTTTATGTATTTTTCAGTTGGCAGGTGATGGTTGTTGAGGATGGCACGGGCAGCTACTTGGCTTGTTTTGAATGGAATCCATTTTGTATAACGATTGTGTTTTTGCATTATAATGCGAACAAATGATGTTTGGTAATTGTTAACATTGTTTTATTATTATATGAAATGGTTTAGGTAAATTCCGCTGCAATGTTTTACTAATGTTAAAATTTAATATATGCTTTTCTGCCATGATTGACCAGTTGTGAGTGTCTCGGGAACGGGGCCTTAGATATATAAAAACATTCCCACATGCATTTCCAGCCCCAAACTTTGTTAAAACATGTAAAAAGTGGGTTCTAGAACTCACCTTCGACAACCTTCGAGTATGACTTCTTCAACCCGTTTGAAAAAGAGTTCAAACACCTAAAACCCACCAAATACACACAACCCGATCACAACAGACAACACATGAGCATGAACCGAGGCTAAAACCCAACAAGAGCACCTCAAAAGTAAGAATTATTTCCTTGAATTCGGTTTCTTATTCTTCTTGTTTCAAAAACCTGAAAGTTCTTTCTCTCCCTAACAATCCGATGAAAAAGTTGATGTGCAAGGTGATATGGGCGGCCATATCACCTTTTATACAAAATAATATATTACTTGTCCTTTTTGCACATTTGACGCCTCTACTTGGGTTCTATTACATTTCTTTCTTTTATTCTCTTTTATTCTTTCTTTCTCGTCTTTTAAAATATCCTGGTGTTACAGTGGCTTTAGGTGTAGAGGGATGTGAGAAGGCATGTGAGGTTCCCAGATTTGACTTGGGAGCCTTACATTCCCTTGCAAAGTGACCAAGTCGGTTATAGTTGTAACATTTGGCCTTTGTTTTGTCAAACCCAAAGTTGTTGTTAGTTGGGTTTTAAGGGAACTGCCTTCGAGTTCTTTTGAAGAACTTCTTTGCTCGGAAGGTTCGCAAAGCCATTTGTTGGACTATGTCCACATACTCCACATCATATGGGTTGAAGCACTCCAGATCATCAAAGCAATACTGATAGTCACTAGAGTATCCACTTCTTGAGACAAAGGCATAACGGTCCTGAAAAGAACTTTGCTCAGCCAGTTGAGATCTTGGAGTCTCAGGAAATATGATGTAGGGTCCTAAAGAACAGGATGGTTGATGTGAATATGTTTGGTACTATTGAGGTTGGGGGCCCCTTGACCTTCAGCAACCATTAAAGCATTGCTAGTAGGAAGGCTTGAAGGTCTACTCATCTGATGTCCTCTCTTGTTGTCCATCTCTACACAGTATCCATAAAGGATGGCATATAGTTCAGTGATTACGAGGGAGTTCATATTTTCTGTCCTATTGATAGAGACACAATATAACACGTGAAGTCGCTAGATCGGTTGACATCCGAGCGTGTTCTTGACGGAAGGAAAAAAACCAAGAGACAACCAAGAGAACTAACAATAATGGAATGGTTTCATTGATAAAAACCTAATGATTACAAGCTCGTTAAACAGAAGAATCACGACTCTTGGCAAGGGGAGATCGAGCACGATCTCCCCTCTCATCCGGCAGCACCTAGGCCCAGGAACACTCTTAATACCTTACCTCTCTACACAATGAAACTAGTATTTATAGGCCTCAGCCCATATCAGATGTGACTGGGCCCATTTGTATGATTGGACCATGCATATGGTTCAATCGTACAACTAGACCATACTTATGGTTTAGTCTTACGAATGGCCCAATAACATCTCTCAGTCGCACGACTGGTCCATTAGCATGGGTCAGTCGTACGATTGAGTCTCATTCGCATATGATCCTACGAATGACTCAGTTTCATGTGTTTACAACATATAAGGTGTATTACATTAAGTCTAGACTATTCGTCAAGCGACGGACATGCTATATATGACAATATATGCTCCAACAAAACATCCACTCGTTAAGGAGTTCACTCATGAATTTCTTTGAGAGGTATCTCAATTCAAGGGCAATTCCCATAGCCTAAAGGGAAGAGATAAGATCCATATAACTAAAGTATTATTGGCTGAGGGTCTCCCTAGCAATGTATGTGAAGCTCTCAAACTTCTGCTTCAGTGAATTTTTCTTTGAGTTACTGGAGCTTGAGTACATTTGAGACAATACATGTAAGGCCCCATTCCCGGGACACTTACAGTTGGTCATTCATTGCACATAAAACATATATTTTCATTAAACTAAAGGAAACATTGCAACGGAATCATCAAAATAGATATCTCATTTCATTATAAAAGCATTTGAAAATAATACATCGTTAACAAGTTAAAAAATACAAGTTGCATTACATCACAAAAGCATTATAAAAATGGATGCCATCCAAAAGAGCATAGTAGCCACTCCGTGCCATCCTCAGCAACATTACCTGCCAACTTCAAACACATAAAAGTCGTGTTGCTGAGTGAGTTCTAGTTTTATATAATAAATCGTACTTTACATTCATTAAAACCATTCTTTATTTTCTTTCAAATCCTAACAGTCATAGAACGTGATCACACATCGTACGTACACATAGATAATAATTATTATCTTTATCATCGTTCATTTGATACATTTGTTATCTTTGGTTTTCATCTAGGTCCTGTCATGTGCTTAACCCCCCTCTAGAACACCAAGCAATTCATGTAGGGTTAAGCGACAAGGACCCCATACATCTGGTCAATCACAAAGATTGAACCCCTGTGTGCATCCTCATGGGGTATTTAACCTGCACACAGTTAAGCTGACAACCCCTCATTGGGTGTGAACCTCCATACATATTCTTGATCACACGGATCAAGCCCAGTGTGCATCCTCATGGGGTAGCTAACTCGCACACGATTGAGCTAACACTCCTCATTGAGTGTGAGCCTCCATACATTTGCTTGCAAGCCTTTCTTACATTCGTTCATTCATTAATACATGTATTCTTTCAAAATCCGTTCCTCTTTTCATTATCTTCCACTTTACGTTACATAATCATTTTCGTTTCATTCATTAACATTCAACGTAAAGCCAAGGGAAAATAACCACATATAATAAGGAACAACATCATAAACAAACAACATCACCATACACGACACCATCATACATACATAACATACATCATACATATCATCATGCATAAAAAAACAACATCATACTTCCTCGTACATGCCCATCATCATCTATAACCTTAAAGGTCAACTTACATGAACCCCGGGAACCTCCCAAGTCGAAGCCTACCCCAACGCATCTCCCCGAAAGTCAGAAAGTTAAACTATGCTCTTTTGGGTGCATTAAACCCTGTTTGGGCATATGGACACCCTTCAGTCGCCTGGCCTCCGAGGCAACTGAACACTAGGCGAATGGAACCTATGCGAATGGACCTATGCGGATGGTCACTTTGGGTGAATGAACCTACTTTCGATGGACCCTAGGCGAATGGACCTAATGCAGATGGACCCTAGGCGAATGGACCCAATGCGGATGGATCCCTAGGCGTATGGTCCTCAGTTGCATGACCCCCATGCGAATGAACCTCAGTCCCAGGACTCAAAAGCGTATGGACCGCAGTCGCATGACTCACATGCGTATGGACCCCAGTCACATACCTTTTGGCCGTATGGCCTTCAGTCACATGCCATTCAGTCGCATAGCCCTAGCTGATGCAGAATGCAGTTCATCCCGAACCTAATCTGCACTTTTCGGCCTCCAACCCCTTTCAAACCTATTCTAAGCTTTAATCATCCATCCTAAACCTTATAAACACATACGACAACACCATTCAAGCACACACAGGCCCGAAAACAAACCCCACTCGCATCACACACAAACACATACACTCGGGTTCAACACACATAATTCAAAAACAGGTTTTTAGGTGTTCCCGCCCCAAATCAGTTGAAATCATGTAAAAGAGGAGTCCTAGAACTCACACAAACAACCCCGTCGAGCAGAGCTTCAACCCAACCTGCTACACCTCAACTTTCATGCTCGAATCCACAAAACCCGAAGCTTGAACCCTCTTTTCTCCCCATTTCTCTCCTTGGCTGAAATTTACAAGTGTGGGGGACGGTGTTTGCTGTCTTCCCCCTCTTATACCCCCACTCATTCAAGATTTTTCCTATTTTGGCAATTTTGTCCCTCGGCTTTGGACTTTTTTTATTTTCTTTCTTTTGTCGGTGTCAAAAGAAAATAACCGGGTGTTACAAGTCCAGCCCCTTTAATAGGTTCCATCCCTAAAACTGGTTATTCCTCAAACAAACATGGGTAATGCTGTCTCATCTCTTCTTCAGTCTCCCATGTAGACTCGGATCCCTTCCTGTGCTTCCACAGTACACGCACAAGTGGAACCACTTTATTCCTCAGCCTCTTCTCTTTTTGATCAAAGATTGCCACCGGTTGCTCCACATAATTGAGTCGTTCATCTACCTCGATATCCTCTAGTGGAACAATCATATCTTCCTCTGTCAAACATTTTCTGAGATGAGATACGTGGAATGTCGGGTGAATTCCACTTAACTCATCCGGTAACTCCAACCTATAGGCCACCTCTCCTACTCTAGCAATGATTTGGAAAGGCCCTATGTATCTTGGGCTTAACTTGCCCCGCTTTCTAAACCAATTGATGCCCTTCCAAGGTGAGACCTTCAACATAACCCTGTCACTCACTTGGAACTCCATCGGCCTACGTTGATTACCAGCATACGACTTCTGTCTATCTTTGGCTGCCTTCATGAAGGCTTTGATCTTTTCAAGCTTCTCAGTCATAGCCTCAATTACCTTGATGCTTCCTAATTCTTTCTGACCAATATCACCCCAACACATGGGCGTTCGGCATCTCCTAGCGTATAGCATCTCATAAGGGGCCATACCAATGCTGGCATGATAACTATTGTTATATGAGAACTCAGCTAACGGTAAGTGGTCATCCTAACTTCCTCCAAAATCAATAACACATGCCCGAAGCATATCCTCCAAGGTCTAAATGGTCCATTCTGACTAACCATCAGTCTGAGAATGATAAACCGTGCTAATATGCAACCTCATCCCTATAGCATCGTGGAATTTCTTCAAAAATTTTAATGTAAATCGGGTGTCACGATCAGACGGAATAGACACCGATACACAATGAAGAGTTACAATCTCCTAAATGAAAAGGTCCACCAACCTCTTGGATGAATATGTCTCACGGATCGATAGGAACTGAGCACTCTTCATCAAACGGTCAACTATCACCCATATGGCATCATACCCTTTCGGGGTACGTGGTAGCTTTGTAATGAAATCCATGGTGATGTGGTCCTACTTCCATTCTGGTATATGCAAAGATTGGATCTTCCCATATTGCTTCTGATGCTCGGCCTTCACTTGTAACGAAGTAAGGCCTTTACTCACATTCTCCACCACATCGCGCTTCATACCCAGCCACCAATAATCTTTCTTCGTGTCTTGGTACATTTTTGTAGCATCGGGATGAATAGAGTATTGAGTCTTGTGAGCTTCGTCCATGATCTTCATGTGTAGATCCCCAAAATGAGGAATCCACATTCGTCCAAATCGAGTTCTGACACCAAGTGTGTTTTCACCCAATCCTGCAATCAGGTCTCTTATTCTTTCGGAGTTAAGATGATCTTCTTTCAATGCCTCATCTTGAAACTCTTTGACTTGCTTCATCACATCCGAGGTCATGATCAACTGATAAGCTTTCACCCTAATCGCTTCGGGTCTCCCTTTCCGGCTAAGGGCATCCGCCACCACGTTGGCTTTGCCTGGATGGTAATGGATCTTGCAATCATAATCCTCTATAAGCTCCAACCATCTCCTCGGCTCATGTTCAAATCTTTCTGCTCAAAGAAGTACTTCAAGCTCTTGTGGTCAGTGAATATGGGGCACTTCATCCCGTAAAGGTAGTGCCTCCAAATCTTTAATGCAAAGACCATGGTTGCTAGCTCCAAGTCATGAGTAGGATAATTGACCACATGAACCTTCAACTGTCAGGATGCATAGCCTGTAACCTTTTGTTGGACCAAAAAAACGAATGAGCCTGATCAGAGAAACTCTAAGTCCCACAAGTCATCGCAACAGCTGAAGAAGACCTGATCAGCTGTTCTACAAAGTCTGAAGAATACAACTGCTCAAGTATTTCTGAAGTACTAAAGACAAAGACTGAGACAACAGCTGAAGATCTAAAGTCTGAAGACTTCAACAAGTACTGAAGACAAGACTGAAGATCAACAGCTGAAAGACAAAGTCTGATGTTCAAATACTGAAGACATCAGCTGATGTTAACAGCTGATGACAACAGCTGAAGAGGGCTTCTTCAGTTGTTGTGATGGTTTTTCTTCTTCAGTAGTTTTATTTTCTTTTAGTAGTCTGTTTAATCTTCAGTAGTTTTATTTTCTGTTCAGTACTTGTAAACAACTGAAGAGGTTGTTCTTCAGTTGTTGTAGTATCAGTAGTTTTATGTTTTTCAGTAGTTGTAAATAAGATGTTTAACACTTAGGAACATTTGTAAGAAGATGTCAGTTGTTGACATCTTCAGTAGTTGTTAAACATCAGTAGTTATAAAACGGTTACATGTCACTTTCAAGTGACATCAGCCTACGTCACTCTTTCTTTTATAAGGAAGGATGACTCACCTGTAATCGTGCCTTTTCGAGGCCGACAATCTTAATGCAATATTCCTTTTGTCGGATATTTCTCTCTCTATAACAAAGTTCTTTTATCGTTTTATATCAAATGTTCTTGTTTGAATTTGTCTAATTCTGAGCTATTCCGCTGCTATATCTGTTCAATCGATTAAACCAAGAGGCTGAGATCCTAACAAATGGTATCAGAGCATGTTAATCATTGATCGATCTAACAATTGACCATTGAAACTGTTCAATCGCTCTAAGTTTGATCGAATTAGCAAATTCGCAAGGATCTTTATAGAGATTGAGAGTGTATCGCTTCTGGCCGTTTTATTGAGGTTCTGTGTGGTTCTGAGCTAAATTTATTGTGATTTTACTTGAATCTGTCTGATTTCCACAATGACTACTTCTTCGAATGATCCTTTCAATACTGGATCCTCTACCAAGCCTCCGATCTTGGTGAGGAATGAGTATAACATTTGGCAGAGAAGATTGCTCCATCACCTGTCTGTCAATAGCTCAGGTTGTTGGACATCTGTGGTACATGGACCACATAAGCCAATGGTGAATGATCCGGAAACAAACCAGTTGTTCCAAAGAAGAAGGAGCAATACTCCGATGAGGAAGAAGTTGTTTGAAATCGATGCAAAAGCCCATGGAATTTGGCTATGGCTATTCCTAATGAGATTTACTCTGGGCTTCTGCATTGTGAGTCTGCTCATGACCTCTGGAATGCCATCAAAGAACAATTTGGTGGTACTGATGAGGTTTTAGCAAAAACACAGGGAAATCCTCGACCCAACAATATGAGACTTTCTCTCATAGAAAGGGTGAGACTCTGACTCAACAATTTGAGCGGTTTTCATGTTTAATCTCTGAATTGAAAATGGTTAAACATGAATATACCAGGAGTCAGATGAACCATAGATTCCTAAGATCACTGCCTGAGAGATGGAACACATATACCATTGTTCTACGCTCAAATGCTGAGTTGATCGCCTATCTCTCACCCAACTTCATGGGAAACTGCTTACATTTGAGAGAGAGATAGAGCAGAAAAGGAAATTGGTTTCATCTGGCAAGCTTACTGAGGATTTTGTCCAAGGGAACACTGCCCTGATTGGACATCAAGAGTCAGAATATGCTTCATCTGAAGCCAGTATGATGAGCATATTGATTTCTCTACAAACACTTCTGAGCCTGCCTTTGTGAGTGTTGATAGTCATTCTGCTGGTAGTAATGGTGACAATCTATGTTTCATCATGGATGATCTCAAGGGGGATTGCTGATGATGACTTAGAAGAGATGGATATTTTGAGCCAAATGGCCTTGATAAATATCAGATCTCAGAAGTTCTACAAAAGAACTGGAAGGAAATTCCCAGGACTCTCTGGCAAAACCAAAGTTGGTTTGACAAGAGTAAGTTGAAGTGCCATAAATGCCACAGGCTTGGGCACTTTGCAAGAGAATGTAGATCATCTGGATCTAACTCTCCTGCACCCTTTGTGACTTTCCCTGGCAATAGTCATCAAAACAGAGGGCAACAACCTGTCAATTCTGGTTATCATCATCAACCACAATCTGCATATTTTGTTCCACAGGGGCCAATGCCATATCCATACCCCTGCTATTACATGCCACAACCAGGCCAGGTTCAAGCACCCACTGCTCAGCAACCACATGCTCTCCCTGAGCCTCAACCATCCCAATCTCATCAACCTAATCAACCTCAACAAACAGCTTTTCACACCAGGAGTTGTTGACTGGAGCAGTTTACCAGATGATGTGTCTGGTAATGAACAACTGTTCTCAGGTGCTGGTCAACATGGTGGTGAGCATCCTTTTGGAAATCTAGCTCTCATGGCTTTGGAATCCTCTGATGGATCATCTTCAAGTACCTCTTCAACAAAGGTATCACAGGTATCCTCTGAGGCTAAGGCCAAATTATGTTCTGAAACTTGCATAGCAGCATTTGCCTCTATTAGAGAAGCAAATGTGGCTTTAATCAATAAAAATGTGAGCTAGAACAAATAATTTCCAAAAATAAAGCTGAGTTTGAGTCTGTGCTGAAAGAGAAAACTGATGAGATTTATAAATTAAAATGCCAAATTTCTGATGATAAGGCTAGGGAGGATGTACTCTTAGAAAAGTACAAAGACCTCAAAGATACTCTTGCTGTCACCCAAGTAGAGTGTGATCGATGGGTACAATCTTGCAAGGGCTTTGAAATGCTTCTTAGTAAGCAAACAGCTTCCAATGTGAAGTTTGGAATTGGTTATAATCACACTGCTCCTCCTACAGTTTTTGCTTCAAGAGCAGGAGCAGAATCTGATGGAGAAAGTAATGACCAATCCACCTCATCATGTGATTCACTACTTGATAAAGCACCATCAGTAGTTGAAGTCAGTAGTAATCCTTCTGTGAACCTATCAGCTGATATTGATGGTTCAACTGCTGACACTCACATGATCAATGAGTTGATCAACCCAAGTGTTATCTCCTAGAAGTACTAAGGGTACTAGAGAGCAGGGGATAACATCTGGAGTTCAAATCCTAATGACTGACAGCACTGAAGAGAGAAAGAAAACTGTCAGTAGGAAGGATTTGAAGCCTACTAAGGAAGTTGACAAGAAGGCAAAAGGTACTTCTAAACTGCTGAAGAGCAAGTCTTCAGTAGTTTCATCTTCTTTAGTTGATGATCAACAGAAGATGAAGAAGAAACCATGTGAAATATGTGGTCTATTCAATCATCTCACAGATGATTGTTGGTACAAAAAGGGATCCAAACTCAAACAAAAGGAGAAAATTAAAGAAAACTTGGCTAAAATGAAAACTGAGTTTGAGTCCAAGTTTGTACCAGCAGCATCAAATCCTGTACTCCTATGTCTAAAAAGAAATCTAAAAGGAAGGAGTGCAACAGGCAATAGCTGAGATTGCTCAAAAGAAGATGGTGCAACAACGAAACTCATCATCTAACACCAATACCAATGTGTCTGAAGAGCTAAAAGCTCTTTCCCAGAATCAGACACAGCTGGTAATGATGGTTCAACATCTGTTGGGAAGATTAACCAACTTGATGGCCCTGTGTTGAAAGCCCAGAAAAGGAGATCCAAGCCAAAGGATTCCTCTTCTACACCATCTCCTTCACCTCAAGCTATTGTGCCCAATAAACCTGTTAGTTTACCATCTGTCGATGAGACCAGGCCAAAACCAAAAAGGTTTGGGTCTCCAAAACTAACTGATTGTTATGAATGCAGGTCTCTTCAACATGCCAAAGTAGCATCTGGTATGTAGCAGTGGGGGATCTATGCATATGACTGGGAACAACTCACTTCTTAATGACTACTCTCCAGGAAGGAAGGGTTTTGTTTCCTTTGGCAATGATGCAAGAGGTTACATCATCGGGAAGGGCTTTGTTTCCAATGGGGAAATAAGGTTTGATGATGTCAACCATGTGGAAAATCTCAAGTATAACCTCTTGAGTGTCAGTCAATGTGTGACAAAGGCCATGTTGCCCTTTTCACAAGCCAGAACTGCAGGATTCTGTCATCCAAAGTTCTGAGTTTGATTGACAAGGTATTGGATGCTCACACTCTCCTGAAGGCCAACAGGACAGGAAGAGTGTATGCCTTAGATCTTTCCAAGAAAATGATCTCAAAGGCCATCCTTGCCTATTTTCCAAGGCCTCTCCTCAAGAATCTAATCTATGGCATAGAAGGCTGGGACATGTTAACTTCAAGAACATGAATCAACTGATACACCATAGTTTAGTAAGGGGAATGCCTATGAAGGAGTTCAAGTGTGAAAACAACTGCACTGCTTGTTTGAAAGGAAAACAGCACAAGGTTTCATTTCCACCTATTGAAGACCAAAGTCCACTGCTTGCTTACAACTTCTTCACATGGATCTCTTTGGTCCTGTGAGAGTGATGAGCATGGCACAGAAGAAATACTGTCTGGTAATTGTGGATGATTACTCCAGATTTGTATGGACTTTCTTTCTACATTCAAAGGATGAAGCTGCACAGAAGATCATAAACTTTTGTTGTATGCTGAGAAGCAGTATTCCCTCTAGTCAAGTGTATTAGAAGTGACAATGGAACAGAATTCAGGAACAATACACTTGATGAGTTCTACCTTTCCAAGGGAATAAAGAGACAGTTTAGTATTCCAAGAACTCCTGAACAGAATGGAGTTGTGGAGAGAGAAAGAACGGACCCTCATTGAAGCTGCAAGGTCTATGTTGGCTGATTCTGGACTGCCATTGACCTTTTGGGCTGAAGCTGTCAACACAGCATGCTATGTGCAGAATAGAGTGCTAATAAATCAGAGGTTGATGAAGACTCCATATGAAGTTCGACATCATTTGGCCCCTCTCATTTCATTCTTTAGAGCATTTGGGTGTCCCTGTTTCATTCTCAACACAAAGGATCAGCTCCAGAAATTTGATCCTAAGGTGGATGCAGGGTACTTTGTTGGTTATTCATCAACTTGCAAGGCATACAGAGTCTTCAACTGCAGAACAAAGATGGTTGAAGAGACTCTACATGTCAAGTTCAATGAATCTCCAAAGGACAAGATTCCACAAAGCCCTGTGGAGCTCTTTGATTTGGACATACTGCAATATGTTCCTTATCAATCTCCTGCTGTTGCGCTGTCAACAGTTCACCACCTGGTGTTACTACTGAAGATGATGATGATAGTAGTAATCACTCTTCAGGTTTAGTGACCAACTGCCTGAGTCCTCTAAACCTGATGCTCCTGTAGCTCCAGCAGCACCATCCACAACAAATGCTGATGAGATTTCTGCATCCTCAACTTCATTTGAGTTGCCACCATCTTCATGGTTTCAAGAATCTGCATCAACATCTGCTGCTGCTGAAGATCCTACAAACACTTGCACAGATTTGATTGTTTACCAAGAGCTGAAAAATCACCCCAATGTCTCAAATCCTGGTGATATCAATGCTGGTGTTTCAACCAGAAGCCAGTTGTCCAATTTCTGCTTCTATGCTCTCTTCATCAGTCAGCTAGAGCCGAAGAACTATCATGTAGCTTTGAGAGACAATGGATGGGTTGAAGCCATGCAGCTTGAGCTTCTTCAGTTCAAGAAACAGCAAGTGGGAGCTTGTTCCTCTACCCCCAGGTAAGTGTGCAATAGGCACTAATGGGTGTTTAGGAATAAAACTGATGAAAATGGACTAATTGTTAAGAACAAGGCCAGACTGGTTGTGCAGGGATTTGCACAAGAAGAAGGTATTGATTATGATGAAACCTTTGCCCTGTAGCCAGACTGGACGCAATTAGATGTTTTTAGCCTATGCTGCACTCCACAATCTTAAAGTTTTTCAAATGGATGTCAAAAGTGCTTTTCTATATGGTACAATAAAAGAAGAAGTTATGTGTGGTCAACCACCAGGCTTTGAGGATAATAAGCACCCAGAATGGGTATATAAGCTTGATAAAGCTCTTTATGGGTTGAAACAAGCACCTAGAGCCTGGTATGAGACCTTATCAAACTTTCTTCTACAGAATAATTTCACTAGAGGCCCTATATAAAACTTTATTTATTAAGAAGGTGGATCAGCATAAGCTACTTGTTCAAATTTATGTTGATGATATTATATTTGCATCCTCTGATCCCAATTGTGTGAGGATTTCCAAACCTTAATGCAACAAAGTTTGAAATGAGTGCAATGGGAGATTACAGTTCTTCTAGGTTTGCAAATCAAACAAAAAGCTGATGGAATTTTCATTCATCAGTCTAAATACACAAAAGATCTTTTGAATAAGTTTGATTTACAAAACTGTAAACCCTGTTCTACTCCCATGTGCAACACCACACAATTGGATGTTGATCAGAAAGGTAAAGGTGTTGATGAAACCCTTTACAGATGTATGATTGGTTCCTTGATGTTTTAACAGCTTCTAGACCAGATATTATGTTTGCTACATGTGTTTGTGCTAGATTTCAGCTGCACCTAAGGAGTCTCATCTGATTGCAGTCAAGAGGATCTTTAGATATCTGCAAGGTACACAATCTCTAGGCTTATGGTATTCCACTGGACATTCTTGCAAATTAGTTGCTTTCTCTGATAGTGACTATGCAGGGTGTCAGTTGACCAGGAAATCAACTTCTGGTGGATGTCAATTCCTAGGCAACTGTTTGATTTCTTGGCAAAGTAAGAAACAAACATGAGTTGCTACATCCACTGCTGAAGCCGAGTACATTGCTGCTGCAAGTTGTACATCCCAAATACTCTGGCTTCAGAATCAACTTTTGGATTATGGCATTACAGAGACTAAGACTCCATTATTAATGGATAGTGCTTCAGCACTTTGCATTGTCAAAAATCCTGTCCAGCACTCTAGGACCAAACATATAGAAATTAGACATCATTTTATAAGAGATTGTTTTGAAAAGGGTCTAATTAATCCTATGTTTGTGCCTAGTGCTGATGAGCTTGCAGACATTTTTACTAAGCCTTTGGATAGTTCAACTTTCCCACAACCTGGTGTTAAGGCTTGGTATGCTGCAGCTAGAATAAGTGACAACTACTGATGATCTCAGTAATTACTGATGATCATTGGTAACCATGTCACATATAAGTACTGATGATTTATTTTATAACCCGCATAGTTTTTATAACTACTGAAGGCTAAATGCTTTAAGTACTGATGTCCTATGAAACAACTGAAAACAGCAAAAGGCTGATGAGTAAGTTTGAGGACAGTATGAAACAGCTGAAAGGCTATGAATTGACGACAACTACTGATGAGTACTCTCTCTTCAGTAGTTCACAAACTGCTGTTTCTTCATAAACAACTGAAGCAATACCACTGTCGTCAGTAGTTTCACAACTACTGATGACTAATACCAAGTCCTCAGTTGTTTCAACATCTGAAGTCCAACTGTCTTCAGTAGTTTTTAAACTACTGATGCCTAAATCAGAGACTTCAGTTGTTTCAACGTCTGATAGTAAACACCATGTCTTCAGTTGTTTTATAACTGCTGACCACACCAATACCATCAGTCGTTTCAAACCTCTGAAAGTTAATACCACGTCATCAGTAGTTTCAATTACTGATGACTAACACCAAAACCTTCAGTCGTTTCATAACCCGTACCCTATATATTCCTAATCCCTCTTTCAGAGTTTTTCATTCTTTCACGACCTAAAATTTCAAAAGCTCTGAAAACCTTTCACCTTCATTAATGGCGACCATGCAACTCAAGCCTCGACCAACTGTGTCGCGTACCTCACAAAATCGCCCTTCTGGACCAAATTTGATAATGCTATAGATCTTATGGTCCAATCCCCACTAAATGGCTTTCCTCTTAAATCCAATCATTTATGCCGATTCGCTACATCAGTTCTGGACGAATGCGACCGTTAATGGAGAATCTATCCATTCGTCTATCAACTCGCATAAGGTGGTCATCTCTACTGCTACCATCCGCCAGATATTACTGTTAGATGATGCTGCCTACCCTGTTGGATATCCTAAGCGCCAACTTGATCTTTCATTTGGACAACATGGATATCAGGGTGATCTTAGTGCTTCAACAATCCTGAAGAAACATTTTCCAGATGCTGAACGATTAATATTTCATATATGGTAAATGTTTGCCTGGCCCCGAAGACTTCCTCTTGGGATCAACTGTCTTCCAGATGGCAACAGGTACTGTTCTCTATCCTTGAACAAGAACCACTAAACTTTTCTGAAATAATTTTTCTTGAACTCAAGGATATGGCCACAAAACCACTTTCTAACCGTTGGATACTATATCCTCGGTTTATAATGGCCATAATAGAGAATCAGCTTTCTGCTGAGGGACTAGTTGGTCTGGGAGTCCCTGCTTTGGCTGTATTGCCGAGGTATACTCCCGACACAACACTGACCAAACTCTCAAACAGGCTGCCAAGCTGCGCAAACCCACGCAGCTGGAACCCACAGCCTCCACTTCCAATCCAAAGTCCCCTCCAAACCCACTAAGAAGAAGCCTAAGAAAGCTACTCAGGGAGTTGAGTCCCCTGTGGATGCTCCTGCTGCACCAAGGCAGGTTATCTCTACTGGAAATAACCCCCCAGTAGAGACTATGACTCCACCAACTGAAGCCGCTCAGGTTTCCTCTCAAAAGGAACCTGAAGCAACCACTCAAAGGGAAGCCACACTGCTGGGATCCTCCTCACTTGAGGGGATTACCATTGAAGAGCACCACTTGTCCCGGGTGCACACTGCTTCCACACCCTCTCCTGATGCAACCGCCCCTCAAAGCCCTACAACAATTGTTGCAAAGGTGCTGACACAGTTGCATTCCTCACCCCCCACCCAGACACCATTACTACTGGGATAACCTCAACACCTGAGGGGGGATCACAATGCTTCTGTCATCCCACAGCACAGGGGTTATCATGTTCCATCTTCTAGTGTAGATAAGGAGGTGCGAACTTCTGGTGAGGCTGCCACTGTCTCTGACTCAGCAAATGACCAGGGTGCAGTTGGTAACATCTCTAAGACCTCACCAGTGGCAACAGCTGATGAAGGACATAGTCCTGAGGCTGGAAGTCCCCAGAACCGAGAACAAGGGGCACATGCTATAATTGATCTACACTCAAGGCATGTTCATCCTGACTCTGTCAGGAGGTCAGGTGATTCAGTATCAACTGATGATGACCTGAGCTTCTTCTATGATGTAGTTGCTCAAAACACCATTCTAGAGGATGAGGTTAGCAGACTCAAGAGCTGCTGGCCAAGATGTCTCAGGATGCAAGTCCATCTGCCACCACAATACACCCACAGATGGCACCTTCTTCTGAGGTCCCCTACACACTGAGCCAATATATACTTCCAAGCCACCAGCCTCTGCTTTCGGCACTGATTCTCAGGAACACCATCCTGATCAATCAGTTGCTACCCTTCAAAAATCCCTACCTCTCATCACTCCCATGATCACATATAGTGATCAAACCATTGATGAGAGGCTTCCTACAATAATACAACCCTTGGTGGAGGAGTTGGTGACTAAATCCCTTTCTACTGCTCAAACCCTTGCACCCAATGCAACCAAAAGGGGGAGAGTCAGTCAGTTAAAGGAAAAAGGAAGAGGATGGATGGGAGAAGGAGAATGAATCAGAGAAGGTAACTGAGAAGGAGAAGGAGAGTGAGAAGGGGGATGAAGTGAATGAAAGTCAAAAACTTTCATGTCACATATCAAAAGAGAAAAGGAGAGTCTGAGAAGGAGAAGGAGCTGAAGGATATGGTGAAAGAAGCTGACGCCAACCATAACCGTTCAATGGATAAAATCATTGAGCAGTTATATAGGCAGGTTTTGACATCAAACAACTAGACTCCGAGATCAGAAGGTTGGAAACAGAGGAGTTCAACTCAAGATGGGCTAGCTATGATGCCTTAGAAAGAGAAGGCTGGAAATAATGATCAGATTTATAGCCAATACTTGGAAGATCTCTGATTGAAATAAGGGCCTGGACCAGGGACAACATCTTGGCAATAACCACCAAGATTTGTTCGTCTGAAGCATACTCCAAAGGTTTAGTGATTGAGGCATTGAATGAAGCTGGGGTTGGGAATCGAAAAGAACTGACAAAATTTACCAAAGCCTCCCTTACAGCCAAAATGCTAAAACAGTCTAAAAAGCCTCTATCCTCAAAATCACTACCTCCACAACCCACTAAAACAACCCCTTTACCCTCTAAACCAACCATCCAACCCACAAAACCAAATCCTTTACCCCCAAAACCCACTGCCAGTGATGTACCTAGCCAAAAGAAAAGAAAGGTACTGAGGCCTGATGAAGATGAAGAGGAGGATGAAGACAGACTGCCACTCTCTGCAGTTATTACTTTGCCTAAGGCTAAACCAATGTCCATCACTCCTGCTTCTCAAATGCATGATGTAATGATAAAGATTGAAGAGGAACAGATGCAAAGACATGATGAGGAAATGCTGAAAAGCATTAACAAAGCATATGCCACATCCTCTTCAATGATCAGCATGAGAAAGAAGTATTAAGATTGTACACCCTTGCTAATACCTTTCAATACCAAGGGAAAGAGTAAGGATATGGCCTGATCCTAGGGTGGCACATCGAATTGTCAAGAAAGAATTCCTTCGAAATACAAGGGCCAAGTGAAGAGAGTTGTCGACGAAGACATCACTGTGGTTCTTGTAGTGTCCCCTTGGGAAATTGTGAAGAGTTCAAGAAAGCCTATGAAGCCAACAACCACCCCAAAAGATGTTAGAGAACAAATTATAAAGAAGGGATTGGTTTACAAAAGACTTGAAAACTTCAAACAAGATGAGCTCAACCTGCTCTTAGAAGGGACTCATCCAGATGAGTTTGCTTATAGACAAATAACCACGGTTGAGCTCAAGAATGGAAAACAGGCCAAGTACATATCTGAAGTGTATGGCCGAGAAGGATTATGATTGATGGTGTGCCCGAGGTGCTGACAATGGATGAGCAAATCATGTTTCTAAGGGCTTACACCAGGGAATCATATAGGCTGATACACGGGAAGTAGATCTCATGGTTGGGTAACAGCTCGGTGTCCAAGTCCCCAATACAGAGCTCCCAACCATATCATGCCAAACACTCATCAGAGACTTCTTCCCAGGCCGGTGCTGAAAAAGGGTCACTTCTCATCTGATCAAGAGGATAAAAAGCCAATCTATCTGCCAAAATAAGTGGGACTCGTCAATAACTTAGAGGTTTTGGCTGCATTGGTTCAGGGGGAGTTTGTTGGACCAAAAGAACCAATGAGCCTGATCAGAGAACCTCTAAGTCCCACAAGTCATCGTAACAGCTGAAGAAGACCTGATCAGCTGTTCTACAAAGTCTGAAGAATACAACTGCTGAAGTATTCTGAAGTACTAAAGACAAAGACTGAGACAACAGCTGAAGATCTAAAGTCTGAAGACTTCAACAAGTACTGAAGACAAAGACTGAAGATCAACAGCTGAAAGACAAAGTCTGATGTTCAAGTACTGAAGACATCAGCTGATGTTAACACTGATGACAACAGCTGAAGAGGGCTTCTTCAGTTGTTGTGATAGTTTTTCTTCTTCAGTAGTTTTATTTTCCTTTCAGTAGTCTGTTTAATCTTCAGTAGTTTTATTTTCTGTTCAGTACTTGTAAACAACTGAAGAGGTTGTTCTTCAGTTGTTGTAGTATCAGTAGTTTTATGTTTTTCAGTAGTTGTAAATAAGATGTTTAACACTTAGGAACATTTGTAAGAAGATGTCAGTTGTTGACATCTTCAGTAGTTGTTAAACATCAGTAGTTATAAAACGGTTACATGTCACTTTCAAGTGACATCAGCCTACGTCACTCTTTCTTTTATAAGGAAGGATGACTCACCTGTAATCGTGCCTTTTCGAGGCCGACAATCTTAATGCAATATTCCTTTTGTCGGATATTTCTCTCTCTATGACAAAGTTCTTTTATCGTTTTATATCAAATGTTCTTGTTTGAATTTGTCTAATTCTGAGCTATTCCGCTGCTATATCTGTTCAATCGATTAAACCAAGAGGCTGAGATCCTAACACCTTTCCTCTATGCATTAACACACACCCTAACCCCGAGTAGGAAGCATCAGAATAAACCACCAGATCTTCTCTTCCATCGGGTAATGATAGAACAGGAGCTTGAGTCAACCTCACCTTTAATTCCTCGAACGCCTTCTCTTGAGCTTGACCCCATACAAGCTTTACATCTTTCCGTGTCAACTTGGTTAGTGGAGAAGCGATCTTAGAGAAGTCTTGAATGAATTCTGTAGTAGCCCACCAAACCCAAGAAACTACGAATCTCGAATGGCGTCTTTGAAGACTTCCATTGCATCAGTGCCTCCATATTTGTCGGGTCCACCATAATCCCCTCAGGATTCACCACATGACCCAAGAATTGAACCTCGCGCAACCAGAATGCACATTTGGAGAATTTAGCATACAACTTCTCCTTTCTCAACGTCTCCAGAACCTCCTGAATGTGACCGGCATGCTCTATCTCGCTCTTCGAATAAATTAGGCTATCATCAATAAACACAACCACTGATTTATCCAACATTGGCCGACACACTCGATTCCTCATATCCATAAAAGCAGCTGGTGCGTTGGTCAAACCAAAAGACATAACAAGAAACCTGTAATGACCATAACGCGTGCGAAAAGCTGTTTTAGGAATGTCTTGCTCCTTCACCCTCAGCTGATGGTAGCCCGATCGATGATCTATCCTCGAGAACTAGCTGGCCCCTTAAAGCTGATCAAACAAATCATCATTTCTCGGTAATGGATACCGATTCTTCACCGTCAACTTGTTTAGCTCACGGTAGTCCATACACATTCTCATACTACCATCTTTCTTCTTCACAAATAGGACCGAAGCACCCCAAGGAGAGATACTCGGTCGAATGAATCCCTTATCAAGCAGCTCTTGCAGTTGCTCCATTAACTCTTTCATACCAGTCGGAACCAACCAATATGGTGCCTTGGCAACAGGTTGGGCACCCGGTATCAAGTCAATCTGGAACTCGATCTCTCGGTTAGGTGGCACTCCTGGTAAGTCTTCGGGCAACACGTCAGGAGAGTCACACACAACCGGTACACCAGACAGTTGTGGTGTTGGTGTATCTATGTCCTTTACATAAGCCAAGTAGGCACTACATCCATGCCTCATGCACTTTCCCGCCACTGCCATTGAGATTACTTTTGGGATCGTCATGACCCGATCCCCATAAACCGTCACCATACTCTCGTCAGGTGCTGTCAAACCAATCATCTTCTTGTGACACACAATGTTCGCCTCGTAATCCGCTAACCAATCCATCCCAAGAACTATATAGAAACCACCTAAGGTCATCACGAATGGTCTAATAGGAAATTTATGATCTTCTAGTTCCACATCACAGCCTTCTATCATCTCAGAAATCCTGGTAGACTTACCTATGACAGTTTCTACGTTAAAGGGTGCATCAACACTCTACTACTAACAGGCAGTTTAGCACATAAAGTAGCAGAAATAAAACTTTACTAGCACCAGAATCAAATAACACGAAGGCTAAAGTTTGGTTTACTAGAAACGTACCTGACACTACATCACGGTCCGTCCTAGCCTCCTCCTGCGTCATCATATACGCTCTGGCGCTCGCCCTCTGTCCTTCTCCTCCAGTCTTCTTGATCCTAGAACCCTCAGCCCTCGGCTTCTTACATTCCCTACTCATATGACCACTTTCCCCATAGTTGAAACATCTCATAGCCCCACAATCTCTAGCCATATGACCAGGCGTCCAGCAATTGAAACCAATATTCGATCCACATTTGCATTCCCCCGAATGCTCCTTCCCATATTTGCCACACCTCTTCGATCCTACACCAAATGTTACCACACAGTAGTCATCCACACGTGCCTTCTTGTTGCTCGTCGAGGCACCACCCCGAACAAACCTCTTCCAATTCCAACTCCGATCACCACCGCCTCTTGCTTGCCTCAGCCACCACCACCTCCCGCTCATCATACAATCTTCGTACCAAATAAACCGCCAACCTAAACATGCTCGGTCGGGTAGCAATCATGTGCCTACGGATATCCGATGGCAAACCCTGAATGTACCTCTTGATCTTTCATTACAAAGGCATCGCTTGGTCCGTCACCAGACGTGCCATCTCATTAAATTTGGTGGTGTACTATTGGTGTGTCATCGTCCCCGCCTCCAACTGCAGGAACTCCCTCTCAACCTTGTCCATTTCCCTATGAGGACAGAACTTCTCAATCACCAACTTCTTCAATTCCGACCATCTCGTCCTCCCAATTGCCCGACTACCCTCGGCTTGGACTATATTGTCCTACCAACACAGAGCCGAGTCCATAAAAGAGTTGGCACCAAACTTCACTTCCTGATCCTCCTGACACTCGATGATGTTCAAAATAGCTTCCATCTCTCTCACCCACCGGTGAGCAGCAACAGTAGTGCCGTTACCACCAAAAGTAGGGGGCTTGCATCGTTCAAATGCCCCATAGTTACAGCCTCGTGCCGCCTCCCGCGCAGGCTCTCCTTCTTCCTCTTCTTCATCATCAGACATAACCGTTTTAGGCTCCGGTTGCTCCCGTTCTCCTGACGACCTGTTTCTTTCCATTTCTCGTACAGCCTTGATAACTACGGTCACCACAGATGATAAGATTGTTTGCATGACCTGATTGACTTCTTCCACAACAGCCTCTTTTACTGAGCCTCTCAGATTGGTGCTCTCATCACCGCCTTCCAGAAGAGGGTTCTCGGGTTCTTCATGAACCACCTTCTAAACTCTAGGCATTCCTCTTTTGACTTGCGGTTCAGCACCACGACCTCCGCCACGTGAAGCTTTTGAAGATCTACCACCGGCCATCCACACACACTGAAAGATTCAAACACCAACATGGTCATTCAAGGGAACAGTTTAGTTTATGTCAAGTATAGTAAGTCCTTAATTACATTGGCCAGTTGTGATTAGCCACTTACTTTACTCTCCATACCCTAAGCATTACTTGTCCTAACTACATGAGTATCTAAATCTACCAACAACACATAACCACATAACATGCACACGTAATACCAGTTTACATTAAAGAAAATACGTAATGGCACACAGCTACTCAGACTGGCATCCCTTCTCTTTCCGTCCTATTTTTAGTTTAAGTTTAGGTTTATTTAGAAAATTTACCAGTTTCACTTAAACTTTGGCTCTGATACCAATTGTAACGCCTCGTTTCCGAGACGCTTACAGCTGGTCATTCTTAAATTAAAGGAAACATTGCAGCGGAATCATCACAATAGACATCTCATTTTGTTAGGATCAGTGATCTACGTTTGATTGATTAGAGAGTATTGCAGCGGAAATCAAACAATGAATTAGACAATTCACAAGAACACAATTGATATTCAATATAAGAGTAAACGGTTATAGAGAGAGAGAATTCTGCAAAAGATATTTCATTAAATATGCGCTTTCGTGGTAACAGAATGTCACACGTACAATTAGGTCAACGTCTCTTATATAGCAGATGTGACGTCTGCTCATGTCACTTGATAGTGACATCTAACAGAATTATTCAAACTATTGATAGTTAACACAACTACTAGAGATGTCAAACAGCTGACATCTTCTTACAAAAATACTAAGTGTTAACTATCACCACAATTACTGAAAAGAAACTACTGAAACTACAACGACTGAAGAACATGCTCTTCAGTCGTTTTACAAGTACTAAAATGGAAAAGAAAACTACTAAAAGGAAACCATCACAACAACTGAAGAATGCTTCTTCAGCTGTTGTAACAAACTCTGTAGACATCAGTACTGGTACTTGAACTTCAGCTGTTGTCATCAGCTAATGTCTTCAGCTGTTGTCTTCAGTCTTTGTACTTCAGCTGTTGATCTTCAGTACTTTAGTCTTCAGCAGTTGATCTTCAGACTTTGGTCTTCAGCTGTTGAAGTCTTCAGTACTTTAGTCTTCAGCTTTTGAAGTCTTCAGTACTTTAGTCTTCAGCTGTTGATCTTCAGACTTTAGTCTTCAGCTGTTGAAGTCTTCAGTAGTTTGGTCTTCAGCTGTTGCTCTTCAGACTTTGTCAAACAGCTGATCAAGTCTTCAGCAGTTGTTGTGATGTCTGTGGGACTTAGAGGTTTTTCTGATCAGGCTCATTGGTTCTTTTGGTCCAACAAACTCCCCCTGAACTAATGCAACCAAAACCTCTAAACTTATTGAAGATGTCCCACTTATTATGGCAGAAAGATTGGTCTTTTTGTCTTCTAGATCAGCTCAGAAGTGACCTTGTAAGCACAGGCCTAGGAAGAAGTCTCAGTGATCTGTTTGGCAAAGGATGAATGGGAACTCTGTCTTGGGGAACTGGACACAGAGCTGTTACCCCATCCATGAGATCTACTTCCCAACTATGAGTCTGTATGACTCCCTTGTATAGGCCTCAAGGAAGGTTACTTGTTCCTCCATGGTAAGCTCTTCTGCTCCTCCTTCAAAAAGTGATTCTCGCCCATAATACTCACATAGGTATTTGACCAGCTTCCCATTTTTGAGTTCCATGGTTGTTATTACTCTATAAGCAAATTCATCTGGGTGATTACCCTCTAAGAACAACTGGAGCTCATTCTTTCTAACTTCCTCAAGCCTCCTATACACTAACCCCTTTTTCACCATTTTATTCTCCAGCATCTTTTGTGGGGTCAGTTTAGCTTTGTAGGCTTTCTTGAAGTCATCTAGGATTTCCCAAGGTGATACTACAAAGACCAGTGAGATCACTTCGTCTACAATCTTCTTTACTTAGCCGATGTATCTTTGTGGAATGTTTTTCTTTTGAATCCTATGAGACACCCTGGGATCAGGCCAAATCCTCACTCTCTTCTTTTGATATAGAAAGGTATGTTTGAGAGTGTATAACCTGAGAGCATGCTTCTTCATGTTGATGATTGAAGATGTGGCAGCATATGCTTTGTCAACTCTTCTCAACAGTTCTCATCATGTTGTTTGTGAAGCTGTTCTTTTTCTAACTTCACTTTCACAGTTTTCCTTTGAGACTCAGGAGTAACTGTTGGAGGGTGACTTGCGGCCTTAGACAACTGTATAACAGCTGAGATTGGCAGCCTATCTTCATCTTCATCATTATCTTCTTCATCTTCTTCTAGCCTCAGTACCCTCCTCTTCCTCTTCTGGGGTACATCATCGGCTATTGGTTTTGAGGGTAAGGGAATTGGTTTGTGGGTTGTGGTTATGGTCGTTTTTGGGGTAAAGGGATTGTTTTAGTGGGTTTTTGTTTTGGTGGTTTTGGTGTGGGAATTTTGACAGGCTGTTCTAGCATTTTGGATGTGAGTGCGGCTTTAGATTGCTTGACTAGTTCAGTCCTGCTCCCAGCACCAACTTCATTTAAGGCTTCAATACCAATCTTTTGGTATATACTTCAGACGAACAGATCTTGGTGGTTATTGCCAAGATGTTGTCCCTGGACCATGCCTTGATTTCAATCAATGATCTACCAAGATACTTAGCTATGACCCTGATCATGATTTCCAGCCTTTCCCTTTCCAACACATCATAACTTGCCCATCTAGCTTGGATTTCTTCAATCTCCATCTTTGATTTCCGAGTCAAGTTTCTCAGTGTCATGACCTTGCCTAAACAACTGATCAATGATGTTATCCATTGATCGGCTGTGTTCGGCATCAGCTTCCTTCACCATCATCTCCAAGTCAGTCTCCTTTTCATTCTTCCTTTTCTTGTATGTGACATGAAAGTCTTTAGTACGTTCAGTCACTTTCTCCATGTCAGCTTCATTCTCCTTCTCCTCTCAGTCTCTACACCCAACTCCTTCTCATTTTCCACTTCTGTCTCTTTTTTTCTCTTTCCTATGTGCAATCCTCTTTCTTTTTGCTTTTACTGACTGAATCTCCCCTTTTTGGTTGCATTGGTTGCAAGGGTTTGATTGTTAGAAGCCTTTTGCTCACAACATCCTCTATCAAGGGTTGTATAACTGAGGGAAGCCTCTCATCAAGGGTTTTAATCACTATATCAGTGATAATTGGTGTGATGAGAGGTAAGGAATCTTGAAAGATAGCAGCTATTTGCTCAAGGGGGTTCTGTCCCTGAGAAATAGTGCCAGAAGTAGAGGCAGGTGGCTGAGTGTTTTAGAGTGGCTTTGTGTATGGAGACCTTCAGAGAAGGTGCCATCTATGGGGCTTGAGGGGTAGATGGTCTTTGATCCTGAGAAATTTGGCAAGCAGCTCTTTAAGTCTGCTCACCTCATCCTCTAGGATGGTGTTTTGGGCTAAAACATCATAAAAGAAGCCAGTTCATCATCAGTGTCTAATGAATCACCTGACCTCCTGATAGAATCAGGATAAACATGCTCTGAGTGTAGATCAGTAGTAGCATGTGCCCCTTGGTCTTGGTACTGGGGACTTCCTGCCTCAGGACTATGTCCTTCATCAGCAGTTGCCTCTGGTGAGGTCTTATGAATGTTACCAACTTCATCCTCATCATATGCTGAAGCAGGAGAAGTGGCAGCCTCACCAGAAGTTCCAATCTCCTTTTCTACACTTGGAGATGGAACATTGTAACCCCTGTGCTGTGGGTTATCAGAAGCACTTTGGTCCTCCCCCTCAATGGTTGAGGTATTCCCAGTTATAATGGTTTCTGGGGAGGGGGTGAGGAGTGCAACTGACTCATCACTTGTGCAACAATAGGCGGTTGCATGTGGAGATGGGGTAGAAGTAGATTGCACCCGGGGTGAGTGGTGCTCTTCAATGGTAACCCTCTCAATTGAGATAGGTTCCAGCATTGTGGGATCCCCAATATTGGTTGCAACAGGATCCTGTTGAGAGGATACCTGTGCGGCTTTGGTAGGTTGAGTCTTTGACATAACTGGGGGGTTAAAACCAGTATGTGTGTCTTGTGTTGTGGTACAGGGGCATCCTCAGGGGACTCATCTCCTGAGTAGCTTTTTGGCTTTCTGGATTTTGGTATGGTGGGTACTTTGGATTGGAGGTGGTGGCTGTGGGTTCCAGCTACGTGGGTTTTCGCAGCTTGGCAGCCTATTTGAGTGATGGTCTAAGTTGTGCCTGGAGTATACCTCAGGCAATACAGCCATGGCAGGGACTCCAAGGCCAACAAGTCCCTCAGCTTTCAGTTGGTTCTCTATAATGGCCATGATGAACCGAGGATATAATATCCATCGGTTAGCAATAGGTGTTGAGGCCATATCCTTAAGTTCAAGAAAAATTATTTCAAAAAATTTAAGTTTTGTTGCTCAAGGATAGAGAAGAATACCTGCTGCCACCTGGTCGACATTTGATCCCAAGAAGAAGTTGAGAGCTAAGCATACATTCACCATATGAAAAATAAGGCGTTCGGCATCATGGAAATGCTTCTTCGGATGGTAGAGGCTTGAGGTTACCCTGGTATCCATGGTGGGCAAAGGATAGATCAGTGGTGCCCTTTGGATACCCAGCAGGGAAAGTGGCATCATCCATTGTAGGGTTTGGCGAAGAATTACGGAGTGATGAGCACCTGACGGTTGTTGACAAACGACTGAGAGAGTCGGTGTCATTCTCGCCAGTGATAAGGGTGACGTTCGTCGAACTAATTTAGGGAGTCAGCATGAATGGTAGGATTTAGAAGGAAAGCCTTTGTAGGGAGAATGGACCATTTGATCAATGGCATTATCAAACTTTGTCCAAAATGGTGATTTGGTAAGGTAGGCAACACAGTTGTGTCTTGGTTTAAGCTTCATGGTCGCCATTAATGTGAGAGAAGATTTGGAGGTTTTGAACGTTAGGTTTTGAGATAATGAAGCTCTGTAAGATTAGGTATTTATAGGGTAAGGTTTAGAAAACAACTGAATGGTTTGGTGTAATCATCAGTAGTTTTAAACGACTGATGACATGGTAATAACCTTCCAGAAGTTGTTGAAACAACTGAAGTCTTGGTTTTAGGCATCAGCAGTTAAAATACTACTCAAAACCATGGTTTTGGCTTCAGATGTTTGAAAACAACTGAAGACTTGGTTTTAGTCATCAGTAGTTGTGAAACTACTGAAAACCTAGGCTTTGTCTTCAGGTGTTGTAAAACAAACTGATAACTTGGTTTTAGTCATCAGTAGTTGTAAAACTACTGAAGACATGGTTTTGTCATCAGTTGTTGTAACAGCTGAGGACTTGGTGTTAGACATCAGTAGTTGTGAAACCACTGAGGACATGGTTTTGTCATTAGCTATTTAGGGTGAAACAGCAGTTGTAGAAACAACTAAAGAGAAAATTCTCATCAGTAGTTTTTGTCAATTCTTAGCCTTTCAGGTGTTTCATACTGTCCTCAACACTTACTCATCAGTTTTTTTGCTGTTTTCAGTTGTTTCATAGGACATCAGTACATGATCTGTTTTTACTGTTATCAGTAGTTATAACTACATCAGTAGTTGTAACTTGATCAGTTGTTTTAACAGAATCAGTACTATATGTAATATGTTTACTAATGATCATCAGTACTAATTTACTAAGATCATCAGTAGTTATCGCTTATTCTAGCTGTAGCATACCAAGCCTTAACACTAGGTTTTGGAAAGTTGAACTATCCAAAGGCTTAGTAAAAATGTCTGCAAGCTCATCAACCTAGGCACAAACTTTGGATCAATCAGACCTTTTTCAAAACAGTCCCTAATAAAATGATGTCTGATCCTATATGTTTGGTCCTAGAGTGCTGGACTGGATTTTTGACAATGCACAGAGCTGAAGCACTATCCATTAATAATGGAGTCTTAGTCTCTGTAATGCCATAATCCAAAAGTTGGTTCTGAAGCCAGAGTACCTGAGAAGTACAACTTGCAGCTACAATGTACTCTACTTCAGCAGTGGATGTAGCAACAGATAATTGTTTCTTACTCTGCCAAGAAATCAAACAGTTGCCTAGGAATTGACATCCACCAGAAGTTGACTTTCTGGTTAACTTACACCTGCATAGTCACTATCTGAAAAAGCAACTAATTTGCATGAGTGTCCAGTGGAATACACAAACCTGGAGATTGTGTACCTTTCAAATATCTAAAGATCCTCTTGACTGCAATGAAATGAGACTCTTTAGGAGCAGCCTGAAATCTAGCACAAACACAAGTTGCAAACATGATATCTGGTCTAGAAGCTGTTAAGTACATCAAGGACCCAATCATACATCTGTAAAGTGTTTCATCAACAGCTTTACCTTTCTGATCTGCATCCAGTTGTGTGGTGTTGCACATGGAGTAGAACAGGGCTTACAATTTTGTAATCAAACTTATTCAAAAGATCTTTTGTATATTTTGACTGATGAATAAAGGTTCATCAGCCTTTTGTTTGATTTGCAAGCCTAGAAAGAACTGTAATTCTCCCATTGCACTCATTTCAAACCTTTGTTTCATTAAACAGGTAAAATCATCACAACTGGGGATCGAGGATGCAAAAATAATATCATCAACATAAATTTGAACAAGTAGCTTATGCTGATCCACCTTCTTAATAAACAAAGTTTTATCTATGGAGCCTCTAGTGAAATTTTTTAAGAAGAAAATTGGAAAGTGTTTCATACTAGGTCTAGGAGCTTGCTTCAACCCATAAAGAGCCTTATCAAGTTATACACCCAATCAGGATGTTTATTATCCTCAAAACCTGGTGGTGACACACATAAACCTCTTCTTTTATTTTACCATATAAAAATGCACTTTTGACATCCAATTGAAAAACTTTAAGATTGTGGAATGCAGCATAGGCTAAGAACAATCTAATTGCCTTAGTCTGGCTACAGGGGCAAAGGTTTCATCATAATCAATTCCTTCTTCTTGTGAAAACCCTTGTACAACCAGTCTAGCCTTGTTCTTAACAATAAGCCCATTTTCATCAGTTTTATTCCTAAACACCCATTTAGTGCCTATTGCACACTTACCTGGGGGTAGAGGAACCAGTTCCCACACTTGCTGTTTCTTGAACTGAAGTAGCTCAAGCTGCATGGCTTCAACCCATCCATTGTCTCTCAGAGCAACATGATAGTTCTGTGGCTCTAGCTGACTGATGAAGAGAGCATAAAAACAGAAGTTTAGAAATTGACTTCTTGTTGAAACTCTAGCATTTATATCACCAATGATTTGAGACATTGGGTGATTCTTCGGCTCTTGATAAACAATGAGATCTATGCAAGTGTTTGTAGAACCTTCAGCAGTAGCAGATGGTGATGCAGACTCTTGAAACCAGAATTAGATGGTAATCAAAAGATGTAAGAATCAGATATCTCATCAGCATTTGTTGTGGATGGAACTACTGAACTACAGGAACATCAAGTTTAGCAGACTCAGGCAGTTGATCACTAAACTTGAATAGGTGAGTATTGATATTATCATCATCATCAATACCACCAGGTGTAAGACATGCTGCAGAAGATGATTTATCCACGATCTGCAACAGCTGGAGGTTGATAAGGAACATATTGCAGTATGTCCAGATCAAACAACTCCACAGGTTTTGTGGAATCTTATCCTTGGAGATTCATTAAACTTCACATGCAGAGTCTCTTCAACTATCTTTGTTCTGCAGTTGAAGACTCTGTATGCCTTGCAAGTAGATGAATAACCACAAAATACCCTGCATCCACCTTAGGATCAAATTTGTGGAGTTGATCCTTTGTGTTGAGAATGAAACACGACACCCAACTCTGAAAAATGAATTAGAGGAGCCAAGTGATGTAGAACTTCATATGGAGTCTTCATCAACCTCTGATTTACTAAGGCTCTATTCTGCACATAGCAAGCTTGTTTAACAGCTTCAGCCCAAAAGGCCAGTGGCAAACCAGAGTCAGCCAACGACCTGCAGCTTCAATAGGTCCTGTTCTTCTCTCCACTACTCCATTTTGTTGTGGAGTTCTTGGGATGCTAAACTGCCTTTTGATTCTCTTTGAAAGATAAAAATCATCAAGTGTATGGTTTCTGAATTCAGTTCCATTGTCACTCCTTATACACTTGACTGATAGGGAATGCTGCTTCTCAACATACAACACAAAGTTTATAATCTTCTGAGCAACCTCATCCTTTGAATGCAGAAAGAAAGTCCATACAATCTGGATTAATCATCCACAATTACCAGACAGTATTTCTTCTTTGCCATGCTCATCATTCTCACAGGACCAAATAGATCCATGTGCAGTAACTGCAAGCAGCAGTAGACTTAGGTTCTTCAGTAGGAGGAATGAGACTTTGTGCTGTTTTCCTTTTAAACAGCAGTGCAGGTTTCATCACAGTGCAACTCCTTTATTGGTAAACCTCTCACTAAACTATTGTGGATCAGCTGATTTATGTTTTTTAATATTACATGACCCAGCTTCTGTGCCACAGTTTAGATTCCTGAGGAGAGGCTTTGGAAAATAGGCAAGGTGGCCTTTGAGATCTATTTTCATGGAAAGATCTAAGGCATACACTCTTCCTGTTGTCTGTTGGCCCTCAGGAGAGTTGATCATCCAACACCTTATCAATCAAATTCAGAACTTGGATGATAGAATTCCTGCAGTCTGACTGGTGAAAAGAGCAACATGGCCTTTATCACACATTTGACTAACACTCAAGAGATTGTATTTGGATTTTCCACATGATTAACATCATCAACTTTATTTCCCCATTGGAGACAAACCCTTGCAATGATGTACCCTTAGCATCATTGCCAAAGGAAACAAACCCCTTCTTTCCTTAAGAGTAGTCATGAAGAAGAGAGTTGTCCCTGTCATATGCATAGATCCTCCCTGTCTACATACCAGATGCTACTTTCGCATGCTGAAGAACCCTGCAATTATAAACAATTAGTTAGTTTTTGAGACCCAAACCTTTTTGGTTTTTGGATCTATTCACATCAACAATGGTAAACTAACAGATTTGCTATGAATAACAGTTTGAGGGGATGGAGATGGTGAAGAAGAAGAATCCTTTGGCATGGATTTTCTTCTCTGTGGTTTCACACAGGAGCATCTAATTGGTTGACTCTCCACAATAGATGTTGAACCATCATAACAAGTTGTCTCATTCTGTGATAAAGCCTTCAGCTCTCAGACACATTAGTGCTTGAGATTGATGGATTCTTGTGTTTTACCATCTCCCTTTGAGCAACCTCAGCTCTTGCCTGATTAACCCCTAGCTTTATGGATTTCTTTTTGGATTTTGGGGTCACAGGTTTTGATGTTGCTCGTACAAATTTGGTTTCAAACTCTGTTTTCATTTTATCCATTTGCTTTTTAATGTTCTCATTATGTTTGAGTTTGGAGCCCTTTTTATACCAACAATCATCAGTAAGATGATGAATAAGCCACATATTTCACATGGCTTTTTCTTCATCTTAATTGATCATTGTGAAGAAGATGAAACTACTAAAGACTTATTCTTCAGCAGTTTGCTATCAGTACTAGCAGTTTTCTTCCCTTTAGTACATGCTTTCTTGATATCTTCTTCAGTAGTTTTCTCACCCTTTCTACTTCTAGTTTTCTTCCTTTAGTACATGAAGTAGTTTGGGTTTGTTCTCCAGGTGTTATGACATGCTCTTTGGTACTTTCAGTACTTTGTGAAATACCACCTGGAGTGATCAACTTTTTGATCATGTGAGCGTCAGCATTTGAACCATCAACATCAGCTCAGGTTCTGAGAGGAATTAATGCCGACTTCAACCTCTGATGGTGCTGTATCAGATAGTAGATCACATGATGAAAAGGATTGGTTATTGCTTTCTCCATCAGATTTTACCTCTGCCGGGGGAGTAAAATCTGTAGGAGGAGCAGTGTGATTATAACCATGCCAAACTTCACATTGGAAGCAGACTGCTTACTAAGAAGCATTTCAAAACCCTTGCAAGAATGTACCCATCGATCACACTCTACTGGGTAGTTGCAAGTGTCTTTGAGGTCTCTGTACTTCTCTAGAAGTACTCTTCCCTAGCCTTATCATCAGTGATTTGGCATTTAAGTTTGTAAATCTCATCATTCTTATCATTAAGCACAAACTCAAATTCAGCTTTCTTTTGAAATTATTTTTCTAGCTTAATGTTCTTGTTAATTAAGGCTACATTTGCTTCTCTAATAGATGCAAATGCAGCTATGCATGTTTTAGAACATAGCTTGGCTTTGGCCTCAGAGGATACCTGTGATACCTGTGGTGTAGAGGCATTAGAGGATGAGGTATCAGCAGACTCCAGAGCCATAAGAGCAAGGTTTCCAAAAGGACTGTCACTACCATGTTGACTAGTACCAGAGAACAGTTGTTCATGACCAGACATATCATCTGGGAAACTGCTCCAGTCAACAACTCCTGGGGTGAAAAAGCTGTGTTGTTGAGGTTGAGATTATTGATGAGATTGGGAAGGTTGAGGTTCAGGTAATGCATGTGGTTGTTGTGCAATAGGATCTTGAACCGGATTTGGCTGAGGCATGTAATAGCAGGGATATGGATATGACATTGGACCTTGAGGGACAAAGTATGCAGGAGATATAGGGTGGAATGATGACCAGAACTTGCAGGATATGCCTTCTGTTTTGTGGACTAGTGCTTGGAAAAGTCACAAAGGGTGTAGAGGAGTTAGATCCAGTTGATCTACACTCTCTTGCAAAGTGTCCAAGCCTTTGGCATTTGTGACACCTCAACTTACTCTTGTCAAAACCAACTTGGTTTTGCCAGAGAGTCCAGGAAATTTCTGCCAATTCTCTTGTAGAACTTTTGAGATATGATATTAACTAAGGCCATTTGGCTTCGAATATCCATCTCTTCTAAATCATCATCAGCAATACCCTTCAGATCATTCATGATGAAGCATAAATTGTCACTATTATAGCTTGATTGACTATCAACACCAACAAATGCATGATGAGGGCTGTTTGAAGAGAAATCTATATGCTCATCATAATTGCTTTCAGATGCAGCATATTCTCACTCATGACCAACCAAGGCAGTGTTCCCTGGTACAAAGTCATGAGTGAGCTTTCCTGATGATGCTAGTTTCCTTTTCTGTTCTATCTCTCTCTCGAATGTAAGCAGTTTCCATGAAGTTGGGTGAGATAGGCTATCCAGATTTGCACTGAAGCGTAGGACAATAGTGTATGTGTCCATCTCTCAGGCAGTGATCTGAGGAATCTGTTATCATCTGGCTATTGGTGTATTCCTGTTTGACCATTTTCAGCTCAGAGATCAAACAAGAAAAACGCTCAAACTGTTGAGTCAGTGTCTCACCCTTTCTATGAGAGAATGTCTCATATTGTTGGGCAAGGATTTCTCTGTTGTTTGCTAAAACCTCATCTGTTCCACCAATTGTTCCTTCAATGCATTCTAGAGGTCATGAGCAGTTTCATGATGCATAAGCCCTGAATAGATTTCATTAGGCAAAGCCATGGCCAGAATACCATGCGCTTTAGCATCAATCTCAAACAGTTTCCGATCCTCATCTGAGTATTGTTCCTTCTTCTTCGGAACCATTTGGTTGGTTTCCGGATTGTTCACCATAGGCTTGTGTGGACCATGTACCACAGATGTCCAACAACCTGAACTGTTAACAGACAGGTGATGAAGCATCCTTCGTTGCCATATGTTATACTCAGTCCTAACCAGCATCGGAGGCTTGGTTGAGGAACCGGTATTGTGAGGGTCATTAGAAGGAGTAGTCATTCTCAAATTCAACCAAATTCAATTAAGCTTTAGCAGATTTAGAACAAAAACACAACAAACCAAATTGAACCAAGAGAGAGCTCAAAGTGAATAAACGAAAGCAGCAGAAATTCAATAATCTATAACCAATTCTTGCAAATATGCTAATTCAATCAAACATAGATATCGAATAGCAGTTTCAATGATCAATTGTTGGATCGATCAATGATTAACTAGCTCTGATACCATTTGTTAGGATCAGTGATCTACGTTTGATTGATTAGAGAGTATTGCAGTAGAAATCAAACAATGAATTAGACAATTCACAAGACATAATTGATATTCAATATAAGAGTAAACGGTTATAGAGAGAGAGAATTCTACGAAAGATATTTCATTCAATATGCACTTTCGTGGTAACAGAATGTAACACGTACAATTAGGTCAACATCTCTTATATAGGAGATGTGACGTCTGCTGATGTCACTTGATAGTGACATCTAACCGAATTATTCAAACTACTGATAGTTAACACAAATACTGAAGATGTCAAACAGCTGACATCTTCTTACAAAAATACTAAGTGTTAACTATCACTACAACTACTAAAAAGAAACTACTGAAACTACAACGACTGAAGAACATGCTCTTCATTCATTTTACAAGTACTAAAATAGAAAAGAAACTACTGAAAGGAAACCATCACAACAACTGAAGAATGCTTCTTCAGCTGTTGTAACAAACTCTGAAGACATCAGTACTGTACTTGAACTTCAGTTGTTGTCATCAGCTGATGTCTTCAGCTGTTGTCTTTAGTCTTTGTACTTCATCTGTTGATCTTCAGAACTTTAGTGTTCAGCTGTTGATCTTCAGACTTTGGTCTTCAGCTGTTGAAGTCTTCAGTACTTTAGTCTTCAGCTTTTGAAGTCTTCAGTACTTTAGTCTTCAGCTGTTGATCTTCAGACTTTGGTCTTCAGCTGTTGAAATCTTCAATACTTTGGTCTTCAGCTGCTGCTCTTCAGAGTTTGTCTAACAGCTGATCAAGTGTTCAGCAGTTGTCGTGATGTCTGTGGGACTTAGAGGTTTTTCTGATCACCCTCATTGGTTCTTTTGGTCCAACACATTTCATTATAAAAGCTTTTGCGAAACAATACATTGTTAACAAGTTACAAAATACAAGTTGCACTACATCATAAAAGCATTATAGAAATGGATGCCGTCCAAAAGAGCTGAGTAGCCGCCCCGTGCCATCCTCAGCAACTTTACCTGCTAACTGGAAACACATAAAAGACAACTTTGCTCAGTGAGTTCTAGTTTTATATAATAAAACATACTTTACTTTCGTTATAACGTTCTTCACTTTCTTTTAAATCCTAAGAGTCATAGAACATGATCACACATCGTACGTACACATAGATAATAATTATTATCTTCATCATTGTTCATTTCGTACACATATCATCTTTCGTTTTCATCTAGGTCCTGTCATGTGCTTAACCCCCCTCTAAAGCACCAAGTAATTCATCTAGGGTTAAGCGACAAGGACCCCATACATCTGGTCAATCACCAAGATTGAACCCCTGTGTGCATCCTCATCGGGTATTTAACCAGCACATAGTTAAGCTGACAACCCCTCATTGGGTGTGAACCTCCATACATATGCTTGATCACACGGATCAAGCCACAGTGTGCATTCTAATGGGGTAGCTAACCCACACACGGTTGAGTTAACACTCCTCATTGAGTGTGAACCTCCATACATTTGCTTGCAAGCTTTTCTTACGTTCGTTCATTCGTTAATGCATGCATTCTTTCATTTCGTTCCTCTTTTCATTATCTTCCACTTTACGTTACATAATACTTTTCATTTCATTCATTAACATTCAACGTAAAGCCACGAGAAAATAATCACACATAAGAAGGAACAACATCATAAACAAACAACATCACCATATATGGCACCATCATACATACATAACATACATCATACATACCATCATGCATAAACATACAACATCATACATCGTCATACATGCCCATCATCATCTATAACCTCAAAGGCCAACTTACATGAACCTCCAGGAACCTCCCAAGTCGAAGCCTACCCCAACGCATCTCCCTGAAAGTCAAAAAGTTAAACTATGCTCTTTCGGGCGCACAAGCCCTGTTTGGGCGTATGGACACCCTTCAGTATTGAAAACCACCAGAATGTCCACTTCCTGAGACAAAGGCACAACTTTCCTGGAAGGAATTATGTTGAGCCTGTTGAGACCTTGGAATCTTAGGAAAAGTGATGTAAGGTCCATAAGAGCAGGATGGCTGCTGGTAAGTCAGGTAGTGCTGAGGTTGTGGGGGTGCTGAGCCTTCTGCAACCACTAAAGCGTTGCTAGCAGGAAGACTCAGAGGACGGCTTACTTGGTGGCCCTTCTTACTTTCCATCTCTGAACGATATCCATCAAGGATGCCGTTAAAGTTCAGTCATAATGAGAGTGTTCAAATTCTCTGTCCTCTTGATAGAGACACAGTAAAATGTCCACTCGTTTGGAAGAGCACTCATGAAATTTCTCGTGAGATCTCTGAGTTGAGGAGTGATCTTCACAGACTGAAGAGAGGAGATAAGATCCATATACATGAAATACTATTGGCTGAGGGTCCCACCAGCAATATAAGTGAAGTTCTCAAACTACTGCTTCAGTGAGTCCTTCTTCGAGTCGTTGGAGCTTGAGTACATCTGAGCAAGAGCATCAAAAATTCCTTTATAGACTTACAATGCTCAAACTCCACCATGATGGAGTTTGGTATTGCAGTCATAAGAATTGTCATAGCACTGCTGTCAATGTCTATCTTCTTTCGGTCTTCGTCAGAATAGTCTTCAACAACCTTTTCAATTATGGCACCGTTTCCACCAGGTCATGCCACCTTTGGCTTATACAGGCTGTTGACAATGGAGTTCCACATCTTGTTGTCTAGGTATCTCATGAAGCCTTCCATTCTTCTGCTCCAAGACCTGAAATTTTTAGGAGTAATGATGGGAGCCTTTGTCATGGTTCCCATCTCTGCTTCAGACTTGTTAAGGGCCATTTTGAGTGAGTGAGTTGTAGGGAGGAGTGAAACACAAGTTGATTTGGATGGTTAGATCACGCAATCAAGAGCCTGAGAAGCTCTTATACCAATTGAAGGATTGGTTAAGGGTCACTTAACACTTAGTTTTTCTCACTTGAACAACACTCGGATGAAGATAGAGTCAATAAGAGTTGATCACAATATAGTAAGTAATACAGAACACAGAAAGTAATTTTCAAGGTACATGCATATATTGCTTCTCAACTCAAATATTACAAGACTCTTTCAAGCTTAACTTTTCGATTTACAATGAGAAACTATATACAATACTACCTACAGCCGGATATACTTTGATACCAGTTGTGATCCTATAACTAAAGCCTATACTACAAGACTATAGTTTGAGATATCTCGGATAATGTCTTATCTGAGATTTGGTAGTCAGGACATGTCCCTGACTTACCTTTTGTCACCAACTAAAGTTAGTAACATGTACTATCATAAAAAGGTAACAGTGGAATAAAGTATGGTCAATTGCATGGCTCTTCGAGAAAATGCCATGTAGTATCAGAAGTCTGCAGCCGAGTGTCAGAGACCATACTTATGTCCACTGGTTCATAGAAGTGTCTTCCGAAGTATAAGTGGCTTCGGAAGTAAGTACTTCCGAAGCCACTTATACTTCGGAAGAGCCTGCTTCTTCCAAGGCTTGGGAACTTCTTCTTTCCTGCATACTTCGAAAGTAGTCCTCTGATTGCTCTCCTAAGACTTAACCTTCGGAAGCAAGCTTTTGACTTCAGAAGTAGTGTTCTGTCTTCGGAAGCTGATCTTTCACTTTATCTGCGGAAGAACTTTACAACCTTCGGAAATTCCATGCTAAGCTTCAGAAGCCTTTGCATGTAACACCAAAATTATCTAAGTGATTTGGTTTTGGTTGCACTAGCCTTCTTCTTGATCTAACAAACTCCCCCTAGGCTGATGCTACCAAAACCTCACTTGTATCTGCTTCTCAAAACTTACAGCACCAAGGAGAGTACATATTTATCTCAAAACTTACAGCACCAAGGAAAGGATCCGAGTCTACATGGGAGATTGAGGACATGAGGCAGCATTATCCACATCTGTTCGAGGAATAACAGGTTTTTGGGACGAAACCTATATAAGGGGGTGGACTTGTAACACCCGGTTATTTAAAAAGACAAGAAATAAAGAATAAAAAGAAAGAAAAGCAATAAAGTCCTAGTGGAGGGACTAAAAGTGTCCAGAAGGACAAATCTTTGAAAAGTTGGTGTAAAGGTGGGAATGGCCGCCTACCCTCATTTCACATCACCGTTTTCACTCGGTTTTAGAAAGAGAGAGATTGGAGAAACTCTCAGCTGAAGAAGAAGAAGAAGAAAAGTGAATTCAAGGTAAGAATTCAAGGTTTTTAAATGTTTATGACGGGTTTTATCCCGGTTATATGCATATGTGCTTATGTGTTTGTGTATGTGCTCGGGTGTGTGTGAGTTTGGCGTTGTTTTTAGGTGCTTGAACTCATTGCAAGCGGGTTAGAAAGGAAGAAACACCCAAGTTGCATCAGGTGAGTTCTAGACCATGGTTTTACTTGTTTTGAACTCTCTTTGGGGCTGAAAATGTATTAAAACGATTTTCAAAGCTTTTGTATGTTTACCCGTATGTAATGTGCATGATTGGATGGTGATTCTTGAATGCTTATAGGTTGTTCATGTTTAGAATCATCACATTAAGCGTACAACAGATGGTTTGATGATTGGGTTTGAAAACATACTGGAAACATATTACATAGAAGGTCCATGCGCCTAGATATGGTTCATGCGCCTGAAAATGCCTTAGAAAGATTTAAGTGTAATCCATGTGCCTAAGCAGTAGCCCATGCGCCTAAGATTACCTTAGAAATGTTTAAGTACCGCCCATGCGCCTGAACAGTGCTCCATGTGCCTAGAAATGTTAGTCGGACGACTAAGTGTAGGGCCATGCGCCCCAATAGTGCCCATGCGCCCATGTGGCTCATGCGCCTAAGTGTCCATGCATCCTAATAATCCATACGCCTAAGTGTTTATACGCACGAATAGTGCCCATGTACCCGAATATTTCATGCGCCTAAGTGATAAAATGATTAAGTGTTGGCTGATGCGCCTACATAGTGATGAAATGCCCAAATAGGGCTCATGCGCCCAAATAGTGCCCAAGCGCCTAAGCACTTGGAAAATTTTACAGAATTTTTCTGGGAGTCTGTGCTTTAGGGTTTTTGACCAAGGTTGACTAGGGCTTAATTATGATGATGTTTCATGCATAGTTATGATTGTTCCTTATTATTGTTATTGCTATTATTATTATTACTTATAGTATGTGACTTTACGTGGTATGTTATTATCGTAACGTAAAGTATATCATAATAATAAAGTGAAAGAGCAATAAAGAAAAGAAGAGGAACATTAATGAAAATGTTAACAAGTCTTGCAAGCTTACAGGAGGTGCATGACCATGTTGTCGTTAGCTCAACTGTGCTGCGGGTTAGCTACCCTATTATGCACATAGGGCCGATCAGTTGAGATTGGCAGGGCCTTTGTAGCAAGCCCTGGGTGATTGGGTTGGCCTTGTACATAGTACACAGAACCCTTTCGAGTGATACAGTTGACCCTTCCGAGGGATATAGTTGACCCTTTCGAGGGATATAGATGGCCCATCACCCGTTTTCCATCATGCATATAGTTGGGGTATTGCTCACTGGTCCATACAGAAAGTGAAACATAAAGATAAAAGTTTATAGAACAGACAAGGTATACAGTAAGAGAACGAACAGTACTTGTTCATATAGTTAATGCGTGCTCGCATATGCAGTATAGAGTTGTATTTTACAGAAAAGAGTATTTTCATATACAACATATAGAAAGTATTTTATTACTTTTAAAACTAGAACTCACTCAGCAACACTAACTTTTATACATTTTCAGTTGGCAGGTAATTATTGCTGAGGATGGCATGAGGGTGAAGCTACTCGGCAGGGAAAGACTGACATCCATTGGTACTCTCTGTTGTTGTTGTTTGTAATGCATATAAAAAATTCTTTTGTAAACAGTTAATGATGATGTATTGCTTAACAACAATGTTTTAAATGAAATGAATGGTTTTTGATAAATCATTTCCGCTGCTTAAGTTTGTATAATTATAATGTTTAATGTTTTAACTGTTGTGATTGACCAACTGTGAGGTTTCTGGGAACGAGGCCTTACATATTCCCGAAGTCAATCACACAAGCACATAGCATATCCTCCAACGTTTTTATGGTACGCTCACTCTGACCATCCGTCTATGGATGATAAGCAGTACTCTTATCTAATCGTGTACTCAACAATTTCTACAATGATTGCCAGAAATGTGACGTCAAACGAGCGTCGCGGTCGGTAATAATTGAGATCGGTACAACGTGTCTCGAAACGATCTCTATAAGGTACAGTCGAGTTAATTTCACCATCTTATCCATTTCTTTAATTGTAAGGAAGTGAGCAGAGTTTGTCAACCTATCCACGATAACCCATATCGTGTCACAACAAGTATTAGTCCAGCGTAATTTGGTAATAAAATCCAGGGAGATTTGTTCCCATTTCCATATTGGTATCTCGGGTTGTTGCAACAGTCCGGATGGTTTTTGGTATTCCACTTTTACGTTCGCGCACGTCAAACACTTGCTCACATACGTAGCTACGTCCGCCTTCATGTTAGGCCACCAGTAGTACGCCGTTAGGTCATGGTACATCTTGTCAGATCCAAGATGTATAGAATACTTGGATTTGTGGGCCTCACTCATAACTAAATCCCTTCGATTTCCATAGACAGGCACCCAAAGTCTATCCATGAAATATCAAATTCCATCCTCTTTCACCACTAGTTGTTTATCCATTCCCCTTAACGACTCAGAACCAACATTTTCTGCTTTTAAAGCTTCTATCTGTGCCTCCCTAACTTGTTCGGGCAGTTGGGTACTGATAGTAAGCTGTAAAGCTTGCACCCGTCTGGGCTTAGTTGTTTCCTTCCGGCTTAAGGCATCGGCAACCACGTTCGTCTTTCCCGGATGATACTTGATAGCACAATCATAATCGTTGAGTATCTCCACCCAACGTCGTTGTCTCATATTCAACTCTTTTTGCTCGAAGATATGTTGAAGACTCTTGTGATCGGTGTAGATAGTGCACTTGTTACCGTACAAGTAATGTCTCCATATCTTTAAGGCAAAAACCACTGCACCCAACTCTAGGTCATGGGTGGTATAGTTCTTCTCGTGAACCTTTTGTTGTCTCGAGGCGTAGGCTATCACCTTTTCTCGTTGCATCAAGACGCAACCCAATCCTTGAATGGATGCATCAGAATACACCACGAAATCATCTGTTCCCTCTGTTAGTGCTAATATCGGGGCACTGCAGAGTTTTTGTTTCCACAATTGAAAAGCCGATTCTTGGCTCTCACTCCATTTGTATATCGTTCCGTTGTGAGTCAAGGCCGTGAGAGGTTGTGCGACTTTTGAAAATCCTTCTATGAACCGTCAGTAATATACTGCTAATTCCAGAAGTTGTCTTATCTCGCTCGACGTTTTAGGTGTAGTCCAATTCTTTATCACCTCAATTTTGGCAGGATCCACATGTATCCCTTTCTCATTAACAATATGATCGAGAAATTGCACTTCTCGTATCCAAAAATCACACTTAGAGAATTTGGCATACAACTGCTCATTCCTCAATAGTTCTAAGATCATTCGTAAATGCTCTTCATGATCCTCCTTGGTCCTAGAGTATATCAGTATATCATCAATAAACACAATGACGAACTGATCGAGATAAGGTTTGCACACACGGCTCATGAGGTCCATGAACACAGCAGGTGCATTAGTCAACCCAAAAGGCATGACCAAGAACTCATAATGACCATAACGAGTACGAAACACAGTCTTGGGATTGTCTTCTTCTCGGACTCTAAGTTGATGATAACCGGATCTCAAGTCAATCTTCGAATAATAGCTTGATCCCTGAAGCTGATCAAACAACTCGTCGATACGAGGTAAAGGGTATCGGTTCTTGACTGTTACTTTGTTTAACTCGCTATAATCGATGCACATCCGAAATATGCCATCCATCTTCTTAAAAAAACAACAAGGGCTCCCCACGGTGATGTGCTAGGTCGAATAAAGCCCTTATCTAAAAGCTCCTGAAGTTGTGATGACAACTCTTGTAGTTCATTCGGTGCTAATCGATAAGGTGCCATAGCAATCGGGGCTGCGCTAGGAGTCAACTCAATTTGGAATTCCACTTGGCGATGAGGTCGTAATCCAGGAAGATCCTCTGGGAACACCTCTGGAAATTCACGCACTATGGGAATATCCTCCATTCTCCTTTGTTCCGCTTGCTTATCGGTTACGAGTGCTAAAATAGCCAAAAGATCCTTTTGTAATAACTTCTGGGCTTTCATGAACGAGATGATGCCTATCACAGCACCACTCCTATCACCTCTGACTGTAAAGATTTCGTCACCAACAAGAATTTGTATGATCTTCTCATGGCATATGACTTCTGCTTGCTTGCTAGAGAGCCAATCCATGACTATCACAACATCAAAACTCCCCAGCGTAACAGGCATAAGATCTATAGCGAAAGTATGACCGGCAAGTTCTATCTTACAATCTTTAAGAATATGCGTTACATGGATCTGTTTACCGTTGGCCAATTCTACGGTGTATTTAATTCTAAGGAAGAGGGTATATCACTCAAAAGATTACAGAACTTTAAGGACACGAAGCTTCTATCAGCTCCAGTATTGAATAATACCATAGCAAATCACCCATTAACAGAAAACCTACCAGTAACAGTTGTGGGGTTGTTTAGAGCCTCACCCGAGCCAATGACGAAGGCTCTCCCTTTAGCTCCATTGTTATTGCCACCATTACTAGTACCATTGCCACCGTTGTTGTTATTACCGTTAGTGTTGTTGTTGTGACCATTGTCGTTGTTGCCATTACCATTTCTCCTTAGTTGTGGGCAGTTTCACCTCTAATGCCCTTTCCTACATTCAAAACAACCTTTGGGCGTCTCCCGAGGTTGTTGTGGCTTCCTTAACAGTTCACCACGACAATCCTTAGCAGCGTGTCCAATCTTACCACAGTGTTGACACTTGAAGTTATCACACCTTCCCACATGATGGTAATTGTATCGAGTGCACTTCGGATGTCTACCACCATAACCACTCAGTCCTTGATTATTTGGAGTCGCCTGGTTAAAGTTACGGTTATTGTCGAACCTCCGTTGTTGCTGAACTGGCTATCATTGCTGTTGAGGTTGGGGTTGACCGCTGGATGATGATCATTTGTTGTTGTTGGAGCTATCTCACTTTCTCTTGTTGTGGGGCACGCTCGCCATAGCGCCCCTCTTGGGTAAATTTCCTTGCTCCACTGCTTGGTCAGCTAGCTTATGTGATAACTGGATGGCTTGCTGAATCGTGGTGGGTTGGAAGCAGTCACCATGCTTTGAATTTCAGGTACTAATTCCCGTATGTAATGCTCAACCCTCTTGTGCACTTCGTTCACCATTACTGGGCATAGAGTGGCTAGTTCATGGGTTCGGGTGGTGTAGGCCTCGATTTCCAAGCCCTGCATCTTGAGTTGCCAGAACACCATCTCCACCTTTTGCACTTCATTGCGAGGACAGTACTCCTCAGTCATATCACTTTAAATTCAGCCCTGGGAAGTCCATTTGCCATCGCCTGTCTTAGCATCTGGACCTACGCATTCCACGAGGACAGAGCGGCACCTTCCAGAGTTCCGGTGGCATATTTCACCTAATCAGCAGGTGGGCAGTTGAATTTGGAGAAGAAAGACTCTGTCTTCTCGAACCATCGCACCAGTCCTACAACCCCTTTAGTACCGCTGTAGGTGTGTGGTTTACAGTCCATAAAGGACTTATAGGTACACACTGGTGGTCCTGTTTTAAGACAACACACATTGATGAGACATCCTATACGGTTATTCAGGATATTTGATTTAACTTTCTATCATTGTTTACCTGCTGGCTGTCCCGTCTGGGCAGCAGCCACCGCTGCCTGAACATGCTCATTTATCAGGGCAGCTAATTGGGCAGGGGTCATGTTTATAGCACCACCGCCATGGTCTCCAGTACCACGTCCACGTCCGCGTCCACGACCACATCCACGTCCACGGCCGTCCATTTTTCTCTTTACATTCACAAATACAATAATGAGTAACATCAAACACATTATCCCATTGAAGTATAGTAAACTGTAAGGAATACTGAATCCTCACAACCACAACATTCATAACAAAAATGATAACCAAGGTAAATAAATTATAAATGAGTCACAATTTATTCATCAATGTTAAAATTTAAGTTTGTCGTTCCGGTGGGAAAACAACCATTCCCATATAGGTTTCAAAAGAGAGAAACACTACATAGTCCAAGTCAAAAATAAAAAAATCAATCGACAACATCCGACCCATCATTTTCATCTTCCATCTCCACCGGTTCCTCCTCCTCGGGTTCCTCCACGGGATCCTCATACTCATAGTCTACTGCAGGAGCAGGAGCTATAGCAATCTGAAGCGCTGCCAATTGGGCTTCTAAGATAGCAATTCTATTATCGGCTAATGCGTCCCGCTGTTCACAAGCAGTAACACGTCCTCTAAGTGCTATGAGACCGTCTTCCATGTGGTGACACCCATTTAGGGTCTTCCCGTGTTGCTTATTAAGTCCATCCATTTGATGTCTCAGTTTGTACACCTCATGCTACAGTGTACAAACATCAGTCGTGAGTCGCCTGACTCGTTGTTGCTCAGTATCCAGTGCATCCACCAGGGTAGCAATCAGTTACTCATTGGACTGCACCATCCGTGGGAGTGAAGGCATTGGTTGATCAGCTTTGCTTCTAGTCATGGGCCTCAAGACAGGTATGCGCTCCCTATACATAATATGATCAACGAATCTAGGGTAGAAACTCCAGTCTCATGGAGGTCACGCTTCATGAGTGCAAAAGGTTGATCCTAGTCAATCTACACTCGAGGATAAGCTAGTCGGGGCCAATCGGGTCCATTTTCAGGTAGAGGAGCGGGAGTGGGGATTCAGATCGTGAAGGTGATACAGGTCGCTTACCCAGAGCTCTCGATGATGATGCCATGCTGTAGAGAGTGTGATGTCTATGCCAATGAGTACACAGTAGAGGAAAATAAGGCACATGTAACTAACTAACTGTGTGCGGTTATAGTCTAGTGTGTATGCAATCTACTTCCCTATAACCTGACTCTGATACCAATCTGTCACACCCTTAAAATCCACGTGCGGAGTTTTACCGCGAGGCGTGTGAACAAAGAAGGATCACAGTCAATAGTTACTCAGAACGACACTATATGCCAACATTAAAATAAAATCAACCAAAGTTTAAACTTGAAACTGTGCGGAAGCGTTTTGTAAAACAAACAAAAAGAATATAAATGCATACTATGGCAAAACATGCGCCAACCCAAATGAGTAAACATTAATCATTTAAAACAATAAGATGTCTTTAAGACAAGTCTTAGAATGCAAGGTGAATCCGTGCAGTACTCCTAAAGACAAGCAAGTTAATGACCTAAGAATAGCATACTAAAATGTCAACACAACGGTTGGTGAGTTCAGGAGTTGATATTCAAACATAAGCAGTTTAATAATAGAGATATAACAGTAGTGCATTGTAACAGATAGCTAGTCTGTTAACAATAAATATTAACTAATAGTGATTTCGCAATTGAAGCTGACTATGTTACGTTGTTGCCTCCTGCCACGACTTAACAGGTTGTGACAATGTTCAATAGGAGAAATTGCACCCGGTTGACCTCGAATCACATAGGTGTGGCTCGTCAGACCCAGTAGTATACCCAATTTTCCTCGCTATTCAATATTAACAATTCGAAAGTGTGAAGACTTTTCTATGATAACAACACTATATTAATATTATGCACAACTTGAATATATAAAGCATTTGTAGAATATTAGTATGCTATCTCCCCCAACAGAGATTAAGTAAAGGGTGGGGCATGAAGTCACCTGGTATGCGTAAGGATATTTAAAGATTAACTTGACAAGGACAAGTGGAAAGACAACCTTTAGAGGTTACCTAGAACACACAAGTACATAAGTACACATACATAGAATTTTAAGGAAACCCTAAGTGCTCTACAATTAAAGAACTCTAGTTTTCAGAACACAGATGCGTTTGACTCAGTTGAACCGTTTGACCCGTTGGTGACATTATGTGTTGTAAACCATTCAAGCAAGCATACTCATACATCATACATGGTTTACAATCAAATGGATCACATGTATGCTACATTATCCAGGTATATCACTTAGATCATCATACTACCAAGTATCATACAAGTCATGCGAATCTAAAACATTACATGTCTATTAGTTATAACATCACTAACATGCCACATAAAGGTCAAATGACGCACTACATGCCATGTGAAGCCACTCACGACTTCACACCCTAAACCCTGTCAATCCTACTAAGTAGGGGCCTCAGATTCGCACGCGTGTATGATGATCATAATCATATTCATTACCATGTTCATTGCATTAACATACACCACAATAATTAATTTCCATTCCCAAACATGATGTCTTAACTACTACTCAACTT